>LR749526.1:591160-676743 GCA_902729485.2 Mus minutoides
TAATCTAGAAATAAAGAGATAGCATGAAGAGCCAATGGTCTTATGGGTTAGAAAAGAAACATACTTGGTCACTGGTATGGTTGATCAATATTCTATGAACTTGGGCTTGATTGACTGCTGAATGGTATGTAGACATGACTATGAGTTAGTTTGTTTTATGTTTGGTCTTGGTATCAATAACCATGTCAGATGATGGCCTCTGTGAATTTATTTATCAGCAGTAAAAAATGGGAGTCAGGCAGCTTTGGATACCAATGGAACAAAGTTTAAAAGATGAAGCTATTTGATTAAATTCACAAAACCAAGAAGTAACAGAGCCCTCACTCCCAGCAAGTCTTTACTGCTGTGAATTCTATATTCCTCTTAACACTGCATGGTTAGGAGACAACACCATAGCACATGCCTGGGTCTGGGAAACACCAAAGTGAAATAAACCCTCCCTTCCTTAACTTGGCTGTGTATTTTATCACAGCAGCAACAGGAAACCTCACCAAAAACTGTCACAAAAGGAAACAGCATGCACAGCTCAAGACAACCTCCTTAGGTCCTTCTAATACTGCCAGCCAAAAGCTAGCCAGAGCAAGTCTGGAGAGCAGGACTCAATCTCCCTCCATATCAACTGCCTGTAGCTTGTCAATACTCAAGGTGAAGAAGGGAGACTAAGAAGAGTTACTGTCTTTCTGTCTCTCTGAAAGAAATAAAAATATTTGTTGTTGTTGTTGTTGTTGTTGTTGGGCTTTTGTTTGTTTTGAAACTGCATGGTAAGAAAGAGTGGAAACTAGTGCTGAGAACACAGATATGGGCAGTGTGTGTTACTCAGCTTCCCATCTCTGTGTGAAAACCCAGGATAAATGAACTTAAAAAGATAGAAGGGAGCTGGGCGTGGTGGCGCGCGCCTTTAATCCCAGCACTCGGGAGGCAGAGGCAGGCGGATTTCTGAGTTCGAGGCCAGCCTGGTCTACAAAGTGAGTTCCAGGACAGCCAGGGCTATATAGAGAAACCCTGTCTCGGAAAAAAAAAAAAAAAAGATAGAAGGGTTATTTGGGCTCAAGGCTTCAGTGGAAGTGTTGTTTGACTCCATTGCCATGGGCCTGTGGCAAGGCAGAACACCATGGCTGGGCCATGAAGAAGAAAGAAGCTGGGAAATAAGAGAGAAGAACTATGGGTCAAAGATTCAGGGTTCTGTCCACGCACACCTCTAATGGCCTTCTTCCTCTAACAGCCTCCAGCTCCTCACACTTCTACAGCCTCTCAATAGCCAAGGTGTGTGATGAAAACACTTATCATATGGGAGCCATTCCAGATTAAAAACATAAACACACACACACACACACACACACACACACACACACACACGCGCGCGATCAAAAGGCCTCACGATTCTACAGTGCACTTAAGACGATCCACAGGCAAAGCATCCCACTGCAACACTGGGACGTTGTTCTGACAATATAATTTTCTTTTATGTGTGTCTAGAGTATAGCACAGACTCTAACCCAAAATGTGAAAGTATCAGCACTTGATCCCCACCAAGAAAGAGGACGCAACTCTCACACCCTAAGATACCCCGCAACTCTCACACCCTAAGATACCCCAAGAACTGTGTCCGCGAGGACGCATAGGATTAAGTCTCAAGAAGTAGTATAAATTGTACGAAAGGAAACAATTTCTGCTAATATATTTGGTTTCATACACGGAGCTTATTTGTAACATATGGTTCATTTTTTATGTCTGGATATGCTGCATTAAATTCATGGAAGAAAGCTCTTTAGATAACTAAATCTTTAACCTAGCCAGCCCAAGATCTATTTCTACCCATGTATCCTCAGATCCCCTCAGCTTATTACCAGAAAGATAAAGAAATGACTTTTGGAAAGTTTTAAAGGGACACAAAGAATAGGTACTACTGTATGCAAGAGTTATTTCTTATGATACACTGATTTCAGGAAACATTAGCGAGGCTCATGTGAAAATTGAATGCTTGATACAAAACGACTATAAAAAATTTTGACCTGTATTTATCACACTTGTCTTTTGAGTTCATGAGGTGTTGGTTTGTTTGTTTGTTTACATTAGAAGCTGGTAAAACATGTTAAGACCAAGTGGACATTTATTCTGTATATGAATAAACCTTGAAGAATAGTTCCAGAAGATTTTGGATGGAATGTCAGTGTTTCTATATGAGTGTTCAGTGTGGTATTTTTCTGTAATGTATATATAATATGAAAATAGGAGGAAATTACATCGTATTTAAAGCCATGCCATGTAAAATTTTGAAAAATTCAGAATATGGCACAAATATATTGCTATTGGCATATGAACTATATTTTCCCAAGAATTAAAAAACTTCCATGAGATTCAAAACAGTTAGCATATTAGGGAAAAATTAGATACCAGAACTATGTCTGTTAACATTTGAATCTAAAAATAAACACAGAGAAACAACTAGAAAACTAGAAAGGCCTCAAATAGATGATGGCTTCCTGTTTACAAAAGAAAAGAGGGTCTGTTTAAAAAGAAAAGTGCCTAGAACTACTGGAGAATTTAAGATTAATCATAAGTGCGTGCGCATACACACACACACACACACACACACACACACATGTGCACGCACACACACACACACACACACACATACTTGTGAGAGAGGGTGGGGGATAGGGAAAAATATTGTAAAAATCTAAAGTAATCTAACTGAAAGAAAATGACAATGATTATATCAGTTTACATATATTCTCCCAAAATCAGATCTTAAATATAAATGTAACAATTTAAAAATCCAGGACTCCAAAAACATCGCCATAAATATTTATGTAAAATATTACCTACCAAAGACACTAACTGTTGTCATTGTGTTTTTACCATAACCCACTGAAGATAGTAAAATTATAACCTAATTTTTCAAATGAGTCCAGTTTGACATTATCTTAATAAGTTACATAAAGGGTATGAAAGCAACCCACATTAGAATCACAATTGCTTTTTAAAAGCAGTTTTATAACGGCTTAACTGACATATTTTTTAAAAGCACACATTGAAAATATTTAGAAGGCTCTATTTGATGATCTAGACATGAATATGTATATACATGGTGAAAAACAAGATAGCCGACATGCCCACAGTTCAAAAAGTTTCTTCATGTGCTTTGGTTATTTTATTCTTCCCTCCGGCAGCCACTTATTGGCATGTCACTTGTCACTGTGGGTTATTTTGCATTCTCTAAAGTTTTCTGTGAATGTAGTCATCTAGCATGTCTCCTGACACCTCTGAGTTCTGACCTCTTTTACTCCGCGTAGTGATTTTGAGATTCATCCAAGGTGGGGTGGTCCTTAGTGATTCATTCCTTTTTATTGTTTTTTTTAATTCCTTTTTATTTTATATTTCATTCATATGAGGAATTCTCTTATGTAAACACAAGTATGGGTAAAGAAGAAAGAGTAGACTAAGTGATGGCAGAGACTTAGCTTTCTATCCTCTTAGGTCTCACCATACAGCCCTGGTGGCCAGATGGCCTAGAGCTTTATATATAATGTAAATGTTTATATATAATGTAAATATATATATTTAGTGATAGAACTTACTATATAGAAAATACTGTCCTCAAACTCAGAGTTTCATCTGACTTTGCTTCTGCCTCCTGAACACTGGGATCACAGAGCATATTTAAGTGTGTGTGTGTGTGTGTGTGTGTGTGTGTGTGTGTGTGTGTGTGTTTCTGTGATACTGACTTCCACAGAGCTCTCAGATGTATTACCAACAACACAGTCCACAAAAGAACAAACAGTTAAATTGTACTTATTCCAAATTAAGAACTTTTCTTAGAAAATACTATTAAGGAAGTGAGAAGATAAATAAGTGTAATGTAAGTTATGTAATACATAACATAAAAGAAATATTCACAGCCTTATGATCATTTTTTGAGACCTAAAATCTTTATATGGGCAAGAACTAAAACTATCTACATATCTGATAAAGGGCTTATATGGAGAATATGTAGAGAATTCTCAACATACTGAAAATGACCAAAAGTCAATAGAAATAACAACTAGGCAATGAAATGATTATGATTATTAGTCATTAAGAAAATGCAAACTGACAGCATAAGGTGATTACTACCACACACCTGTTAATACAATCACGTTTGAAAACATCTGTCCTCACAGGGGAAGATGACATTGGGCCTTGAATGAACTTAATGAGAATGTGAAGCAGACTGGCCCTGTTCAGCTCACATTTAGGCAGTCGTGTTGGTGAGGCTCTATGGATGCAGCTTCTGACATTCCAGTTTCCAGCGTTACCTTTAGGTTGGAGAGCCTTTTATGCTATTCTGTCACACTAACCTATCTTCCCTAAACACTCACTGCCATTCCCATCTCTGAGATAGCAATATTTCCTGAGTTACCTCTCAGTACTCCACAGTCTCGGACTTTTCTCCAGGCAGCAATCTGGACCAATCTGGTTTCCATCTTCTAAGAGACTCCTGTGTCCTTGCCTCGCGCCTATTATCTTGAGTGCAACATTTCATACATTTTAACTATTTCAGATGAAGAAGTTAGCTCATGCCCTGCGGCTCTCCTCTAAGCATAAGCTCAAGTCCTGCAAACACTTATTTCTTTTGTGGTGAATGAGCCACCTGAAGTTAGAATACTTCATTCCAGTCCTTTAAATTCTGTTCTTTGCCTACAAAACCCAAGGCATTTAACAACCTATGCTAACGATGGACATTTTCCTTCAAGCCAACTGACATAAGACAGTTACTTAAAAACAATTCTACTGATAACAGGTAGCCTATGCTCCAATAGGTGGCCCTATACCCAAGCAGATACTGGCAGCACTAACTGAATTTAATAATTTTTTTTTTTAAAAAAACATGGCCATGAAATTGGAGGAAGAGATCACGGGAGTATGTCTGGAAGGAATCAGTGGGAAGAGGGAGCAGTTATGAGGAAAATAGTGTATACATGTATGAAATTCTCGAAGAATATAAAATATGTAAAATGGGGTATTGTTCCGACTCTTTCACAGGGTACGTTTTTAAAGGTTGAGTGTGTGTGTGTGTGTGTGTGTGTGTGTGTGCGCGCACTATGTGGTGTATGTCACATGAGTAGGTGTCTGCAGAGGCTAGGAGAGAGCATCAGGTCTTCTGAAGCTAGAGTTACAGGAGGTTATGAGCCTCCCCACACAGGGAGAGCAACAAGAGCACTCTCTCCATCCCCTTGTGAGGGTACTTCAGCTGGCCTCTCACACTTTTATAAATGTTGTGGAGATAATAGGGTGAAGTGGAAACTTAGTATCTTTGGGAAGTTAGTTGTGTCAGATGGTGTTTTTCGGGGTGTTTTCCTGAAGTAGACACAGGTGAAAGGATGTGTTGCTAAAGCAAGCACATGAAAAGATGTGTGATAAAGGATTCTTCAATAATTTGACATGCATGAATTGGTTCACCTTACATTGCACAGCTGAGCACCATTTGTCATGACTCCATAGAAAGAAATGCACCAAAAACTTCTGGTGGTGCTCTGGTGGCTTTTTGCTGCTTCTGCTGTTTGGCAGAGTGATGTCAGATGATACAGACTCACATGATGAGGCAAAAGACACATACGGCGAGGCGAGACACGTGGAGGATACATTATGTTTGGAGGGAGTATAAATAACACCCAACGGACAGTGACTTGCATAGCTAGCTTTGAAATACACTGTTGGTCTTTTGTCTTCGACGATCTTCACTTCATTGAGAGCGGCACAGGCAGAGAACTTCTCCGGGCCTCCCTATTGGTCCTGGTTGCTCTCAGTGACTCATACCGACTTAGCAGAGGCCTGGCTGTTTCTGCACTGTTGTGCTACCACTGCTGATTCAGGTTTGCTACCCAACACTACTGAACTCAACTGATGGGCTATTCGTGAGGTGTTTGTGAGTGGATTGAGCTGCTGCTGCTGATTCCTGTGAACTGCTGAGTTTCCAACAAGGTAGACAGGATTTGCTCCAAAGGACAACTTCTAAAGAACCCATATTAAAATTATGGTTGATAAAAATTTACATCTACAGTAGGGCATGGTAAAAAGAACCTTTGCTTCCTGCCTACTTCCGTCTACCCTGTTGCTATAACATCTCTTCTCTGAGATTATAACCAACTTCTTTAGGAGTCCAAAGTAGATTAGTGATGAATAGCTCTCCAAGAATTCCCCATGCTCTCAGTGCCACATTAGGACTGGTGAGACATCCAGCCCTGTGGATAGACCAAATACTGGATCCTCTGCTTCTACAGTGTGAGATGCCACTTTTGGACTACCTGGATCACGTCCTGTAAGCCAGTCTAATAAATCCCCTTTGGATACATGTGATATATATATTCATTCTAGCCCTTTGGTTCCATTAGATAACTGACTAGTGTACCTTGTAGTTAATAAAATGAGCTGTTATTTGCAAAGAGGACAGGTGAAAAATATAGCAAGAAAATCCCCTCATCTGATGTCAGAAAAGGTCATGCTGTGACCAGAGACTGCTGACAGGAGTGAAAGCCATCTTAAGTTCAGACCCTGGGCCAATGCATCTCTATCAACCTTGGGGTTCTTCAGGTTAGAAACAAGCATAGATTAGTTTTGCTTTGAAAAAGGAGTCCAAGAGCCCTTTTATTCATCACCTTGACAAAAGCAGTTGATAGTGACCACATTTTCTTTTAAGTTCCAGGTTCTCTCTTCACACTGGTCACCTAGCCAGGTGACAGGTGAGGAAGCAGGACTGCCTTCTATGGAGAATCTATGATAGATGAGCTCTGTATTAGTACTGTTGTGCCTAGGTAAGGGCAAAGATGCAGTGTTCTAAACCACAGGATCTCCAACTGTGGTTCACAACCCCATACACTGTTGTAGCAATGAAGGAGAGAGGGTTGTAGCAAATCTGGCAACAGTACATTTCGGCATGCTGAGTGGCCAATCATTAAGTCAAAATCAAATACACTCAGTGAATCTGAGGCAAGCCAGGCAGCACTTACCCATGTTGTACCATGTCACTTCACTGAAGCCTTCTTTTTGAACACACACCGACATGCTCTGTAGTGTCTATGCCTGAAATGCTTTGGCACAGATTCCAGAGCATTACATGTTAAGGAACTGTAGTGTTTTTAATACACACATACACACACACATACACACACACACACACACACACACACACACACACACAGAGGTTTCTGTTGAGAGAAATGTAATGGTTTAATTATGGAAAGAATGTAACACACACACACACACACACAGAGGTTTCTGTTGAGAGAAACGTAATGGTTTAATTATGGAAAGAATGTATCTCTGGATATACCCCAACTGTTGTTTACAACCCTAGACAATGTTGTGACAATGAATGAGAGGATTGTAAGAACTCTGCGGACAGTAGGTTCCTGAATGCTCACTGGCCTAACATCAGTTCAAACTCAAACACGCTCATGAATCTGAGGCAAGCCAGGCAGCACTTACCCATGTTGTATTGACATAGTGTATAATATATTCTTATGTATATAATACTTTAATTTTTAGACTTATTTTTAAAATCATGAAATTAGCTTTGGTGTGGGATCATGGCAGTATTTCCACTGATTTCTGAAGTGGCCCTAAACAGACTGCCATTCTCTATTATACATTTATGCAAAGTGGTGGTTGCAGCATTGACACTTATAAATCAAAATACTGATCAAGCTGATAAATACCATATATCCTCTATATCCTACAAAAATCACATATTCAGAAAAGATTATATCTTTAATTATCAGCTCATCTCATCTTTATTTTTTAATAAATGGTAAAATGAACATGTATCCCAAAGAACTGTTATAAAATATTTGTCAGTGGATGTTTGGATTATATACCTGTGTTTAAGTACTCAAGAGAAAGGGGTCAAAACAGAATAAGTCCAAGGAGCCTTGCCAGCTCTAAATGCTCTCAGACTCGTTTCCTAAGTCCTTCTGCCTCTTCTCTTATTAGGTTTTCAAACTCTTCAGAACTACTATAGGCAACCTGCAGACACACATTAGAGTCATTTGGAAATCTTTAAAAAAATAAGAACTCAGACCTACCCCATTGTGATATTCAGAAATAAAAGCCCAAAGGTACTTCCAGTTACATCCACTAGCAAGGGTGGATTGAAAACAAAGACTTAGTAGTCCCTGAGAGAATGTAAGTCCTTCCCCTTCATTCCCTCCTCCTCCCTTCTCTTCCTCTCTCCATCCTTGCTTCCCTCCCTTCTCATTCCTCCACTTAATTGATCACTTCTGGCTTCCAGCTGGTATAAGAAATCTGTCCACTGTAGCTCAGGTAACTGTCACTAGCTCCTCCAGAACACGCCTCCTCTTCCATCAGGAGGCTGCAGTTCAGATGCGTATGCTCTGCCTCCAACTCACCCACTGGCTCCTCCTTCTAAAGCTAAGGGACTCAAACCTAAAACTCTGGTGGAATTTCTGGTCACAGGAGGGCAAATTGTCCAATGCATGTACATGTGACCTAAGCTTCATTTTCTAAACACACTTCATTGGGTAGCCCTGACCTACCCAATGGGAACTTCCAGGTACCATCTGGGGTCACATGTGCTAAGTCTGTTCTAGAATGAAGCTGATCACAGGGAAATCAGAAATGATAGATACAAACATCAGTCTTTCCTAGCATTTCAGAAAGACGCATCACTAAATTAGACCAATCCTGAAACACTGCCGATGTAGCCATGTGGTGGGTCAGTCAATACCCTTCTGTGATCGGGGCTATGGGATGGCTTCTTTGTTACTTGCAACCAAATACCTCTTAAGAACACAATTCAAATGTAAAAGAAAGGGTATGCCTACTTTGAAATTACACCTGTAAAAACTGTGAGGGTACTATAAACTATAGACTTACCTGTTCAATTCTTTTGCCATATTTGATAGCTGTTACCATATGAATAACTGCTAATTGTATCAATACAAAATATGGTAAGCTACACAGTCAATCTATTATGTAATTATAGGGGGAAGGCTTCAATAGGATGTTTTATAAGATAATTAGTATGGGGCTAATGTCAGGTCAACAAAATAACAGGCAAGTGAACCAAAACAACATATATAACAACACAATGCTTTTATTGATGGCAGAAGAAAAGTTTTCCACTTGGAAAGATATTTGCTCTACTCAACTCAGTATTTCCCCCCATTGCCTTGTGTAAATTGAATCGTTTCCCTAAAATCTGCCTTTTTTTCCCCTTTCTCCAAATTCATATCTAGCATGTTGAGTCTCTCTCTGAAGAAGTGGAAATCTATCAGTGGGCATCCAGGGTGTTTCAATCAGTGGCTCTTCCTTCACAAAACCCTGTTTCAAGAGGAAGAAAACAAAATTGAACCTAAGATTACCTCTTCTGTACTTTATAAAAAGCAGAACTCTGCTGAAACTTTTTTTAAAACATCAAATGTTCATATAAATATCAGTAATGTCAAACAGAATGAGTTAGAAAAAACAATCTCATTCATAAACTTAAATTTCTATAAGAAGCAACATTGTGACATCAAAATTTCGGCTGTGCTGTGCTGTGCTGTGCTGTGCTGTGCTGTGCTGACACATCCCTTTAGTCCCAGCACTCCCAAGGCAAGCAGGTCTTTGAATGCAAAGCCAGCCTGGTCTACAGAGTGAGTTCCAAGACAACCATGACTACTCAGAAAAACCCTGTTTTGAAAACCCAAAACCCAAAACAAAAGCCCCAAATTTAAAAACATTCAGAATTCTTTTTCTTTTGGAAGTATATATCTGTAGTGCTGCTAGATCCTTTCTTATTGGGTACTGATTGCAGGAACTTATGAATTAAATGAACAGCTCCTTCACAAAGAAAGACATAAATGAGAAGCAGTCGGCCAGTTGGGCTCTGCACCCTATCCTACCTTCTTCAATACTTTCTTAGGTCTGAGAACTGTGACTGAGTCACCTAGGTCATTTATCATTCACTTTGATCTGTCATTTGTACCCTCCCTCTACCTGTTCCCTGCCTTGCTAGATATCTGTATTTTTTTTAAGTTCATTTTCATTTCTTTGAATGAGTGTGTGTGTGTGTGTGTGTGTGTGTGTGTGTGTGTGTGCGCGCGCGCGCGCGCGCACGCGCATGCAGGTGTCCTCAGGGGATACAATAGGGTGTTAGCTCCTCTAAAGCTGCAGACACAGGTGCTACGGACCTCCCAATATTGATGATGAGAACTGAACTCAATCCCCTGCAAGGACAAGGAGCAAGTGTTCCTAACTGCTGAGCCATCTTTCCAGCACCGGGTACCACAGTATTTGAAACCACAAAAGTCAGTAATGATACCCTAAGAGCTGAGATAATAATGACGGATTTGTTAGGTTAGTATCCTGAATGAAACAGTACTTGGGCAGGAATTGGTAATCTACCACTGGAAACATTTAGCTCCTAAGTCTTTCAAAGTAAGCAGACTCCTGACCAGAAGATAGATTCCTCCAGATCTTGCTTTTCTTTAATTATGTATGTGCATGATGGAGGAGTGGGGTAGCATGTGTGTACCATGGCATACATGTGGGTTTCAGGAGACAAGTTTGCAGAGTACATTTTTCTTTTCTTTATGTGTTTATGTTCCAGAAACACAGAAACAGAGATCCAAGTGTTCACCTTTGTGTGAAAAGTGCTTTACCCACTGAGCCCTTCTGCCTGCTTGAGCTTCGGACACTGATATTCTTACATAATGCCAGTCCTATGGGCATGCCAGGCTAACAGCTCTGTTCGTAAAGATTTTCCTAATTCTTGATAGAAAAAATTCTGCAAAGACAATGCTGCACAAAGTTGTCCAAAAATAATCTACATTTTAACATATACCTTTTACTAGCTAAAAATGGCATTAAAAGTTGGACCTTCAAGATGAAACCATCACAGAATCTACAGAAGACTATTCATTTTAAGGTCTCTGGTTAATAAACTGTGAAGACTATTCCTCCATTAAATAAGAAACTAGGACCAAAGTTCAGAATGGGCTCACAGTACACATTGCTAGTCTTCATAACACTGAGGAGTTCTAGCTCATCTGCCACAGTTTCTCTCCATAGCCCAACATGCAACTTGAATTTAGGCAGTGGATGGACCAGGTTCTCTCATCCTGCTGACAACCAACAGCAGTATTTCTTAAATTCAGTAGTGATCTTATTCTTATTCGGAAGTTCACGACCATACCAAGCACATCACATTAAAACTCCAGTTTGGAACACAAGCATCAGTGAATATCCCTAATGCAGGCTTTGGGTTCACAGCCTACTGGAGCCACTTGCTGGGGCCAACTGTGCAGCCCTTTTCACCCGTCCTCCACAGCATTCTCAGACTCCACCATACAATAGGCTCAGAGACTAGTCCTGTGGATTAGATAGCTCCTGCACTCAAGTCATAGTATAAACTTCTCCTATTGTCCAAAGATCATTTCGTTTTACTGCCTAAAGAGCTGTGTATAAACTCAACTTTCTATATCCACTCCCATTTCTAAACTGCATAGAACAATTAAAGACAGTGTCCAGGAACTAGAATTTGGGGACTTTGGGGGCTGAATCCCCTCCAATCTCAGGTCTGATTTATCAGCACCTTTACTCACACCTGGAGCTATTTTGTCACTCCAGTGACTCCCTTCTCTCACTGGGCCCTGTCTCAGAGCTGTGTGTTTCAAGAGTCTCTGGTGCTGGCCTTACAGTGAAACCCAGGTGGCTCAGGTGTGTCTCCATCCTGGAGAAGCAGGAAATAGGGTTGTATAGAGAATTAAAAAAAAAAAAACAAAACTCCTGAGAAATAGCATGCAAGTACATAACTAAAATTCTGTCATTCATACTTCAGAAAAATACTCAAAATATAAATGAATGGATTTTAAAACTATATTTTTGGAAGTGATAACAGAAATGCCTACATTATTTCTCACCATCCTAAATAATTGTTGAGAAAAAAAATAGTACTTGAGCACACATAACTTCATATTTATATGGAAAGTTAAACAGCTGACTACAAATATGCATCTTCTTATTGGATATATAAATTAACAGAAACTTAAGGGAAGTGCAAAGAAAAAAATCTTCAATTTTGTAACAAAAACAGGAAGTATACATACATATCTAACTGCTGAACTTCCCATTTAAGATCATTTCTCAGAAATATTTTATTATATTACATAGGCTTTAATAATGTATTTTTAAGTTGTAGTGCAAAATTTTTCCTAGCCAACATTTCATGTCTTACTCTCTTTACTTTTACATAAACTTTATGGCAAATCTACCTTCTCTGAAAACAATCCAAGCCAAGCAAGCATCTGGACCATGACAAAGAAAGACTTACTTATTAATTTTATTTTGTTGCTGAGTACAGAAACCATGAGAAAGACTGACTTACTAATTTTATTTTGTTTCTGAGTACAGAATCCAGGGCCTATCACATGCTAAGTATGCAAGCCCTACCAGAGCTGTACCCTAGCATTCAAGATGAAGTTTTAACTTAGGGGGCATAAAAAGTAAGCCTGGGACACTTAAGTTGATTAGGAAATGTTTGCATTGTATGATTTTATAATGTTAAGCCACAATTACCTCAGGGCTATAGTGTATAATGTATTTTTAAGCAGTATACTCTTTTTCAAAGAAAAATTTCCATGGAACCTAAACATACAAAATACATGAAAGAAACTCCTGGAAGGCTGGGAGGACTGAGCCCTCCCCACTGGGTGCATAGTACCTTTCCCTGCCTTCTCTACTTCCAGCCTGCTCCATCCAACCCTTTCCCATCAAGCTAAACAGCAGCTCCAGAAATCTAATACCCCACTGAGAACCTTTAGCTTCATTAAAAACTGTTTTAAGTGATTTAAAAATCCCCAGAAAGTAGGAAAAAGATCTCTATTTTCATTTACTTTAAAGTGTCATTTAATTTGTAAACACAAGAAACTTATTTTAAGAGTATATATTCAATCTTCTACAGTGTTTAAGCTCCTTAAATCCTTGTATATACTTTGATTTTGCTTTGAAAAAAGATCCTGAGAACTGGTTCCTGTGTGCTACAGAAAAACGCCCAGAGTTATGCACAACTCCTCTTTGATCTGTGTGTGGGTCAGGACAGTTTGCATGATAGCCTTATACTGAGCGTGAAGAAGAGAAGAAGAGGCAGTGATAAAAGGGGAAGCGCTACACTGGCTGGCTCTGACGGGTCAGAAGTCAATTAACACTGGGCTTTGGCTTAAGGCAGACTGAGATATGAAGTTAAATGTTAGAAAAGTTCTGTGTTTTTATTAGAATATTATAAGTAGGTTCAAACATAAGTTTTGGGAAGCTGAAGGAAACACAGCTCAGGAACACTGAATTCATTCAGTACCAGGAAATGTGAAAAATTTAAATGTTTAAGGACATTTCAATACATTTAAAGCATTAGTTAACTTAGATCAACATAAAATTATTGAGATAATTTCCTCTCTCCCTCCCTGCCCCCCCCCAATGTTTTTTCCTTCCCCTCACACCACACCCCAATTCAGGCTCTCTGCCCTTGAGAGACTGCACAGCCACTGCTGGTCACTGATGAGGAGAAAAATAGATCCTGACAAAAACCTTAGCAGAACTAATTGTAAAATGAGGAAATGAGAGGAGTTCCTAGAAAATTATCATTCTTGCTACTGATGACTCTGGGAAGAAAATTTAGTTAAGTCCAGAAGAGTCTGCAGGACAGTAAAAACCCAATGGGAAATTTGTTTTAAAATTTCCCAAAGTTCTAGCATAAGGGGCTGGAAACAGTAACAAGGCAGGGCTGGTTCAAAGGTGAAAGTATTTTCCTCCAAGAACATATTAAGAAAAAAGGTCTTTGTCAAGTGTGTGATGTCCAAGACTTTGCTAATCTCCTGACTTTCTGCTCTCTCTTCCTAGTGAAGATGATTTTCAGACAGCTGTTCTTTCTGAAATGGGTACAAATGCATCTAGATAAGCAAACAGCTTCCAAGTCAAATTAGAGTAAGAGTCATGTTGTCTTTCTGACACTGAAATATCCCCTCTTCCTTAAATACGCTCAAGTGGGTCAAACAGTATAGGAGCGCTGAGAAATGAGGCATATGCTTGAATATTTGTGGATTCTAGCTCTGTATACTCAGATGCGAGTATTCAAATGGATTAACTGAAAAACCCAGGAAAGAGAGAAGGGACAGAAGGAGCATTGGGGGGTGGGAGGGGAAAGAAGTACACAGGGGGAGTCCAAGTCAGGAGAGGAAGGGGTAGGAAGAGGATAGAAATACAGTAGTCATGTATGAAATTCCCCAAAAACAATAAAAATAAATGTAATAAGACTATAAATGGGAGAGATATAGAGAGACATAGAGAGATAGAGGGGGCGGAGAACAGAGAAAGTGTGGTGGTTTGGACCAGAATGTCCCTAGTAGGCTCGTATGCTTAGAAAGGATTGTGAAGTTGTGGCCTTGCTGGAATGAGCAATGTTTCTTTTATATCATGCCTTGATCATTCTATCTCTTTACAACAACAGAACAGTAACTGATAGAGAAGGAGAGGAACAATGGATTTCTAGAAGGATCTATGGGCAAAAGCTGGTGTGACAGTGGCATATCGTACTGTCAACTGGAAGCTGCATCACATACACAGTCAGCCTTTTCTATCTGCATCATGAAACATCAGTAGCTGAACTGGTATTGAACACAAAGTACATGTTTCTTTATATGAAAACTCTGACAAACGCCAACTTTACCTCTCACATTAGTTCCGAGCCCGAGGAGGTTGGTAAAACTGCTGTGTTGGCCGAGTAGATCTTCGTGGCTGTCCATCCCCTCCTCTGCGGAACTCAATGGTGTGATCATAGGTGCCTTCTTCTTCCTATTTGCAAGAATAATGATTTAGTATGTTCAAAGTAGCTCTGCCTTTCCTAAGTTAAATGTGGTTTATAATCTTCATGTTAATATACCTTCTTAAGCTGTCAACAGAGAGAAGCAAGGGTAAGGGACAAAGGCCGAGGTCTTAAAGGAAATGATTTCCAAATATCACAGTAAGTGAGGAAAACAGAGACAATCAAATATAAGGTTCTTGAGTATTTCTTCTGAATACATTTTAGGGGTTTATTACAGAAGGAGTCTTTCTAAGATACCAAAAGGGTCATTGAAGAGCCAGAGGACATTCACCAACTATCTATGCTCATTTGATGAAATCTTCAACATTAAGAAATTTACATCTATGGACAGAGAAAAAAATAAATTGGAATGGAGGTGGGGTTATGCAATTTAAATATACAAAAAGCTTCATGCAAGAGAAAGCATAGGAAAGCATTTATCCCGCTCTCTTCCTTACTGTGAGGGGGACCTACTAGCTCCAGAAAGAACACAGGGACATTAGGAGACTCTGAGTAAAGAGCAAGCAGAGGAAGTATAGAGTTCATTATAACACTGGAAAAGGTCTTACAGGCAACAAAATATCATCAAAAAGCACACTGGTTTCTTACTGAGTGCTGCCACCCTGGCTTTTGTTTCTCTCTGTGTGTGCTTTCTAAAAATTAATTCAGCTATGAATTAGGTACTCTATCAGAAATGGGGGCGGGGAACACAGGCTCTCAGCTTTATTTATGCGAGAAATAGCATCTATTTTTACTGAGTAGAATTTAAATTCCTACTAAATTGTCAGAGTACAATAATTTGCATGATTTTGGAAATTGATTCTTTCTGCCTCCTCCTCATGTTTTGAAATCTTTTTTTCCTCACAGCTTTCCTTTAACTCTAATAATAACATTTGAAGTTATAAGAAAGTCAGAGTAACATTTCTTGAAGTTTCATGTCTCCTACCACTGTACTGAAACCTGCGAGAAACAGGGAGATGATAAACATTCTGACTGAAGAAATTCTACTTCTTTACAGTGACAGTTAGTGGTACATAGATAAATGTATGAACACTCATTCTCATTATTAAACATCTGCCACAGCATTCAAAAGAAAGCAACAAATTTTATTAATTTTTGGAAGGACACTGAAGTCCAAGAACTGTGTAAGACAAGTAAAACAGATCTAGTTTGAATTCAAACATTGCTGTTTAAATGTGTCTCCATCTGCATGTAGAAGAAATGAGCTATACGCCAAAGAAATTAATGATCATTTTCAAGGACCTGTCATGCCACAAAGAATAGTGAAATCTAACAATGCATCTGATGTTAATTCAATAGCCACTTTTTAGAGAAAAGTGTCAGATACGCTCTCCTTTCCCTAAACCCCTTTCAAAGGTCAATCTCAAACAGTTTGGATCTGGAACTCAGCACAGCAATTAACATGCAGGAAGAAACGTTGAAAAGTTCTTGGGAAAGGAGAGAGCTAACGTTTTATTATTCTGGTCACTGTTCTGAATGATGATTATCAAATATTACTGCAAATTTGAAAAGGAGATATACTTAATTTTATGACAAACGACAACACGAAAAGCTATGCATATTAACTAAAAAGGATGAAGATATATCTGGTGCTTTAGTAGAGGAAGTCATTATTGCAGGAATCAGAGTAGAATGTTAATTTTCTCTACCCTCAGCTGCAGAACTGGCTGAGAACATCTGAAAAGTCCTTGCTTCACAATGAACCACATCGTTAGAAGTTAGACACGGCACGTGCTGAGCAAGTGCCTAGTAAAAATGATATTGCTATTGAAAAGCTGTCTCTTCTGGCCTTAAAAGATTCAGACTGTACTCACTAGAGCCAATTAGTGTTATAGAGATGACCAACCATGAAATTTCTTTCACATAATTTGATGTCTTCACAAACTTTTTATACAAAGTAGCAGTCAAAAACTGAGATTCTCATAGCTTACTTTTCAATTACTGTCAAAGGCAGTCTTGGCTTTCATTACCGTTTATGTTTCTCCGGCAGGGCAGCTGAGGGCAAGCATTGTTTACATGCAATACCCAGTACAGTCTGCAGGAGGACCTGAGTGCTGACTGCATCCTGGCCTTACCTCAGACAGCACAGTTCTAGTTATGAATGAGGCGTCTGACCTGTCTCTAATGAAATCTATCCATTGCTGGAGCCTATCTTCTTCCTTAAAGTTTCAAAACTCTATTACAGATTCCAAAAATTATTTCATAGTTCATGAGCATATTAAAAACAACAACAACAAAACCTGACACTGAATTAGAGCCAGTATCATCCCAGATTTTAGATTTGATGGATATATCTTTCAACCTTGAGACATAAAGTCACAGAGCTCAATACAAGAAGTCCTGGTAGGAATATTTTGTTTCTGACTCTCAGCAAGTTTCTTTATAAGGCTTGGAATAACTTCACATGATAGAAACATCCAATATGATCTTCACCTAAGCCTTTCAGACTTCAGATTAGTTATTAGGACTCGAACTTTTGTTTACTTCAGCTATGTTATCAAATAAAGACTGGTTTCAAAGAACGAAAACTCAAAATGAGCCCCTTTTCATACTTATATTAACTAGCACACTAAAACCTTTCATAAGCCCACACATACACACACACACACATACACACACACACACACACACACACACACACACACACACACACACATACTCACAAGCCTGCAGGAACCATTCTAGCAAGCACATATCAAATGTAATTTGAAGCAAAGCAAAATAACCAACAACAATGACAATAATTAACAATAAAAAATTTGATAATTTTTAAGTACTTCTCTTCTGTATACTGTGTCTTTGACCTCTTACTGCATACTGTGTTTGGAGAACACATATCCAATTACATATGTTCCACCTGTAAGTGAACTGTTCTATGAAACTTCACTATAAATTGGTCCCTTGAAACCCACAAGTAGAAGTTTTAAACACACGTATATGACCTGTTCTCTGTAAGAGAGAAGCTGACAGATATGGAGGTTTACTAGGAGGTGCTTGGTCTTTCTGTACAGCAAAGGACACCAGCACTTGAGTAGACAGTCCACAAAATGAGAAAGGGTTTTCTAGCTGTATAGAGAGTTAGGATCTAGAATAGAAAAGATTTTTCAACTTAAATATCACAACAAAAAATTTTAAAATGAGGCATGCATCGACCTAAAGAGAGCTCTCAAGAGATAAAATACAAACAGCTGAAAAACATCTTTAAAGTGTTCTGTTCCCTCAACCATCAGGGACTTGCAAATTAAAATTACGTTTCTCTTATCCCAGTCAGAATGGATAAGACCCAAAGAAACAAATAATAGCAAATGCTGGCATGGGCATAGGGACACACACTCACTCGCTGCTGGGAGAAGTACAACCTGGTGTAGCCGCTAGCAAGATCAGTATGAGACATCTCCAAAAAAAGAGCTGAAAACTTAATCCACCACATGATCCAGAGGCACCACTCTTGGCAATACACCAAAAAGACTATCCCTTACTATAGAGACACCCGCTCATTCATGTGCACTGCTGCTGTGTACACAACAGGTAGGAGACAGTCTACATGTCCATCAACTGGGGGAATGGATACTCAAGATATCACATATTCAAAGAGTCGAATATTACCCAGCTATTAAGAAAAATGAAATTATGGAATTCAAAAGTAAATGGATGGCAATTAAAACAATCATCTTGAGGGAGGTAATCCAGACCCAGAAAGACAAACATTTCATGTTTTCTCTCATTTATGGATGTTAGCTTTGAATCTTTACCTAAGCATTTCATTAGGAATATCCACAGAGGTCAAAGGAAATAAATAAGGGTCCATGGAGAGGGCAGAAAAAAATGTAGCAGTATAAAGGGTTAATATGGAACAGAAAGGGGTAAGCTGTGGTGGGGGAGGGCAGGGGAGGGTAGAAGCGGAAATTGGTAGGGATAGATAAAACTAATGACGTCTTTATTCAGAAGCCATAATATGGAAACCTACTATTTATTATAGAAGCTTCCTAAAATGTATCTATCCACATACATTTTTTAAATTTTGAAATAAGGTTGTCCTGTAATAGGGGAATAATGGTCCCAGAAGAGACCAGCTAGCAAACAAAATACTCAGTGGCAAGAACAAGTTACTTCTTGGGAATCCTTGGTCAGAGCGGTTCCAAAGGCCACCAAACAGTGTCAGCTGCTGCCAGTGATCTTGGTTACCGCCCCCACCCCACCCCACCCCACCGGGGCTTGACAGTAAGATTGCACTGCTGGGGCTGGTGAGATGGCTCAGTGGTTAAGAGCGCGGACTGCTCTTCCGAAGGTCCTGAGTTCAAATCCCAGCAACCACATGGTGGCTCACAACCATCCATAACGAAATCTGATACCCTCTTCTGGAGTGTCTGAAGACAGCTACAGTGTACTTACATATAATAAATAAGTAAATAAGTAAATAAATAAATAAATAAATAAATAAATAGATAAATAGAAGATTGCACTGCTGAGGACACTACAGACTTGATTCACAAAACATGGGGAAACCAAGGAAGTGCTGACTGGAAGCTTTACAATAGATTTAAGAGAATACATATGAAGTTCAATATATTTAGTGATCTTTGAAATTTAAGCTATTTCACATAATGCTAATGCGTATATGTCTCTTGTAGTGATTCATATGGAAAAATCTACTTTACAAATCACTAGGCTATACTTTGCCTGTCTGGTCAGATTATAGTTATAGGAATATAACCGAATTTAAGAAGAAACCTAAGCAGGCATCCCTTGTAAAGACAAACATGCTTTTACAAAACATTACACAATAGACTGCAAAGTTACAATTAGAAATGCTGTAAATGATCTGCTCATAAATTAATCAACTGATATTTTACTGTATTAGAACAGGTGGAAACTGAAATGAAGGGTGACTCAGCTTTTATTTCCGTGAGGCTTGTGCACAGTCAGCCTCTATGTCCTAAACAATTACATCCTACCAACACTAGTCTTTAACATTGCCTCGAGACATGTTCTACTCTAGCACTGATAGTTCTAACACTGAACAGCGAGGCCCATGGTATCTTAAAACTACAAACTAGAAGGCCAAGTTGTTGTGAAGAATAACAAACTAAGGCATTATTATTTATGTAAGTAATTAATTCCACAACCTGAGCTAAGGCCCAGGCTCCCTTCACGTTCCTAGCTTCCCCTCTGATATACTTCCCAACAGTGACACAGACATCACACACTTCAGTACTCTACAGGGCACTGGAGAATATATGAACAGATTTTTGTCATTTTTGTATTGTTACTAATTTAGAGGATAAATGTGGTGCTCCTTTTTTTCCAAATGAAATCTTGTGTTACTACCAGAGTAAGACAGATGGGCCCAGGGTAAGAAGGGCAGCTGTGCATATGGGTGAGCAGTGCCCTTGCCCTTCCCTTTCTCAGTGCTACCACGCTTTGGAACCTAGGAGGCACAAACATTACAAACTCAACTCAGCTTCCCTTTGGCCATATGCTACAGACTACAAGGTGAACTGGCTAGTCAGGACAGGGACGGCAGCACTGTCTCCAACTGTTCACATGCAGGAAGTCTAGGCCCTATCAATTGCCTCATTTGTTAAAAAGAACCCACCTTGTGTAGCTAAGTAGAGAAATTTTTAGGTTCAAAAATATGAGATGGCTGTTACAATACAAAACCAAATATAGCAAATGTTATAATAAGAATGATTTAGCTTAGGATTAAGGACTTTTTAAGGAAATAAATACCATTTTAAAATAAAATGGGGGAGAAAACTCATATCCCTTCTTCCATTTTTATGTACCATATCTGGTAATATTTTATTTAAAGTAAAACATTTTATGGCTAAAGAGAAGGAGGGAACATTAATTGAAGAAAAAAAAATTCAAAACCTAATTACCAAACAACTATTTCTACATCTATAACACATACATAATAACACTGTTTTCACTCTGATAAAATACAGAATTTCAAAAGGACTGTGGACCATTTCACTGAACAAATCGCTTCTGACTTTTTCTTTGTAAAGACTTTATCCCCGTGAAAGGTAAGGTGGAGAACACCTGCCGTCCTGGCAATGGAAGGCGGAAGGAAGCAGGGCCTATAGGCCAGTCTCAGCTGCAGAGCAAGGAGAAGGCCAGCCGGAGCTACAATAGCTCTTCCCAATTAACCAAAGCATGTAAGTGCATGGATAGATATGAATAAATGAGTGCCAAACAAATTTAAATTTGTTAAAATTATATTAAACTATATTCAAATTATATTGAGATTGAGGACTCTATAGGGCAACACAAAGTCATCTGAATACATACATAGCTTAAGGTTTCTACTCCACACTCTGCCAAATAAAGCACAATGTAAGGACAACATTGTAACATGGAGCGACAGGCAAAGCCAATACAGTAGCACTATTATCGCTGTCCAGACTAACACCGGTAAGGTTTTCTTCCTTTAACGCAAAGCAAACCAGCTGCTTTGAGCAGTCTAAGCACCCAGGAATATTCACCTAAATATCAAAAGGCTGCACTGTGTCTTAAGCCAGAAAAAGGAGCTTTTGAAAAGAAAGAGTAGGAAACTTAAATAATAAAAGTCATGGGCCCTCTTCAATACAATACTACCTCTGTGCATATCTACAATTTGAAATAGATTTAGGGTATGTTACCTTTGGTGTGTGACATGTATTTAGTTGTAAGGTTTTTATAATAAAGTCTCTAATATTAAGAAATAAAAAAGGTGGTTAGATGTTTATACTACTGTAGTGTGGCATTTTTAAATGTTACTTAGTATTTACACTATTTATTTGAATTATTTCATCCCACCATTTTCTAGAAGAAAGTGATCCTCGGAAAAATTTGTTCCCCAGTATTTAGTGTCCATCTTTCAGCAAGACTGCTCACCTATACAAACTAAAAGTCTTTATTTTGAACAACGTGGCACTTTATTAATGTTTCTTGCTTTGGATAGCTTTCCTTTAATTTGCTAGTAGTTTAATTTTTCTAGGTTCATTTTTTTAATCAACATTTTTCAGCCTTACTAAGGAATATTTGAAAACTGAGTTATACATATTTAAAGTGTACAATGACATAAAACACATACATGTGCACTGTGAAATGGCCACAAGCCAATGAACGCCCCATCACCTCATGGTTACCATGCCCCCGCTGGTTCGCTCTGTCCCTGTCTTTTCATGTGAAAACAGCGAGAAGCCATTCAGTGAGCACTGCGCAAGTACACAGCACAGGTGTGCTAACCATCACCACCAAGTCACACAGCCACTGGGCATCGTCGTTCATTCTGCACAATGACACTTTGATCTATTTGAACATCTCCTGACCTTTGATCCTGGAATCACTGTCCTATTCACAGGTTCTTTTAATTAACTTTGACTGTATTAGATCCTCTGTGTGGATGAAATCATACACTCCAACTTTATGTAACATTCTTTTAAAAGATTTTTTAAAACATGAGTGCCTGGGTGTGGATTATGAGCATGTGAATGCAGATCCCTACAGAGTCCAGAAATGCATACTGGATCCCCCTGGAGCTGGAGGTACAGGAGGCTGAGCTGCCACATGGGTGTGGATCTTAACTACTGAGCCTGTAATCAACTACAGTGTTTGTGGACAGAGCAAGAGCAGTAGGTACTCTTACCGTCCAAACATTTCTCTAGTTCTGAGAATAACATCAAGAGTCCCATGTTAGCCGGGCGTGGTGGCGCACGCCTTTAATCCCAGCACTTGGGAGGCAGAGGCAGGCGGATTTCTGAGTTCGAGGCCAGCCTGGTCTACAAAGTGAGTTCCAGGACAGCCAGGGCTATACAGAGAAACCCTGTCTCGAAAAAAACCAAAAAAAAAAATCCATGTTGTATGATTGTATGATAGCTTCAGCACAATCATCATTGAATGGCCACCATTTTTGATGAAATACTACAGCTAAATCTGTGGTATTAATAAGTAGATTAATGAAGATTATCCCTTAGAAAAAGAAAGAAAACCATCTGTCTTGAAACCAACAGACTTAATAGGTTACAGACTTTCCAGGAGTCTGAAGAGAAAGTGTATACCTACTCTAAAGACATCAGCATGCAGAAAGCTTTCTATAAGAGATTCTGTGTTGCAGCAGGATTCTCAAGAGCTCTATCTCTTTAACCAGGTCTAAATCTTGGCACGGAGTCCATCATGTCCAAGAAACACTGCTTCAGTATCCATGCCCATCATGTTTTGGGGGAAGGAAATGGTAATGATGTGAATATAAAAGAATTATATAAGAAAATAAAGATGCCAACAATTAGGCAATGCATTTGACATTAATTCAAACTGAGTAACTGTTAATAAAATACATGCTTCCTTCAACTGAACTACATAGATTGAGATACTCTGCTGAAAAGTAAATAGAATATGCATTACTTCTCTATACACCATAGTAAACATGTAAGTTATGTACTTTATAATGAGCACTAATTACAGGTGACAAACTCCTGTTATACTCTCATAATTTATATTATTTTTACAATTTACAATAATAGGCTAATAGAACATAATTTAAGGTAATAAAGCTAATTCTTTCTGTGGAAGCAGTCACTGCCAGACTTACTGCTTTTACTGCCTAAACACCAAACTGGCTTTTATTGTAAAAATTCCTTTAAGGGACCAACTGAAACAGATACATATGGTATGCTACAGGGACATGAATACAGATTTTAAAAACTGAATTAGAAAAACAACAAGAATAACATTTTATGCCTAGTTGATAAATTATAGGACACATCTCTGCTTTTTAAAATGTACTGTAGTCTGAGGGAGGAAAGGGATATTTAATGGAAAATGCTTCATAAAATTATCAATATCCTATGAAAGAGAAGTGAAGGAAGATCCTGATGTTTTCTCTTCTTTAAGAATTAAGGAACTTAGACAAACAAAAATGTAATCTTAATGCATGAACAACCTCAAATATTATGCCAAATTCTTGGTCAAATTCTTAGGCAAATGGATGTATCTGGAGGATATCATCCTAAGTGAGGTAACCAATCACAAAAGAAGTCACTTGATATGTACTCACTGATAAGTGGATATTAGCCCAGAAACCTAGAATACCCAAGATACAATTTGCAAAACACAAGAAAATCAAGAAGGAAGACCAACTCGTGGATACTTCATTCCTCCCTAAAATAGGGAATAAAATACCCATGGAAGGATTTACAGAGACAAAGGTTGGAGCTAAGACGAAAGGATGGACCATCCAGAGACTGCCCCACCCGGGGGGTCCATCCCATAATCAGCCACCAAAGGCAGACACTATTGCATATGCCATCAAGATTTTGCTGAAAGGACCCTGATATAGCTGTCTCTTGTGAGGCTATGCCAGTGCCTGGCAAATACAGAAGTGGATGCTCACAGTCATCTATAGGATAGAACATAGGGCCCCCAATGGAGGAGCTAGAGAAAGTACCCAAGGAGCTGAAGGGAATCTATAAACCTATATATGGAACAACAATACGAATTAATCAGTATCCCCAGAGCTCTTGTCTCTAGCTGCATATGTAGCAGAAGATGGCCTAGTCGGCCATCATTGGGAAGAGAGGCCCCTTTGTCTTGCAAACTTTATATGCCCCAGTACAGGGGAACATCAGGGCCAAGAAGTGGGAATAAGTGGGTAGGGGAGCAGGGCGAGAGGAGGGTATAGGGGACTTTTGGGACTTTTTGACATTTGAAATGTAAATGAAGAAAATATCTAATTAAAAAAAAATTAAAACAAAAACTTGTGCGTGACAAACCATGGTCATTTCTCCTGAGTGAAAAAAGGAAACATACATTAAAACCCACTCATGTAGACTGGCTCAGTTACTTCGGCTGCAGTCTGAGGAATTGGAGGTGGACAGAGGCACAGCTTTCCCCATGGCACAGGACTGGAGCTGGTACCTCCCTGAGGCCTAGGCACTGCAATCCTGCCTTTCCTACAAAGGAAGGCAGCACTTTTACAACTGCTGACTGGGTTTTTCCGGCCAGGACTACTTTCCCCTCCACGTATCAGACTAGACCGTGTTAAGATGAATGTTTTTACCTTTCCTCGTTCTTTCAGTAAGAGTCACTTGTCAAATGTTATTATTTTCAGAATCTCCATCACTGTGGATATTTTTAGTGCTGACTATTCTACATAACCTGCTACTTGGGATATCATTTCAAGTATGACTTGTCTAGAATATACTATTAAATATCTCTCATGAAGAAAGTGCTCTCCTCTCCTTGACAAATCCATGAGGCAGTTGCTTTACAGCTTTTATCAGCTGCTCAACTAGCTTATTCGTATGTGCTTGACACTGAGTGAAGTCCTTACAACGCCTCCCAAGGCTAATTCATAATTCATTGCATCCTCTCTGAGGACTCTTTTCCAGACCTAAGCACAAAGATCTAGATTAAATACAGCTAAGCTTTATGCAGTAGGAATGACCTCACTTTGGCACAACACTCTTCTTACCAGTATATTGTGAATAACTGTGCACAACAGATTGTATAGCCTTTGGGAGGTTTGTCAGCCTTCCTTTTTGCAGAATGGGTGGAAGTCAGAGCACTACTATCCAACATCTAAGCCGGCAGGTACAGTACAACTGAACTTTGGTGTAGCTGAACTAGTATCCAAAAGGGTAACATATAGGCAGGCAGGACAATACCACTGAACCTTGATGTAGCTGGACTAGCTCACAGTACCTTCAGAAGTTGAAAAGATATCACAGCAAAGATTAAAGTCTTCCAGCAATGGGCAGTATGAGAAAGTAAGAAGTTGGCTGATTTTCTATCTACCC
The DNA here is from genome assembly GCA_902729485.2 of Mus minutoides. Classification (NCBI taxonomy): domain Eukaryota; kingdom Metazoa; phylum Chordata; class Mammalia; order Rodentia; family Muridae; genus Mus; species Mus minutoides. The sequence goes on from LR749526.1 coordinate 616,799, forward strand.
CATAGGTCTAACTCCTGCCTGTATTGAGAAACACCGGCTGATACTTCTACCAGCACTCATCTTCATTTCTGTGCTTAAATAACCTAGAGATTTCTCATGTGTTTGATCTTTGAGAGGAAGAAGATAACTCGGTTGACTCTTAGTGAAAACATTGGTTGAAAGACATTTTGTCAAATTTATCAAAATACAAGCTTACCACAATGATGAAAATTAGTTAAACTAGCATACATCTGGGAGAGTATCCTTTACTCCCATCCAGAGGTGATGGGAGAAAATGAAATGGGAGAAAAATTCAGAAAACGTCAAATCTAAATCAGTCCTTCACCTTTAATAGTGCGAGGAAATTTAGGGGATAAGTTAACAGCTCAGAATTTGTGCCTGCGATTTTATGTGTGTGTGAAGTGGAGATACTGCTATTTACTTCATAGGGATCCTAGTGTGGGTGTTTTGTCTGTCTGTGTATGTGCACCACACATGTGCAGTGTCTATGGAGGACAGACAGCATCAGATTCCCTGGAACCAAAGCTACAGATGGTTATGAGAGAGCTCTGAGAACTGAATGTGGATCCTCAGCAAGAACAGTTAGTGCTATTAATCAACATTACTCGCAGACCACAACCAATGTGTGTTTTCGCTTCATCTACAAAGGTCTTTTTCCTCTGTGTAATATAAAATCCCCTCAAATGAACATAAGTTATGTGTATTAAAAAGTAAATAGGCAGTAAATAGACAAAGTAATACATGTTTGTAATCATATCATTAAGTAAATAGTCAGGAGGATCAAGAATTCAAGGTTATCCACAGCTACAAAGCAAGTTTCATGCTACGCCGGGCCATGTGAGACTCTGACTCTAAATAAATAAATAGATAGATAGATAGAATTATTAAAAACATAGCAAATAGATCAACTGGATTAGAGGAAACAGCCAGCTATTGGTGATGGTATCTAAATCACAAGGCAATTAGCAAGGCAAATGATAACAATGAAACTCAACAAGAAACCAGAGACTTACTTTACAAACACCTTTCATAGTATAAAATACATGAATCAAATTCCACTTTCATTATCTTGGAGAAGGGCATGTCAGTCTTAAAAACTAAACTAAAGAAACAACAACAGTTTTAAAAAAGCTTGTCCCATGGTTCAATACTAATTTGTTAAAAACCCAGGTAGAGACTACAATCAAGTCACTGTCAACAGGCAGGAGAACTCAGTGCATGACTGGCTGAAAGCATCCTGCTTGAGCCAAAGCAGAAGCCATCCATTTATGAAAGCTATAACAAACTATAGGTTTCTGAGGTGTATAGGAAAATAGCTTAAAGGAAAAAAAAAAAAAACTTTAGAATTGTGTAGCCCAAGTCCTACTAATGCAAAGGACTATCTGGTTCAAGAAAAACTAATTTTACTTAAGATTTATGAAATTTACATTAGACTCACATTTTAAGAATCCATCAAGATCTCCATTTTATTAGTAACACTAAAATAGAAAAGTTTAATAGGGCAAGGAAAGAGTGGTGTAAGGAAGTCGTTTGGTTTCCCTCCAAGAGAAGTAATTTAGGACAGGTGTGCAGCTCCTAGCTCTAGTGCAAACTGCTTCTGCAGTTCAGAGAATCAGACCTCACTCAGGAGGTGAAAATTGGCATGGTTGTTCTTTACCAAGCCTTAGAGAGACAGCGCTCAAGAAGCCACAGAACCAGGCATTTAGATTTGAACGATGTTCACTGAGCAGTTTCCATTTGCACACAATAACCTAGGAGTGTGTCTCTTTTTCTTGGATTTTTTCCAGAGGAGAACACATGATTGAGACTGGAGAGGTACATATGTTGCCCAGGCTGTGGTGGACTGAACTTCATGCTCTGCTCATCGATGGCTTTGAGGAATGGGCTAGATGAGGCTACTTCCATCGCGATTAATTCTAGTGAGGTTTAGATAGTTACAGACCTCACTTTTAAGTGGGTATGTATACTTAATAAAACAACAGTATTTGTAAGCTAAATTTCTTAATACAGAACACAAATCAACCACACAGCTATCTACTCTGAGCACATTCTACTTCACTCTATTAAGGTACCCTAAAGTAAACATGTTATCCACAGCAGCTGTGGCATCTAAATGAATTAACATAAGAACTAATTCCTTAAAGTGAGATATTAGTTTCTGAATCTGAATCTGAGTCTGTCTCTCTCTCTCTCTCTCTCTCTCTCTCTCTCTCTCTCTCCTTCCCTTCCTCTCTCCCTCCCTCCCTCCCTCCCTCCCTCCCTCCCTTTCTTCCTTCAAGACAGGGTTTCCCTGTCTATCCACTTGCCTCTGCCTCCCAAGTGCTGGGATCAAAGGTGTGTGCCACCACTGAACAGCTCACTTTTTCTTGTATTAGTTTGAGCCAAACTAGTCTACTATTTTATCCTAGTGACTTACAGAGGGGATGGACCTAACATTTAATGCCAAACTAGCTCTTAATATGCCTTTTAACACATAAAATTATTTTTACAAGTTGCTCACATAATACCAACATAATACCAAAAACAGAGTAAGAACTTGGTCTAAGCACCATGTTTGTTTATTTTTCTTCCAATGAACAAAGAAACCTCAAGGCAGACTTCCTAGAGACAAGTTAGTCATGTCAAACACACTACTTTTATTACTAATTTTTTTCAATATAAACAAGTTTTCTCTTCCTTGGTATCAGCTGAGATAGAGCCTAATTCCTTCAAGGACATGACTACTAGAAAAAAAAAAAAACTTAAGTAGTCAAGTTCACCAAAGCAAGTATTTTCACAACAAATTCTTTCTACTTTCAATTCTAAATTCTAAGATATTTACCTCCAGAAGTTTAGATGAACATAAATATCTCTCTACAATAAACTTCATTCACAACTTCCTATATTTACTCTACTCCACTACGGCACATTTTAAGTAAGAGAGGTTTATCAATCTTATATATATATTTTTTAAATCCCATATTTAGTGGCTATTTTAATGAGTGTTAAAACATCAAATAGCAAGGTCTCTAAAGCAAGATGTTTTTCTAAGTTCTTTGGTCTTAGTGAAAGATTATAAGCCAGTGCTTCTCACCTGTTGGTCACCACCCCTTTGGGGATTGGAAGACCCTTGCACAGGGGTCACATATCAGATGTCCTGCATATTAGATATTTACATTATGATTCTTAACAGTTGCAAAGTTACAGGCATGAAATAGCAGGGAAATGATTTTTAGTTGGGGATCACCACATCATAAAGTACTATAGTAAAGGCTCACAGCATAAGGAAGGGTGAGAACTAATGCTATGTTATTCTAGGTTGTTTGTAGAAAGCATGCCAGTCTCTCGGCACGGTAGCACTTAGAGATCAATTGTCCATGATGGGCTCTACTTTCTGTGACACACAGAGGTTACTATAAGGTGATGTATAAATTAACTCTAATTCTCTCATCATTTAAACAAAAATCTGTTCAAAATTGGATTTTTTAGTTTTCTATTTGTATTCTACTTTAAAATTCTATAGCTACAGATGGATAATATATCATCATTATAGTACAAAGATGATGAAGAATGTGCATAATGGTTCCTACACTCTAAACTGTTCCATGTTAGGAAAACTTCTCTTCATGAAAGAGTCAATAATATATATAAATTAACAGGTTAGGCTAAACTTGATGAGATTAAAGGTTTTCTGTTTTGCTTTTATTAATTATTTATTGCAGTTAATTTTGAGTTGGGTTTCCTGCTACCTAGCTTGATCTCCAATTCTTGAGCTCAGGTAATCCTTTCCCCCCAGCTTTCTTAGTGATGGGCTTTGGCATGCATTACCACACCCAACAACATAGTCATTTTTAAAAGTCATTTCCTACCTCAACTTTCTTGCTTTTTTAACCTGAGATATGCCCCGCCACCCCCACCGCCCCCGCAACACACAAACCCTACTACCGCTGCCTAAGGAACAATAAATACAGCACACAGCAGAATTCAAATCAACTTCCCCTAACACACACATAGGAATCTAACATTTGGTATTGAATGGATTGATATCTGGTATGAAGAGAAGCTAAAAAAAGATATTGTATGGAGCTGAAGAGATGGCACGGGGTGAAGAGAACTGGCTGCTCTTCTAGAGGCCCCAGGGCTCAATTCCCAGCACTCACATAACATGATGGCTCAAAACCATCTGTTAACTCAAGTTCCAGGGGTGTTGATGCCCTCTTCTGCTTCAACAGGCACGTCACACATATGGTGTACAAACCATACATGGAGGCAAAGTACCCTTACACCCCAAATAGAATCTTAAACAGGAGACTGAAAGATGTTAATATTCTCATGATCATATTAATATTACTAGCAAATTCTGAAAAACGATTTCTAGAGGCATTTTCTNCTCAAGTTCCAGGGGTGTTGATGCCCTCTTCTGCTTCAACAGGCACGTCACACATATGGTGTACAAACCATACATGGAGGCAAAGTACCCTTACACCCCAAATAGAATCTTAAACAGGAGACTGAAAGATGTTAATATTCTCATGATCATATTAATATTACTAGCAAATTCTGAAAAACGATTTCTAGAGGCATTTTCTAAATGTCTTTGGGCCACATATGGTCACTGCCCTAGAGACTTTCAAATGAGTTCCCAATAAGAACCTCGACTAAAAACTGGATGAGTGGCAGATTGCTAGCCTGTGTTTAATAAAAACAGAAAGGCTGTCTTGTTTGTACATCAAATGTTTTTTCAGACAGGTATGAAAAGACCAGAAAAAGAGAATGAACTGTCACAGAGCAATTCTTGTTCAGTTTACTTGCTTTTGACTTTTCCAACTGAATACATAACAGAAAGTTAGAGGAAATTTATATAACAGAATATATATATATATATATATATTTATATATATATATAAAACAGCTATGTGTAACTTTATTACTTTAAAACAACTATGCTGATATATTTTCTCATTCAGGCCTAGAAATTGTTTTTATTCACTAACATATATCATAGTATTTTACTGTGATATTTCTGTCAAGTAATATTTCAACATTTTTATTTTTAGACACTCATGTAGCTTTCAGTTTCTTGCTTTAAGGATGGTACTGTAATCCCCTTATTGACTCCTTGGAGACATTAGCAACTACAGAATGACTGGCTGTAAATTTGAATACTCTGAACTCTTGGAGTGGGAGGTGCAGTGTCAAAAAGACCTTGTCAATTCTCCCTGCCTTCAGCACTAAATCAAGGTCCAGCTTTCCCTGTGTCCTTGACAACATAGATGTATCATTAAACTTTTCCACTGACTGATATGTCTAAATTGTCGTTTTTACTGTGTCAACCTGCAGTTGTCACCACAGTTCCATTAGAAAAGATGGCACTGCTACTTCAGCAAGAAACCATATGAAGTGTAAGTCAATGGTTCAAGGCTAAAAAAAATAAAATAAAAAAGCAGAATTCTTAATAAAATCAATCTAGTAATGGTATGAGTGTTACTATGCTGTATGGCAATCAGGCATTAATGGCAGGCAAATGGCTACTGTTCTTTACAGTGCCAGACCAAGCATTCTTGGACTGTAGGAGAAGTTAGACAAAGCAGAACCCCACGCTTTCCTTAAGCCCTGTAAGGATCACTCGGTCAGAAGTGAGATTCAGAAAGCATATCACAGTCCTCAGTCTCATGCATCCTTCACGACTCAACACCCAGAAAGGCGAGCATTGTCAACTAAGGTGGGTGAGGATAAGCCAGCAATTTCCTAACAGAAGAAGCTGTACCATGTACTCCTAAAAGCTGACCAAAGCCGAGCTAGCAAATCTCTTATCTCTTCTCTACAATTTTCCTCAGATTAAGGATCTAGGTTTTCAGTGAGACCTCTGAGGAACTTATTTCCACATAGAAAATGAGAGGGGGGAACATTTGAGCTCAGTTTTCCCAGTCAACAGTTAACAAAGGGGGTGGGAACAAGACTAAAAGGCCTTCCCTCTACCTATGTCCTTCTTGTCAGCACTTCCTGAATCTTCATGCGTTAGACTTACTCTTTGATGCTCATAAGCATGCAATTCTGAGACTAAAGAGAGGTGAAAGGAGGCTGAGAAGGGATAAGACTACCCGAAGTCCAGTGTGAAGATTAGTCCATGTAGTTTTACATTGTGAGAAACATGCAGAGGGCAGGACCAATGGTTCCTATGTGGAGAGGGCAAGGGAGAAGCAAAAGTAGTGGAGTCATCTGGACTGCTTCAAGACATCAGAACACTTGAAAGGAACAAGGAGGAGGCCAAGCCCATGGAGATAAAAATCGTCTCTACAGATGTCGGGAGGCTACAAATCACATTTATGTAAACCATATTATTTGATCCTCACAACATCCTGTAGTAAATTGAGACTCAGAGATGTCAAGTAACTTACCCAAGGTCACACAGGCAGTAAGTGGCAGAGCCGGGACTGGAACCCAGGTCTTCTGATTCCTCCTGTGCATTCCCAGCTCCCCTGGAGCTGAAGCAGGGGCGAAAAGGGAGGTGGAAGTAATTTGCCCACAACCAGCCCTGCCCTGGCCCTTCTTTCAGAGGCTGAGCAGAGCAGACATTTTACTCTCTTTCTGCCACCCTTTCCACCAAATCCTTTCAGGATAGCACAGAGAATCTCAAAGTGTTTGCCAACCTTGGACTCAAGAATGACAATAAATGCTAATGTGCAAAGTTACATCTCCCTACACTTTGCCATTTAGGTAAAATCTACTGAAATCTCAAAGCATCATAATTCTCACTTCAGAAAACAAAATCTTAGTTTTTACAATTAAGGTTTTTTTTAAGACAGTTTTGCTCACTCTTTTGTGGATCAGGTTCAGTTACATTTAATTTACACTGTAAGAAGGATCCTGAAAACCGATGAAGAGCCACAACACCAACCTACCAGTAGTGTCCCATGGTGAGAATCCATTTTTCACCCATATAATCATCTTAACTCAGTGGTTAACGCCATATTTAAAAATTATAATCATTAGAATGAAAGTCCATGCAATGTCTTTTTCATATCCCACATTTTCAACAGAAACATGTATGTATTATTATTTTGATATAACTTATATTCTTTTCTATATTATGTCTAAAATACTTTTAGTGCTGTGTTTTAGAATTACATTTCTTAAGACTTTCTACTATCTAGCTTGGAGAATAATACTTTAATATCTAAAAAATATATCTTAATTTCTTACTTGCATTTTCTAACAAAATATAAACAAATTCAATGAGAAATTGTACTTCCTTTTCTAATGTACTGAGAATGCTAGGATACAAATCAAATTGCAGGTGCTTGTGCTGCCTTTTCGGCATTTCTGGACCTGTTTGCAGCTAAGTGTGCACACATTTCCGACCCTGATTGCCTGTCTATGTGAGAATAGGTAGAGTCACGTGCAAAGCATGCATTTATACAGATCACAGCAGGAAGGATAGGAAGGTCTTTGCGCCCAAAGCCATGAGCTGTTTTCTAAGCCTCCAACACTACTTTAATCAGACAGCAGAAGCACAATCTAAGCTGGAAAATATCCACCCTAAGAGTCAATCACTTGATATCTTCAAAATGAGGATAAAGGGGGGTAAAGAAGGAGGGGGTAAAGGCTTGAATAAGGAGAAAAGAGAGAGGCAGAGAAGGGAGGTAAACATGGTGGGGGGGAGTCACCTAAAAGATACAAAATGTTTAAAGTATCAATACCCTGAGCTCTTGATATGTTTAAGACTTGTTTCATATTTAAAATACTGATGGAGTCTTTTGGACATCTTATCAGAAAACATGTTTCTGTACTTTTTACATATTAGTGCAAACTTTTTTTTAACCTAAGTCTTCTAAGATAAGTGCTTATTATGTAGTCCTAAGACATTCATTAAGTGGTACTAAAAATAATTATTAACACTTAAAAAGATTATATGATCACAATTTTTAGAATTTGAACCATACGGAGCTAAATTAAACTAAATTCTAATCCTATGCTTTGCATAATAAGCTCTTTGTACGTCATAATTCAAAGGAGTGACCCTAATATCCTAATATACCATCTGAGAAAAGAAAATGCATTTATTCATAATTTTTTAAATACCAGAGACTGATTAATAGAAATAAAAAAAAATCAGAGTCTCAGAAAACCAATATTGCCTTCCAAGGTCAATTTCTCCACACTCTCCCTTCATGTGGCATGTGCTCCAACAGCTATAACCCCAAGCCATGCTACCAGACTGCCGTTTCAGTCTGATGGTCATCTTACCAGTACTAGAGAGAAGAATTCCCGTATCACATAAACAAGCAACCTATTTCCCAAAATGATTACAGTCTTTTACACAAAAATAACACAGTCCTTGGGAAAAATTACCATATGGAGCTGTGATGTTTAGGTCTGGTATCCGTGAAGGAGTTTTTGATACTGCAATTATATTAATTACTCAGTAATTACTGACATTCACTGTGTGAGTCTCAACTCAGTTTTTATATGAATTTAAAACTCTGATGCTGTCAGCTTTAGGAAAGATAGCACCTACAGTATATGATCACTTATTATTTATATGATTCCTTTTATATATTCTACCAGCTGTAGCCAACAGTCAGTTCTGACTCCCTTTTTAAGTATCAGAAAAGAGGGTATGTTTTTAAAGTAAGAATACCCTTCCTCCTCCAACAGATCTTAGAAACTCTGAAGTGAAGCTCTGGATCATGCATTCATCTGATTGAAGAACTGGTGCAAGGAACACAAGGACAGAGACCCTAGAAAGAAGACAAGAGTCTCTTTCCCAAGCGGCTCAAAGCAACAGCTTCTAATGGGTCAGAATGACAGGGTCTGAAGACCTGAGAGAATACACTAAGCTGCTAGCAAGAGAGCCATGCTGATGGCTTTGCAGTCCCATCAGCCACCTCTCCACTTAGAAATGCCCAGGTGAATTAACTGATCTGAACACTTTATTTAGTAACCAATGATAGCTTAACAAAATAATAGGAGCTAGATTGTTAGAGGAAAACACATATAAAGATACCTCATTGTAGGAATATAGAAATATTATGGACTACTAGGTCAGTTTTCAGAAAAAGCTGTATTAGGAATGTTACAATACAATAAAAAAAAAAGAATGTTACAACAGAAATCTTCCCAAGAAACAATTTCTTAAAGTTAACATATTAAACACTTGCAGAATTAGATAAAATTAAAATAAAATTGAAATAAAATCATCTTCTTTATGCAATAAAATCCAATTGCCAAAAACATAAGGACAGAAAGTGTCTTAGAGTTTTTTAGAAAATATATTTTGTCCTTTGTTTACAGATGTTGGAGAAGACGGGTTTTATATATTCAGGAGCCATCTTATAGATGGAGATATGAAAGCTGGAGAGAAGCAGTTATGGTGCACAGGTTCTCAGGAAAGGGGAACTGAAGAGTTCCATGAGCAAGCGAGTCAGTGAAGCTCTGTAGTTTAACTCTGCTTCTTGGTATACCTAACGTTCTTATTAATTTGATATCAAATCAAGGAAGCGCTGTAATAAAAAACAGACTTAACTCCCATTTTCCAAATGTGTTTAAGTACTCATGTCCCGGAACATGACTGAGAAAGCTCGACTGTTCAGGCATGAGGTGGTGGTACAAGCACGATGATGATTTCTTAGGCCTGACTTGAACCTCTCCCTCCATTGTCAAGGCAACCGAATGCCTCTCACTGGTGCAGCAGCCCCTCTGCCTTCTGAGCGGAGCTCTGAGCCAAGGACAGGCCATGAAGGAGTCATCCTGAGCTAGAGTGCAAGGAACACTTGCCAGTAGTTTCCAAGTTGAATGGAAACTGAAACGGCAGCACCGAAGTGTTTCTCAGAAGAAAATAGGACAAGTCTGCCCTTCACTCGAGATGTGCGGATAGGACAAGTCTGCTCTCCGCTCAAGATGTGGTGAAAAGCCTAATGTATAGGATTCTATAGTAGATAGAATTGGTCCAGTAAAGTATACTCATACTCTTGACTTAAGTCACAAAGAATCAGCCTACCAGATGATTAAAAAAATTAAGACAAAAATCAAAGGAAGAATGTTTCAGAAACAGAATGAAATCAAAGATCGCTGAAAATGCAAGTAACATTAAATAAGGGAACACAAATAACATAAACATTTAAAAGAAATGGATTACTCATAATTCACTCTACTATAAAATCAAATATGTATAGTATGTTCACTGCTCAATATTATCAAGATTCACGAACATCACTAAGGACAGACCGAAAGCTGCACGGACAGAATTCAACTGAAAAGAAACTGAGCCTGTAGCACACAGTGAGGGGCAATATTGTCTGCTATTATAGATGCAGGTGAAACCGTCCAACAGTTCACCAGAAACTTAATTCAAGAAAATCAGATCTTCCAATCTAACAGAATCTTTAAAATGAACTATCATTTAATATTGTTAAGGCACATTCCCAACATAAGGCTAAAATTTCAGGAACACAGAAATAAACTTAACAAAATATTATTCATATTTATTTATTTTGCTACTTGATTTCCTAGGCAATAAGAAGATCAGCAAATATACTCTGCGTATATTTGAAAAGGAGTGGTAGAACTCACAACAGTGAAATCATGGCTTCAAGGCAAACAGAAAGGCAGTATTTACACGTAATCTCTCCTGCTGATTCAGGTGTCAGAGGTAAGAAAGTGCACATGACAACTCCCCGGGGACTTCAGCTGTGGCCCTCACCCACTATACCCATAAAAAGTGCTTTTTATAAAAAATGTTAAAAAATTATATTCAGTAAATGATAGTCATAAATTAATTCCTTAGTTAACCAACATAATATATTCATAAGCCCATACTTTAGGTTGGCATCAGTAAAGGAGAAACTGAAGCAATAATAGATTAATGTGATGTCTCCTAGAATTGTTCAAATATGCAAAAAGGCAATTTTATGCTAACCTGTAATATTTCATTTCTACCATAAATTACTTTATAAACTCTAATTAAGGTTAGGAACAAACCTGAGGAGTATCATTAAAACAGATTTAAACTAAGGCATCATGAGCAAGGTAGTACCTGCCATGTTACTTTGCTTTGTGAGGAATCTCATCCTTCAGAAAAAAAAAACAAAAGAATACAATAATACAATCTATACTTTTACTGATCAATAAAAGGCAACTCAAATTAGTCTAAAACTGTTTGAAAAAGTCTTTAAATAAGATTTAAAGAGATCACAATATTTATCAAAATTTTGACATACTTTTTCATATATCCTGAATGAAATCTCAATGATGGTATAAAATACCTCTGTAGTACACTCTGAGTGGGTCGTGGCTAAGCCTCAAGGTCTTCATAATATTCTATTTACTTTATCTTCTATGGATGATTCTGAGTTTCAAGGGTTACGAACAGGACTGTGTATTTGTGAGTATGGAGTATACTTATGGGTAAATGAAGTCCCTCCCCCATGTTGGCAGGTTTCATATCTCCAGGAAAGGGCTGAATTACAGCCCACAACATCTGGTAGGAATAATTATGATGCTAGTAATAGATAAAAAAGAAATATATAAATCACATCAAATGTAATAAAAGTATTAAAGGGAAGCTTAAACAGCATTTGTAGTTCATCTGTGGAATAATGTGCTTACAGCATGCATGGATAAGGGTCCAATCACCAGCATCATTAAAATTAATTAAAAACATAAAAAAGAAGACACACAGATGAAGTTCTGGGTCCACAATTTAAAAGGATGTTTTAGGTTTAAATTAGACATACAGTTTGCTTCTGACTTTATAGCAAAAAAAAGAAAATGAACACTGTCCACATGGTAAACCTTGCAAGTTTCCCAAAATATGGTGAAAAAAAAAAAAGCAAGACAAAAATAAAACATGCTTTAGTATCTTCAAAGGCCAAGGCAAATTTTGTTTTTAGCACTAATACGGACACTAACTTATCAAAGAATTTGTCAGCAAGAATGGCAAGTCTATGATCAAACAGGCATTTGGACTAAATATTAGCTGTCAAAGCCTCAGTGTTACATAATTCTAAGTGCCTTTGAAGTTAATAATGTGTGTAACAATTGTCATCCTTTTAATGTCTCCTATGACTCTGATTTGCTGTACAAGTTGCACATAGCCTAACTAAATGACTCACATGCCTTGTCCTTAGTCACTCAAGACTTCTGTAGCTCACTGGTCCGTCTGTCCTCCCCTGTCAGGACCTAAGTTGGGGATTTCCTTGTTCCTCTATGCTTTTTTTCAGGAAAAGTATCTTTAGTGGAATAATTAATGACTTTTAATGAATGCTATTTGAATCTGAAAGAGTAACTTTTAAATGTGTTTTCCAGGATGCTATCATTAAAGGAAAACGAAAACAAAAACAACCCCTTGCCCAAAGTTATTTCAAAACTAGATAAAGCCTAATTCCGTAACTGAGGGTAGTCAAACAGGTAGTCCCCTGTGCTTGAATGTGTGACCTTCCTGTCTCAGCCTCCTGAGGGCTGGGATTCTAGCATATGACACCTAGGCCAGGCTGAGGTTTATTGTTTAAATAGGAAGGAAGGCCAGTCATAGTACAATATACCTATACTTCTACCTACTCAAGATTGTTTAAACCCAGGAGAGTTCAAGGCCAGCTTGGACAACATGAAAATATTTTGCATTAAAAATCCAAAATCAAACAAGACAATAGATGTAATCATGAAATAAATAGAAAAATAGAGAAATGTATTTTTATTTTCCATTACTATTTTGTATGCCTGTGTGTGTGTGTGTACACATGTGTGTATGCTCCGTACATATCTGCACATGTATATATTTGCATGCCTGTGCATGTATACAGGGAGCCTGGAGGGAGATGCTGCAATCTTCTATCCCTTTACACTTTAGTTTCGGGGATAGACTCTTGCTGAACTTCACTGGCTGTCCAGTGAGCCCAGGACTCTCCGGTCTTCGATTCCTAGCCCATGGATTAAGGATGTGAAACTCTATGTCTGGTTTTTGACATGGGTGTTAGGGAACAAACGTCAGGTCCTCAAGCTTTTACAACCACTGAATCATCCCGTCAACTGCAGGAAAAGAATGATTCTTAATACATAAGTTCATTATTATATTTTCTTCAACAACAATTTTGTCTTTAAACTAAAGTGGAAGAATCATCTACTGGTATCTCTTAAGAGCTTAAGAGGTTAAAAAAAAAGACATAATGAGAATAACTTCACATGACAGAAATATGCTTCTTACTTTTGTGTACAGGGTAGGGATTTTTGTGGGTATATATATATATACATATACATATACATATATGTATATATATATATGCATTACAGAAATACTGCCTTTAACTTGGGAGGTATGTAAGGAGTATTTGCTGAGTTATTAAATGACCCCATAGAAAGACACAGGATACGATGATTTCCAAAAGCCCATCTGCTACTTTCTTTTTTTTTTTTTTCTTGGTTTTTCGAGACAGGGTTTCTCTATGTAGCTCTGGCTGTCCTGGAACTCACTTTGTAGACCAGGCTGGTCTCGAACTCAGAAATCCGCCTGCCTCTGCCTCCCAAGTGCTGGGATTAAAGGCATGTGTCACTACCCAGGCTCATCTGCTACTTTCTAGTATTACTGCCCAAGACCATGTGCAGGGTAGATTCGAAGAATTAACCATTACCACCACCATTGTCTGGTTGGAATAACAGCAGTTCCTGACGGAAGTACCTGTTGTGAACACTTTTAAGAGAAGCCTTGGATACCAGCATGCTCCAAAACACCTCTTAGGACATTAACAGTCTTACAGGCTCTAAGTCTTGAAGGCACTTCAAAACGCAGGAGACAGTAGTGTTCAATTGTAAAGTTCAGAAACAACTCCAGGAAAAAAAAGGGTGAATCTGTGTAACACAGCCAACTATTTCACAGGTTTTCCAAACTGCCTGTGACATCTTTATACTGGTTTTCTCTTATTAGTTTTGGAATTCAAAGGAACCAATTAGGAAGGGGCCTGTGGTGAGGACCATTAGCAGATTTTCTTGCTAATGTTTTTTCATACAATACAGAGGATTAATGAATAGAATGGGTTTTTCCATGTGTTTTCCATAGTGCATCAACTATCTTGCTAAAATAAGGAGAGCTCTGTTTCAATAACTCACACATGTGCATGTCATACAAAATACGAACACAAAATAAAAAGAAACTTATTTTCTATTTATTTTATTTTAGAATGTTTACTGTTTTGTTTTGGGACACTCTAAGAGTCCTAAAGAAAGAAGAATGGGAGAAAATAACTGGAGCATTTATATAGTAAAAAATGAACTATAAACAGCATATTACAAGAAATAAATAGGAAGTTCATTACAAGATAGATATTAAAATAAAACTTATTTTATTATTTTTAGATGCTTGTTTTTCTAATGAAACAGAGGGAGGGAGGGAGGGAGGGTATGGATTTGGGTAGGAAGGGAAGTGGGGAAGACCTGAAGGGAGTTGGGGGAGGGGAAATTGAATTCAGAATAGATTGCATGAAAAAATTCTATTTCCAATAAAAAAAATAGAAAATAAAAAATACCCAACAACATCTTACAGAGTAAAAAGATCCATATAAAATCTAGTTGTAATAAAAACAAAAGTTCAAGGTTAAAGCAACAAGATGTTTAATAAATCATTTTCAAAGAAACGGAGTATCCATTCAAAATCAGAACATGTATTTTGAGTGTCTAAAATATCATCTCTGAATATGTTCTAGAAATAAAAAGGTGGGCACATCCAGATTGGAAAGGGAAATAAATAAGTATTTGGCCACCAACATAAGTAAGATAACCTCTAAACCTCATGAGAAAAACATTAACACTTAGATTTAAAGCATTAGTTTTTATTTTAATTTTCCATACAACCAACTATTAACTCAGTCTTTCTGCCTCTTATTACTTCATGCTTTTTACTTGCTGATTTATCCTTACATCACTGAGAAGCAGTACAAGCAACTGGTTTTTATAAAGGCTTTTTTGGTTTATATGCAAGCTATTTTTGATTGTTCTGCACTTTACTGGAAAAACATACCTTTGCTAAATTATCACTGGTATTTTTGAAAATCTTAAGAGGCTATTTTCCAACATCTTGCGCCAATAACAAACATAAATCTTAATCAAATAAACATAGTATTTCACATAAAAATATACACATATGTAGTGCAAGAAGGCAAAAGCTGAAAGTTCGATATTCCACAGTGTAAATGAACAACCATGCTAAGACCTCTTAGCAGTTCTCTGCATCTCTGCAGCCCTTTAAATCTGTACAGTGAGTCGGTCAACCAAGGCTGCCTTCCTATTGGTACAGTAGATGTTTTGCTTATAATTTTGTAGAGCTTTGATTAACTTAACCTTGAGATGATCCCAAGGTACAGAAATAAATGTGCTCTTAGACTGCAACACAAGTACTCTCAGAGCTCAGAGAATCCTACCTTGCTCTGCTCCACATGTACTAACATCTGCACAGATTGGACTGCTGCAGTGAATTCTTAAGTATGTACCTATGCACACATAGATATTGCTTAAATGGAGAGAGAAGAGAAATGTTAAGCTGGTGGCATCTATATTTCAAGGAGATGTTTCTCTCAAGTGACTATTCTTGCAGACAGAAAGAAGAATGGCTGCCTTTTCCTCAACAGTGAGGCCCACAGTCCAAACTGCATGCAAACTAGTATATTTTAATCTATGCAAACTTTGCACACAGGAGAGAAAAAAATGGCAAAACCTTCAGAAGATGCAGTGATTTTATTATCCTGTTTCTGAAAAATAGTTTAGGTGTCTCGTTCCAGCTTTAAAATATTTGTAAGGAAATCATAAATGAGTATTCAACGGAAGATTGTTGCTCCAAATACAATCAGCAAACCAGCTCTGACATCTGATAAAGCCATCATACAGCCACGTTTAAACAAATAAAAATCAAGGTAAGGGTCATAAAAACAGTTAAGGCAGAAAAGTGTCAGTACTAACTGTAGCACTTCAGGACCACACCCCTCTAAATGAGAGAATGTCTGTGGAACAACAAATGTCATCAGGTCTGACTGACTGCCCTAGAAGAGCAAGAAGACAGGAAGAAAACCAAATACTTCCTTTAGGAGAAGAGAGTAAAATCAATCTGTCACTAAGATTTCTAAAAAATAAAAACTAAATTACATAAAAACGCTACTTTGAAGCCCGCATAAGAATGCACACCTGATGTGACAGGTAGAGGCAGAAGGATTGGTTTAAGGTCATCCTTGGCTACATGATGAGTCCAGCCTGGGCTCTCTGAGACCACCATATATCATGTAAGGCTCTAGATAAAGCAAGTATAATTTACACATTAAAAATATGACTTCCACTTTGATACTGAATGCTATGACTAAAACCAACTGGGAGCATGTAAAAATAGCCATCTGTAATTCAACTTCTAGAAGTACAGAGTAAATAATAAATTTTACCATTAAAATCAGGTTAGAAAGTATTAACAGAAAATGGGGGAATGAAGATAGCTGCCACATGAGACCAAGTAAGCTATGTGAAACCAAATTTTCCCAAGAGAGGAAAAATATAATTTAAATAATGATGGTATGTCGGTCTTTTAGAGAAAAACTTTGAAACTTTAGAATAATGAAGCTGAAGGGGATTCCCTCTTAAACCAATGACCAACAATATCATACTATAAGGTAAAGTGATAAATTACCATACAAAATGACAGCTTTTCTTGCATAAAAAGGGGACAAATATCCATGCCTCTGAATGTGAATGCTGCAAATGAGTTTTTGTTCTTCCTTTATTTATATTGGAGGATGAGGACACCAATAAGAACATTTCATAAAATCCTTAAGCCACCAAGTCTGAAAGCAGCTCACGAAAGGACAATGCAGGGATGCAAGATGAGGGATGAGGGCCCTGGCAGAGGGATGTGATTCTCTGTTGTATTTGACACTTTAGGGAAATTGCAACAAATTAATGAAAATAAAGACTGCAGGACAGCACTTGTCTAATGGCTATCTGTACTTAGATGTGGATGTAAATCCCTATATAAAGTCAGGAGAGTCCTATAAAGCACATGCTCTATGAGACCAGAGAAATCCGAACTTAACATGATCAAAGTTATTACACAGCTTGGACAAACTGGTAATAAAATTAACCAAGTAATTACTATGTTGAAATATTTAGTTACTCTGTATATATACATATGTGTAAAGATATGCATGTGGTAAACAATGTACAAAGCCATATATAATTTAAAATGCTTTTCTTAATTTTATAAGTACCTAAAATAATAAACAAAGCATGTATCCTATAGAGAGTGAAATTTGACAACTTTTGGGCATAATTTAGACAAATTTAAAGAAACAATTTGAAAAAGAAAATATGCATAAAACCCAATTTTACACATACAAATATTTGTCAAACATGGAAGCAAGGGGCTCTGTTTCCAAAGCATGACATAACAACACATTATACATGGGATTAATTGCAATGCATTTGTTCTACGTTCCAATAAAGTTGCAATCTTTAGTTGGAGTAGCCATTTTCAAACAAACTCAATATTTTTCACTTGCAAATTTTGTATGACTATGTCTAATCTTTTAGAGCTATTTATTTTCTTCAAAGTAGCCTCTGTACAGAATTTGGATCACGTACCCATGCCTCGGTCTGAACAGGCTTCATGTTGCTTAGTAGCACCTCTTCATAGTTTCCGTAGTCCGTGAACTTAACGACCGCTGTCATACCCGAAGAATGCAAGGCTTCAACTTCTGCTCGGTAAAACTGAAGGCGCAAAAGAAATTTGAAACAGGATATCAGTGCTGCCTACAAAGACAGTGTCTAGGTAACAAGTTCACGTCCTTCCAAAAGCTGGTTTATCTAAGGATGTACCGGGAAAGAGTTGGTTCCTTTTGTATGATAGTAGCAACTAGTACATCTCATGTAAGTATTAAGTTAGTCCCTGATGTTTGCTTCTCGTGTCTGGGTGCTAATAACTTTAGAGCACCATGCTGGGGTGTTATACATTCTCCCCTCCCTTCCTCTATTGTTTTAGACTCACTATTATGTTGAGAGTTGTTTGATTATATGTTTCAGTCTTTAAATTTTTCATTTACCTAAGTTTACATAAGTTCAACAGTCATCTGTGTCCTAGGAAAACAAATGCCTGCTTAGCAACTCAACTGTTTCATCTTTAGCTCCTGTGATCCCATAGAGTAACTGAAAGGGTACAGGATTCAATTTGTCTGGCTTCTATCTTCAACTCTAAAATACAACCCTGACACAGGGGTGAGTTTTTAAAAAGCCTTATAAGAAACCTAGCACCAAATAAAGCCATATATTTAATTTCTTTTTTAAAAAAGTAGCTTCAGTTTTATAAAGGTTATCCACGCTAAAACAACAGCAACAAAACTTCTCTATAATGTGGAAATTAGTGTGAGACAGTAATAGCCTGCTATTTTAAAAAGCTGAGAACTCAGGTAGAGTTTCCTGTGATGATGGGGAACACGTTTAAGGACAAAGAATATTCAGCCAACTCAAGTATTTCCAGGGGAAGTTATGAGGCCATAAACATGTACACAGCAAACACAAGTTTTAAAGTGATTATGATATGACATGACTGCTCAACAAATAACAAATTAGGACGAGTATAATGTCATATAATGAAGGTCTACTAAGAGTTTGTATTTCATGCATAGGTAAAAGATTTTAAGTGGAATGGATCACAGTACTGTAGTATCAATGAAAAGCTTCGCAAATCTGAGATTGCAGGCAAGAAAAACAATTAGAAGGCTATTATTATAATATTCAAGTCCAGAGGGAGAAATTAATTTAGTTAATTTTAGTGTAATGAGAGATAGAAAACTGCCTCATATTCTCAATTCTTCCATGGAAAAACAACAAGTATTGTAAGGAACTATGGAAACATTAGACCATACATCTCCAAAACATAACCATAGTAAAAATTAAGATATGGCTTCCTAATGGTAGTTACAGCACATTTTTTTCTTATATTTCTATCTTTGCTTTTATCTAAAAAAAAAAAAAAAGAATGTGAAAGTTGTCTCTTCTTGACCAAGCATTTAAATATGCCTCTTAAGCTGGGTAGTTTTGGGGGTAACTATGAATAGTGTCAATTTTTAATACTTGAGTATAATCTAGAATCCAAAGGCATCCATCTAACGGAGAGTATACATCCCAGTGTAGATGAAGTGATCTCCTTAAAAGATCTTCCAGTTGTTCTAGCACACTATAATAGCTCAAAATGTTTTTAATATCACAATAGTCTGGACTATCATTATAAACCTATTCAACCTAGACAACAAATGAATTTAGCACATTGGTTTTTTTTTTTCCCTAAGTTCTTAATCGTCCTTTATTTTGATAAAGTACCTATTAAGTATTGGCTACCATAATGATAAATAACTAGAATGTTTGATTGAAAAGAAATGTTGTCTTTGATCCTACACACACACACTGATTCATTTTTAGACAATTAAAATTAAGATTAAAGTTTTATTAAAAAGTGTGCCAAGTTCTGGGAGGCATTTGGATATACAGAGTCAGAACTAACCAACCTACATATCCCCAACCCAGTGCTTAGCAACTACTGAGTTATGGGTTGTTTAACACTCAATTTTTGCAGAAGGAACTTGTCTGCCAATTTCAATTAGAATATAGACAGAGCTGTTCTTCACTGTTGCTCCATTTATCTCTGGTTGATCATTTATATCCAAATCTTTTTTGTCTTTTGGCAGTGGACAAGAATACCAAGGAGATACCCTTTTTCAAAGAAGGTGGTTTTAGGCTTGCCAGGGTTTGGCTAATAGAGGGCTGCTATCACTAATAGAGGCATGATTTTTATAGGATGTCAATGAAAGACTGCCTTATTTACCAGGTCTTCCAACATGGTTAAACTTCAACCTGAATCTCTTCTTTCTCTGGCTTTAGTACAGATCAACTCATAACACCATAGACCACCCAATATAGAAAACAGTGCCTAGCCTCCCACAAAAGTCTGGCCTGGTAGAATTTTTCTTTTTCTTTTCTTTTCTTTTCTTTTTTTTTTTTTTCTAAAGACCATGGAAGGGCCAGAAAAGAGGCAGAGGCCATGGATGCTGTCTGGACATAGCAGGAAGCTCTACATATGAACTCACAGTTGTGAGAGTGCTCATAAGACCTGTACAAGCTGAAGTCAGACTAAATCACAGAGTGGAGAGGAGAGGGGTGTACAGAGTCCAGCCTCTAGCTGAGGAACTACTGGCCACTGACAGTTGCTGCAAGAGCAAGAGTCAGATTTCTTTAAGAGTGAATGCTCTGGGTAAGCTGACGAGGCTTACAGTCAAAGACTTCACATCTAACACTATGCAGGCAGCACAAATTGGACTAGATAGATATAATATTTTTTAAAGATTTACTGATTTATTTTTTATGTGCACTGGTGTCGTGCCTGTGTGTATATATCTAGATGAGGGTGGAGATCCCCTGGGGCTGGAGTTACAGTGTCCAGGGGTGTGTGCTGGGAATTGAATCCTGGTCCTCTGGAACAGCAGCCAGTGCTCTTATCTGCTGAGCTATCTCTTCAGCCCCCGTGTGTAAAAAATTTAAAAACAGGATACAAATTTGGGTAGGTAGGAAGCAAGGAGTGGATCTGAGTGGAGTTAGGAAAGGTGACAAACACAACTAAAACACACTGCACAGAACCCTCATTGAACTCATAAAATTAACAACAACATTCTGAGTTCTCTTCCCTTTCCGGACCCACCTAGTCTCCCAGCTCTGAAAAGATTCTTATCACTCTATTCTTTTGCTTTTCCCCATCTGCTCATTTCCCACCATGGCTTCTTTCAGTCCCTTTTAGCCAGCAAATAAGTATTAATTTATTTATTACAAGGTGAAGATAAGCTTATATACATTTTTCTTATTTACAGGCTGAATATATTCTCTTTCAATGAAATCTTACATAATTTCACACCATTGAAATGATTTTCCCCCTTGGAAATGAGTAAAATTTGCAAGAAAGTAAGCACCTCTAATTTAGCAAATACTACGTGAACTATGGATGAACTAAGTTTAATCACTTTTCATATGGTTCTCAAATATAAGCCAAAACAAATTCTACCTAAGCATCCACCAAAAAAAGTTAAATATATTATGAATTACATACCTATAAATCTCCTTAAGGGCTCAAAACAGGTATGTTTACAGAACAAAACATACAGATAATTTCTACAGAGTCCCACAAGAATAATGCATAACGTAGCAGCGTGTTTACAACATTCATACCTTGTTGTCTTCCCAATAAAGTGCAAAACATTCATCTCCAGGTTTCCACACTTTTGCATACTCCACAGGAATAGATGATTCTATCACCTTTTCAGGCTTAATTGGCCCAGATCTTCTTTTGGGCCCACTATTATAAAATATTTTATCATCATAGGGCACAGCTGTGACAGGTCCTGCTGGCTTAATCGGTCCTACGCGTCTTCCTTTCAGAGGCAGAGCTGTCTCTCCATTTGGAACACCAACAAAACTATTGCTTTGGACAGGATTCTGGTAATCAGTATTTACACTAAAATGTTTTTCAATTTTTAGACCACTAAAAGCTTCACTATTCATTGTCCGTGATTTCCTGTCATAACAATGATCAGAATGACCTGTTTGGTTTTCTCTTTTCCCACGTTTTTGATTATTGTAATCTACAAATTCTGGAGGAAGCGGGTTTTCTTTTGCCTCTGCATACAAAGGGCCTCTTCCTGATCTGGTTTGCATAGAGTTATCTCTCTTTTTAAAAGCACCATCGTTGTGCTGAAAACCTAGAGGATACGAAGCGTCTTTAGTTCTGTCATACCTAGAATAAGGCCTATCACACTTGACCCTCTCTTCTGCCCACACATCAGAACCTGAAGAACTACTAGGTCTTTCGGAGCCTCTATTTCTAGATAATACGCTGTTTTCTACAGTTGACTTGGAAGTGGGGGTGTCCTTTTGAAAGCGAGGTGGCCTCTCATTTCTTGGCTGCCTGGTATCGTTTCGAGGAAGATGTCTTGACTGACTGCCGTCCTTCATCCCATTTTGCTCGGGATTCCATACTCTGTGCTGTCCTTGATGAAGGTGCTGTGGCTGTGACTTAGGTTCTAAAAAGCAGAAGTGCATCATGCATATTAGAATTAAGACAGCATTGATAGTTACTTATTTTTTAAATGCCTAAACTTACATGGGTAGAAGGTTACTATGCTAACATCTCCTATCTTCATACTTTGTTATCTTACCTCTCAGCATCTTCTGAGTTCTAGTTATTTATCATGACGTCTTCCTGGTTAGCACATTAAAAAGTTAAGCAATGGTGTGAATCAAGATAAAAGTAGTTTAACAGCTGCAAATTTATTCTATGTCAAGTAAGGATATTATACACATACGTACATACACACACACACACACACACACACACACACACACCAATTATATGATTTATCTTTGATGAACATGTTTGGGTTTTTTTTCGGCTGTTGTCAAGATACAGGTCCTTGTACACTGCCTGGGATCACCAGATTTCCAAAGGTGGGCACTAATGACATTTGGTTGACCTATCTCCTGCATTGCAAGAAAACTACCTTCATTGTTCTCCAGGTGGTAAGTCCCAATTCATTATGTAGCTTTATGTTTCCAGTCCTTGGCAAAAGGATTGTCAGATAAATTGCTTAGGTCAACAAGAATAAAAAAGATGTTTTGTTCTAAGTCACAGATAATAAATCAAAATTCAAAATGGCAAGATGAGTAAGAGAATAAAAGAAAACTCATCATAGCATATATACTATACTTGACATTTAAAGTAAAATGAATTATTTTCTAGGTAAGTTTCTATATGCAGGCTAACCATCTATTAATTATAACAAAAAGAAATGCCCAAGGCTTCAAATGCCTGCCAACTTAGATTTATGAGAAACTTCCCCTAAGAAGTTTATAAACATATTCAAATGTCTTATTTTTAACAATCATATTCAATATAGAAATCTTTATTTTCTTAATTCATGTTTTTGGGGGGGGTTGTATCTACACATATATACATACATATATACATACATACATACATACATTTTGTGTGTGTGTGTGTGTGTGTGTGTGTGTGTGTGTGTGTGTTATATGATATGGCATGGTTGTGTGCACAGGCCAGATCCCCCGAGCTGGAATTACAAGCAGATGTAATCCACGTGCTAAGTGCTGGGGACTCAACTGGGGTCCTCTAAAAACCCTGCAAGCACCCAGCTGCTGCATCATCTCTCTCTCTATCCCTTAGTCTGTTCTGGAGACTGTCTATCCCTTAGTCTGTTCTGGAGACTGTCTATCCCTTAGTCTGTTCTGGAGACTGTCTATCCCTTAGTCTGTTCTGGAGACTGTCTATCCCTTAGTCTGTTCTGGAGACTGTCTATCCTTAGTCTGTTCTGGAGACTGTCTATCCCTTAGTCTGTTCTGGAGACTGTCTATCCCTTAGTCTGTTTTGGAGACTCTTGCTAACATTAGGATTTGTCTAGGAATAAAGACTTAGGGAACAGAGAAAACTGGTGATATGCACGATGAATATGCTCAACAGAAGGGTATATCAGAGACCCAAGCAGCAGTGCTCTCTGATGGCTAATCAGGGTATGCCACATAAGCACCCTTCACACAGTATCAGAATACAGAAACATGGATGCCTAATTAACAAAACAGGCTAAGGTTCCTTATAGAGTGTACTCAGCAAAACTTTGTTACCAAAATAAAATCAAATTTGACTTGCCACCAGATAGATATGGAAATATATTTGGGGAATAAGCTTTTGGGCTTGCTGTGTTTAGGACTTGTTTTTCCCTTAAACTATTTCAGTCAGTGTCACTGATATCCATGATAGCCAAGACATTAGAAAAGAAGCAGGTAACCATGAGAATAACTGCTAGAAAAATACGTGGAAGGAAGGTCCAACTGGACTTGATAGCTGTGAGATTAGTTGATCTCAATTTTGAAAGAAAAACTGAGAAAAACAAAATTTTCTAGCCTTATGAAACAATTTAATTTGTTTACTCCAGAACAAATATCCACAAGAAATTCAGGTAGCTTATCTTTAAAAAAAAAAAAAAAACAAATAACAAAGCTTAGAAAACTGCACAAGGGTAAAGAGGAAATGTCATTCATTTTAACTGTCAAAATAGCATTTCTAAGTATTGGCTATAAATGATAAAATAAAACAAGTAATTTTACTAATAAAGAACATACACTTCATTTTCATTATTATGCTGAGATATGCCAAGATCCAGCCTCCACTTGGAGAGGGGTTCCTGAGAGAAGGGGTGTCTGGGAGCTTCAAAACAAACGACTCAAATCATTTGTCCAAGTGGAAGCCTGGGTTGTGCTCAAGATGGCTCCCTGGACAGCTCTCTGTAGATAGCTCTTGGCTCCATAGTGTGCTAGAGACAGCTTTCTGCTCAAAACAACATTCTCATGCTAGGAAAAACTCTAAAAGCTCTCTGGATAGCTCGTGGGTTTTCTGACCACAATCAGAAAAGCTGCTATAAAAAATTCGTGGATTTCAACCAAGTAAGAAATCCTGTTAGAAAAATTCTAAAAGTAATTCTTGGGCTTTACAATCAAAATCAGAAAGCCAGAAAAAATTCTAAAAGAATTGTATTAGCTCTCAAAGCAGATCTTTCTATAAAGCTGCTACAAACATTCTAGAAGAGTTGTATTAGCTCTCTAATTCTTGGGATTTCTATATTTTTTATTATTAAATATTTTCTTTATTTACATTTCAAACATTATCCCCTTTCCTGATTGCCCCCCAGAACCCCCTAGCCCATTCCCCTGCTCCTGCTTCTAGGAAGGTGTGTCCCCACCCACTCGCCCACTCCCACCTCCCCACCCTCATATTCCCCTACACTGGAGCATCAAAGCCTTCACTGGACCAAGGGCCTCTCCTCCCATTAATGCCTGACAAGGCTATCCTCTGCTACATATGAGGCTGGAGCCATGGGTCCCTCCATGTGTACTCCTTGGTTGGTGGTTTAGATACTGGGAGCTGATTGGTTGGTATTGTTGTTCTTCCTATGGGGTTGTAAACCCCTTCAGCTACTTCACTGCTTTCTCTAATTCCTCCACTGGGGACCGGGTGATCTGTTTAATGGTTGACTGCCTCTCAGGAGACAGCTATATCAGGTTCCTATCAGCATGCACTTCTTGGCATCCCCAATAGTGTCTGCTTTTGGTGATGTATATGGGATAGATCTCCTGGTGGGGCAGTCTCTCGGTGGGCCTTTCCTTCATCTCGGCTACATACTTTGTCTCCGTATTTCCTCCCATGAATATTTTGTTCCCTCTCCTAAGAAGGACCAAAACATCCACACTCAGGTCTTCCTTCTTTAGCTTCATGTAATCTGTGAATTGTATCTTGGGTATTCCAAGCTTTTGGGATAATATCCACTTATCGGTGAGTGCATATCATGTGTGTTCTTTTGCGATTGGGTGACCTCACACAGGATGATGATTTTCTAGTTCCATCCATTTGCTAAGAATTTCATGAAGTCATTGGTTTTAATAGCTGACTAGTATTCCATTGTGTAAATGTACCTCATTTTCTGTATCCATTCCTCTATTGAAGGACATCTGGGTTCTTTCCAGCTTCTAGCTATTATAAATAAGGCTGCTATGAACATAGTGGAGCATGAGTCCTTGTTATATGTTGGAGCATCTTTTGGGTATAGTGCTCAGGTCCAATTTTCTGAGGAACTGCCAAACTGATTTCCAGAGTGGTTGTACCAGTTTGCAATCCCACCAGCAGTGGAGGAGTGTTCCTCTTTCTCCACATCCTCACCAGCATCTGCTGTCACCTGAGTTTTTGATCTTAGCCATTCTGACAGGTGTGAGGTGGAATCTCAAGGTTGTTTGATTTGCATTTCCCTGATGACTAAGGGTCAGACATCCTGTTAGAAAAAAATTCTAAAAGAGCAATGAAAAATTCTAAAAAAGCTAAATTTGCTTTCCAAGAATTTTCTGACCAAAATCAGAAATACTTTTAGAAAAACATACTTGAAGAGCTTTGTTTGCACTCCAGAGACTTCCAGACAGCTCAGCTCTTGCTAGGAAAAATTCTAAAACTCAGTTGTTATCATGCTCTGCTAGCTCATCTCATGCTGATCAAAACCCCAGTTTCTAATTTACATATCAATTCATTTCAGGTTCCTTCTAGACCTTTCCATGAATCTTCATTTCTTTTTTTTTTTATTATTATTAGATAATTTCTTCATTTATATTTCAAGTGTTATTTCATAAGTCCCCTCCCTATACCTACCCTGCTCCCCTACCCACCCACTCCCACTATTTGGCCCTGGCATTCCCCTGTACTGGGACTTATAAACATTGTTAGACCAAGGGCCTTTCTTCCCCAATAATGGCCAACTAGGCCATCTTCTAATACATATGCAGCTAGATGTAATCTGCATTTCATGACCTTAGTCCATTGACTATTAGGGAAAACCCCAAAAGTACATTTTTCTTCCAACATTGCAAAAGAATCTGGAGATCTGCCTGCCTTTGTAAACTTGGCTGGGTTGGATCCTGTCCTGAGATTACCATTCCGAAATTTGCTCTGTCTTAGGTTGACCTTGAATTTGGGAATCTACCTGGCTTTATAAACAAACAAACAAAAAAAAAACATATATAGCATAAACAAAACAACAAAAAAAAAAACTTAGCTGGGTGGGATTCTTGCCTTTGGATCAATCTAAATGTCCTTCCTTAGTATCGTTCTGCCAAGCTGGCTCTCAGTGTAGCTATCTCTTTAGAGCTGTGAAGCTCCTTACATAATTCATATTGCATCCTTAGATTTTACATAGTTGAGAAAGTATATATTTTAATCTCATGTTAAGGGCTGTCCTGAAGGTCACAGCTTTCTATCATTCTGCTGAGACATTAGACACACCCTCACCTCCCAGACTCCAGCTGTCTCTGATTATCAAGGAGCGTTAAACTAGGCAGAGATGACATTCCTGAGAATATTTACATTATTATCTAAACAACCCTCGCACCCCCGGTAACCATCAGGGGAGGGACCAAGCCATTCGGTCCCTTAAGTGGCTTCAGTTTGATAGTCAGAATCCAGGTACTTTCTGCCACTCATACAGAGAAGCAGGAATGCAAACTGTAACACTCCAAACAGTACCAGATGCTCGTCTATAACAAATCCAGTAATACAAATGTATATGAAAAAATAAATTCATGAGCTTTTAAACCTTAGCCAAAAGAAAATAATATAAAAAAGTATCAAAAGCAGTTGAGGATTTTTTTTTTGTCTTAATGATTCTGATTCAAAATGGAATCTTCCTGGAAATACATGGAACATTGAAGATTACATAGCAGAATGCAGGAAAGATTAGCAGAATATGATGAATAGTATTATAAAATAGACAAACCAGGAGCACAATAACAGCTCAAAAAAGAAAAAGAAAAGGTATCCCAGAGCTTGCTGTGAGCTAGCATGAACTGTAGTGAATACTGTTGTGCCAGGTCATGGATTTTAAACTGCAAGTTCATAACAACTAAAATGGTTACAGCACTATATTAAATTCAAGAATCATCTAGAAAAAAACTATCATCAAAAATCGACTACTTCTATCAGTATTAAGGATCCTGAATTAAACAGGCATCTTACATTATGAATACTTCTTTGCAAACTATTCAATCTACAGTGGCAGCTACACCTTCATTTTAAGGTAATATTTGAACACCCATTAGCATCTGACTCTGTGATCTATAGCCAGCTGAGCAGACAGGCTAACGGTAGCTCTTCCCCTTTCCTGCAGTCTCATCTCCAGCTCTGCAGTGGACCACGGCTGCAGCTTCCCCCTCCCCTCCCTTATATTCAGTGGATTACACAGATCTTCCCCTCCAAACTTTCCTGCCCCACACTGTTGCTTTATGCCAGTCCCCAAGTCCAGCGTGCATTCCCAGAGAACTTTCAGACCACACAGGCCAGGGGAGGAGGCAGGCTAATTACAGATTTTCCCCCTCACTCCATTCCTCTAAATCCAACCTTGCACTCCTATTCCCAGCTCTGTAACAGTCTACTGTAGCCTCCCCTACTGTCTGCCTCCCACTCTAGTGTATCCAAGCAGCTCTGCTCTAACCTTCCTCCCAATGCATCCTATTATCCCAGGCCACAACTCTAGAAGGCACTGCCTGGGAACCCACATGCCACTCAGGCTACAGAAGCAGGCAGCCTCACTAAAGATCATGATTACTCCCTCTTCTCTATATCCAATCCTTCAGACTCACCACCACCTCTGTAGGTGACTGCCTGTTAGGGCCACTCCACACTGTCTGACTCCATTCCCAGGGGACTACGGACATCCTAGTGGAACACCCTACTTTGGGCTCTCAGCCCCCATCCACATTCCTGAGTGTCAGCTCTCACTAACCAGAAACAATTTTACCCCAAACCCAGAGTCCACACCTATCAGGATCCCAGAAGAAGTTCCTACCAGGCAACACACAGCCATCACACTCTAAGAAACAGAGAGAGCAACAGAAACCAAAGAACAAAACACCCACCAAAAGAGGCAAGACCAGATATCAGCACCTAGAATTACAATCTCCCCATACCCAGATGTCTAGACACTGGCATAAAAACATAATTAATGAAGGCCAGGCTATTATGTCTCAACTAGAGGTCAGCAAAGCCCTGAGACCTGCAATATACCTGAAGCATAAGAAAATGACCTCAAAATACCCTTTATGAATATGACAGAGATCCTTAAAGAAGTCTAAGAAACAAACAAAAGTGGAAGGAAATGAGTAAAACAACTCAAGACTTCAAAGTGAAAAAAGGACCAACAAAAGAAAGCCCAATCTGGGAGAAAACGGGAAATGGAAAATTTAGGAACACAAACAAGAGCCCCAGAAGCAAACCTCGCCCACAGAATGCACAGGGTGAAAGAATCTTACACAGCAAAAGTGTAATGAAGAAATGGATACCCCACTTAAAGAAAATGATAAATTTAAAAGACTCCAGCATAAAACATCCAGGATATCTGAAACACTATGGTAAGACCAAATCTAAGAATAACAGAAACACAAGAAGAAACATAGCTCATACACACAGAAAATGTTTTCAACAATATGATAGCAGAAAAATTTCAAACCTAACAAATAAGGTGTAGGAAGCGGCAGTTGCTCTGGAATGGCAGTTGCTCTGGAATGGCAGTTGCTCCGGAATGGCAGTTGCTCAGAAATGGCAGTTGCTCTGGAAAACCCGGGCTCTCTCTTCAGGCCCTCCTCAAGCAATAGCCCCTCCCGAACGGGCAATATGCTAATGAGGCGTGGCTTGTGACACCAATGAATGGGCAATATGCTAATGGGTGTGGCTTGGTGCACCAATCCGCATCCACTACGACACACACACCCCCTCCCTGGGAGAGTATAAAAGTAGCAGCTCTGCTGCTGTCCTGGGTCCTGGGAATCAACTATCAAGGTGCTCCAGAATAAAGCTGACTGAGAAGATCCCGGTGGTGGCGTGACTTTCTTGCTGGTCGAGGGATATCAGACTAGACCAGAAAAGAAATTTACCGTAACATATAATAATCAAAACATTAAATGTGGAAAACATGAAAGAATATTAAGAAGTGAAAGGGGAAAGGGCAAAATGACACATAAAGGTATAAAGAGGAACACCTGATTTCTGGATGGAATCTCTAAAACCCAGAAGATCCTGGACAGATGTTCTAAAGATGCTATGAGACCACAGCTGCCATGCCAGACAGCTATATTCAAAAAACCTTCCAATGACAAAAATTGAGAAAGGGGAATCAATACATGATAAAAATAAATCTGTCTACAAAACCAGCACTACAGAAAGCATTAGAAGAAAAATTTCAACCTTAAAAGGTCAATCACATCTAAGGAAAAACAAGAAATAACTAACCCCAGGTCAGCAAGTAAAGGAGGTGGGGAAAAACAACAGCAACTTCAGAGTTACACTGACTAACTCTGAACATCAACGGTCTCAATTCACCAAAGAAAAGACACAGACTAATAGAATGGATACAACACCAGGACCCATCCTTTGGTTGTATTCAAGTAACTTTAGCATTAAGGATAGACAT
This sequence comes from Mus minutoides, assembly GCA_902729485.2. Classification (NCBI taxonomy): domain Eukaryota; kingdom Metazoa; phylum Chordata; class Mammalia; order Rodentia; family Muridae; genus Mus; species Mus minutoides. The sequence goes on from LR749526.1 coordinate 646,849, forward strand.
CATTTCAACATAAAACGATGGAAAAAATAGTTTAAGGAAATGGACCTAAGAAGCAAGCTAATGTAGCCATTTTAATATCTAACAAAATAAGACTTCAAAACAAACCTAATCAAAAGAGTTAGAGAAGAACACTACATACTCAACAAAAAGAAAAATCTGCCAAGGGGACATTACAATTTTTAACATTTGCCAAATACAACAGTATTCAAGTTAATTAAAGAAACACTACTACAGTTTAAGTCACATACTGACCTTGACACAGGAAGAGTGGGTGACTTCAATACCCAAATTTCAGCAATAGAGAGGTAATGCAGTCTAAACTGATAATTCTGGAGCCACATGAAATAATAAACCAAATGGACCTAACAGATATATGCAGAACTTTTCACCCAAACACAAAAAAATATACTGTCTTCTCAGAACTGAATGAAGCTTTCTCCAAAAATGAAAACAGGCTTAAGACACGAAGTAAATCCCAACAGAAACAAGAAAGCTGCAATAACACCCTGCATCCTATCTGACCACCAAAAATTAAATCTGTGTACTAGAAACAACAGAAAGGTCATGAACCCACAGAAATCCAACAACTCACTACTGAATGAAAATGAGTCTGGACTGAAACTAAGAAAGAAATTTTAAAACTTTCTTGTATCAAATGAAATAAATACAGAACATACCCAAACTTATGGGACACAAAGAGGGCTGTTCTAAGTGACAGGCCATATCAGTAAGTGCCTATATTAAAAAAAAAAAAAAAAAAAACCTGAGTGACCTAAACAGCATATCTGAAAGCTCTAGAGCAAAAGAACACTACACCCAAAAGGAGTAGATGGCAAAAACAATCAAACTTAGGGCTGAAATCTATAAACAAGAAATAAAAATTAAAAAAATACAAAGACTTAATGAACCAAAAAATTGGCGTTTTAAGAAAATCAGAAACCATGTCAAATCCTTAGCAAATTAACTAACGAGCAGAGAGAGACGATCCACACTAGCAAAACTAAAGATGAAATGGGAACAGCGACTCTGAGGAAATCCAGAGACTAAAGACCCATGCACCTCCATCAAATTCAAATTTTCTATCTCAATAATACCATTTATCAAAGTTAAATCCAAATCAGATACAGTTAAACAGACATATAGCCTCTAGTAAAATAGAACTATTCATTAAAACTCTCTAAACAAGGAAAAAAAGAAAAAAACAACAAAAACCCCAGGCCAACAGTTTCAGTGCAGAATTCTAGAGTTAATGCCAAAGTTCCCCAAACTATTCCACAAAGTACAAACAGAAGAAACACTATCCAATTCATCAGATCCAACAAAGAAATACAGTACAGACCAATTCCTCTATGAACATAGATGCAAAAATTCTAAATAAAACATTTGCAAACTGAATTTAAGAACACATAAAAAGTACCATCCACTGTGATGGAGAAAGCAGTGTGGAGAAATGATGGAGAAAACAGTGTGGCAACCAGACAGCTCATCACCACGTGAAGTGTACAGTACAATTATACCCAAAAGGGTTCCATCTGAACCCTCCTTCCCCAACCCTCCCCCTCCCCTCCCCCCCCAAAACGGGCTGTTCTCAAGACTATAGGTTGCCCTCCATAAACCATCAGCAAGACTCCACTGCTGAAGACAACACCTATGTAAGTCACTGAACGTGGCAATGTTGAACTGGTGACTACATAGAGCCTTTATCATATTTGCTAGTGTCTTTGGTATAGGAATGTACTCTGCAGGCTACCAAAGAAGAAGTGTAAAAACCAACCCAGCCACAAATCCTCTGATCTAAAACGTGTCCTGTCTTCAAGGTCTACTAATGCAATGGTAGCACACATTTGTGAGAGTAACTAACCAATTTCTAATTTGACTTAAGGGATACTCTACAAAATGACACCCATAATACCCAATACTGCTTGGGTGTCCAAGAACCTGAGACTTGATAGGCTAGAGAACTAGTGTAAAACCAAATATACAAGTCTAAGAAAAAAAAGCACTACATGACTTCTAAAGACATTCTGCCATCCTCATCAATGAGTGTCTCGCTCAGCCGTCAGAGAAGCTTTCTCCTGTAGCAGACAGGAACCAATACAGAGGCCCACATTCAGACATTATGAAGAAAGTAAAATACCTTGGAACACTTAGCCTTAAATGGGAGGTTTCTGTCAGATCCCCTCAGGTCCCAGGGAACCTGTCAGTGTGGATGCTGAAAGAGTGTAAGAGCCATAGGGAATAGAGAGCCCCAGAGAACGACCCTCTCCCTCAACCTCAACAAGGGCCATAGGAACTCACTGAGACTGAGGCAGCATGCGTGGGGACTAAAGGGCTCTTCATCAGTTTGAGTCCTAGAATGTAAGAAGTGGACACATTGACCCATTCCTAATTCTGAAGAAAACTCCAACTGACAACCACCTGCACATGAAAACTTAGTTTCCTCTCAGGGAGACTCACTCTCAAGGGCAGGCTCCATGCCCAGCAGTAGATGGCAACTGAAAATGAGCTCAGCGGTTCCCTGTCTCACGGGGACATGTCAGGTATCTCGGATATCTAAAGAAAATTATCTTTTACTTTATTCTATTCTCTTTTTTAGGGGGTGCTCTTTTAGCTCTCTGGGTCCTTTGCATATATACTATGGCTTTCAGGTCAGTGTTGTTTTTTTTTCCTTTATTTTTTAATTAGATATTTTCTTCATTTGCATTTCAAATGCTATACCCTCCACCCACCTTGCTCCCCTACCCATTCACTCCCACTTCTCGGCCCTGGCATTCCCTTGAACCGGGGCACATAAAGTTTGCTAGACCAAGGGGCATCTCTTCCCAATGATAGCCAATTAGGCCATCTTCTGCTACATATGCAGCTAGAGACAAGAGCTCTGGGGATACTGATTAGTTCATATTGTTGTTCCACCTATAAGGTTGCAGACCCCTTCGGCTCTTGGGTACTTTCTCTAGCTCCCCCATTGGGGGACCTGTGTTCCATCCTATAGATAGATGACTGTGAGCATCCACTTCTGTATTTGCCAGACACTGGCAAAGCCTCACAGGAGACAGCTATATCAGGGTCCTTTCAGCAAAATCTTGCTGGTGTATGCAGTAGTGTCTGCGTTTAGTGGCTGATTATGGGATGGACCCCCGGGCGGGGCAGTCTCTGGATGGTTCATCCTTTCATCTTAGCTCCAAACTGCAGCTCCTTCCATGGATATTTTATTCCCTATTCTAGGAAGGAATGAAGTAACTTCGTGTTGGTCTTCCTTCTTGATTTTCTTGTGTTTTGGGAGTTGTATCTTGGGTATTCTAGATTTCTGAGCTAATATCCACTTATCAGTGAGTGCATATCAAGTGATTTCTTTTGTGATTGGGTTACCTCACTAAGTATGATATACTCCAGATACATACATTTGCCCAAGAATTTCATTAATTCGTTGTTTTTAATAGCTGAGTAGTACTCCATTGTGTAAATGTATAAGCAGATTCCTCTGCTGAAGGGCATCTGGGTTCGTTGCAGCTTCTGGCTATAAATAAATAAGGCTGCTATGAACATAATGCAGCATGTCCTTATTACATTTTGGTGCTCCTTCTGGGTATATGCCTAGGAGTGGTATAGCTGAGTCCTCAGGAAGTACTCTGTCCAATTTTCTGAGGAACCACCAAACTGATTTCCAGAGTGGTTGTACCAGCTTGAAATTCCACCAGCAATGGAGGAGTGTTCCAGTATCTGCCAGTATCTGCTGTCACCTGAGTTTTTGATCCTAGCCATTCTGACTGGTGTGAGGTGGAATCTCAGGGTTGTTTTGATTTGCATTTCCCTGCTGATTAAGGATGTTGAACATTTTTTCAAGTGCTTCTCAGTCCTTCGGTATTCCTCAGTTGAGAATTCTTTGTTTAGCTCTGTACCCCATTTTTTAATGGGGTTATTTGAATTTCTGGAGTCTAGCTTCTTTTTTGGGTTGTTTTTTTGTTTGTTTTGTTTTGTTTTTTTGTTTTTTTTGAGACAGGGTTTCTCTGTATAGCCCTGGCTATCCTGGAACTAACTTTGTAGACCAGGCTGGCCTCAAACTCAGAAATCCGCCTGCCTCTGCCTCGAGTTCAGCTTCTTGAGCTCTTTGTATATATTGGATATGAGTCCCCTAACAGATTTAGGATTGGTAAAAATTCTTTCCCAATCTGTTGGTGGCCTTTTTGTTTTATTGACAGTATCTTTTGCCCTACAGAAGCTTTGTAATTTTATGAGGTCCAATTTGTCAATTCTTGATCTTACAGCACAGGCCATTGCTGTGTTTAGGAATTTTTACCCGGTGCCCATATCTTTGAGGGTTTTTCCCACCTGTTCTTATGGGATTCCAGAGTGTGCATGGAGTGGGTCTCTTTCCTGTGCTCTTATTCTTCTGCCTGTTTGTCCAGTTCTCATGTGTTAGCTTCGCTTTATCTTGTCTTATATATAAGGGAGTGAAAACCATAATCATGATATGAGAAATAGAACTATTTTTATTAAAAGGAATTTTTTTAAAAAAATTAAAAATCTGACTCTGTGTACCCACTACTTACACCTTTATCTTGAAAACATGATATTATTTATAAGTGAAGATTCAAAGTAATTTACTTCAACTAAAATCCCACATAGAGAGTGTGGAACCTTAGAGCTACACTAAAACCTTATTGAAACTAAAGCCCATGGCTTCTCAGTATGCCAGTGTGCATGCCCAGAAACGCTAAACAGAAAGCAGCCAATGAGATAGTTACTGTTCACTCTAGCAAGGCTCAGAAAGTGCCAAAGCCTCTTGGATGCCTGAAAGATACATTTGGATATCAGGACTGCTAAATGCTGCCCTAAAACCATCCACATTTTACATTCAAGCAGAAAAACTGAAGCCACTGGAAAAAACTGGGCGAACATTTAAAGGCTTTAAAAGTCAGCACCTAGAGAAAGCATAGTACAGAGGTGTATATCATAGGTTGGCCATCCACTGCTTCTGTAACATTAGGCAAAATATTTAACTTTTCTTAGTCTCATCTCAAAAATCAATAAATACACAAATAAATAAATATGTACTTCAAATATCGGTAAAATATTTAGAGTAGTATGTCTTGAATAAACTCTCAGTAAACATTTTGATCATTATCTTTAACTATGTAAATAAGCTTATACATCAATATCCAGGAAAGCCCTGTACTTCAATGAGAAGCTTGTGTCTATTTACACCAATGCTTCTTTTTTTTTTTTTTTTTCCCCGTTTTTTCAAGACAGAGTTTCTCTCTGTAGCCCCGGCTGTCCTGGGACTCACTCTGTAGTCCAGGCTGGCCTTGAACTCAGAAATCCACCTGCCTCTGCCTCCCAAGTGCTGGGATTAAAGGCATGTGCCACCACTGCCTGGCTACACCAGTGGTTCTCAACCTTCCTAATGCTGGGACCCTTTAACACAGTTCCTCATATTGTGGTGACCCCAACAGTGCACGCTAGTTCATAACTGTAACTTTGCTACAATTATAAATCATAGTATACACAGGTATGTTTTACTATAGTCTTTCAGAGTTCATGACCCACAAGTTGAGAATTGCTGATATATACATTCTCATTGCCACAAATGCCCACTATTACTTAGAATATTAACTTTAGTTTTCTGCTTGTTCTGTTCTTGTAAGTGGGGTAGGAAGAATGCTTTATTAAAAACTTTATTACAATGTTATAAAAGAGAGTATTCAGATGCATTAGAAAATAAAATTTATACTCCTATACTGTTTTCACTTAAAATATAAAGAATTTATATAAAAATCCATCTATCCTTACATTGTTAGAGACTGAAAACCCTCACTATCCGATCACTAGAGACATGACAGTGTAGAGTAACGCTATCTGCACACACAGCAACTGCTTTAGTCTCAGACATTACTGTTTAATATATTGCACAGAAACTGAAATTTTCCATACACAACAACATTCTCTACACTCAGGAGCTGTAGCCTACTTTGAGATTAGCAGTATTTCGCAACATCTTTCAAATCAGTGAACACAGCTGGCTCGTTCAGTTCAGTGCCACAGCTTTTTAATTCTTTTATTCTGGTGTGTTTTTTTAATTATAAAAGCTTTTAATACACCTCAAAATTTGAAATACAACTCTGTATTTTTCAAAATTAAAATATAATTACATAATTTTTCTCTTTTCCCTTTCTTCCTTCCAACCACACAAATGTACCCTCACACCAATCTCAAATTCATGGCCTTTTAAATTGTTGTAACATATGTATACATACATACATACACACACACGCACATACATACATACATACATACATACATACATGGACTGAGCAGATTGACTTTATATTTAGGAATATATATTTAGTGGTTTTACTTAATATAAATGACTACCAATTTGAGGATATTAGAACATACACATTATATACTCTTGTGTATATAAAAATGTATATGTGTATGTTTATATGTGTGTGTATATATATTTTTTTAACAGAAATTATAGAAAACATTTTTACACCTTAACCAGGTTGATCATGGATCTGCCCAGGTCTTACTCAGAGTTATTTCCCCCCGTGTTTCACAACCATAGATTAATGCAAACTGGAGACATTCAGTAAATATTTGCTCAAGAATTACTGAAAGCATCAGAAGTGAGACAAACCCCCAAGTTTAAATTACCTGTTTAATGTTTTCACCTCTGCTAAGCTAAGGGTAAAAGAGAAAGTCCTACCTTGTGTTCTGTTTTCTGAAGGTGAAGAGTGCTTTAAAGCACACTGGAGCACACTCAGACTGCACACAAATGATTATATGAAAGACTAGAATAGCACACATACAAAGTAAATGTCTAACGCCGCTCTCTCCTGTGCATACGAAGAGCTGAGCTGCAAACCAAATAAAGAGGTTCTCCTGCTTCCTAGTCTTTGTCCCCCACAAACTCACAAGCACCTCAGTTTCTTCACCTAAGAAGTAAGCCTTATCACAGAATTAGGAAAACTTAAACTTCAAAATGCATAAGGGCATGTGGCATTACAACTATCATTGGGAGTAACCATAGTCCTATCCTTGAGCAGAGTTCTGATGTGAAAACTAGCACATGTTTAGCTAAAACTAGCTTAGCTCTTTACTTCTTCACGGAAGCTGACTGTGCCAGCACTGCTCACCACTACACACAAGGCGCAGGACAGAACCGCAGCCCTCTCTATCCTGTAGGAGCTGTGTATAATTGGAAGAGGTAAACAACAATACACTCCTGTAGAAACTAATGTAACGTAAATAACCAAAGTCTCCAAGGAAATAGATTATTATGCTAAGACTTCTGCTAAGAGCTTCTGGTTTGTATTCTGGGTGAGCCCTAAAGAATAAGAAATGTAGAACAAGCAGGGGAGAGTACTCCAAGGAGAAAACACACAGCCATCTCATGTCTAACTAAAAACATCACCTCTACTGCTTTCTAAGGGAAAAGCACTGTGTGTTCTAAAATCTCCGAACTGATACTCATTTATGCTAAATAAAGACACCAAATCCAGAAAAGTGATTACACATAAATTACCATTTCTTTTAATCTGATAAGGCCTTCATTAATTATTCAAAAATATACATTACTTTCTTAGGCTCAAAATTAAATTCTATCAAAGGTACGATACATATTAAACTAAACACCAAGCTTAAGATGAACAAATTTATTAAAATTTTAATGTCCAAAACTTCCTTAAGAAGTAAAACTCCATTATTAGGAAGTTATAAAGCATATCACTGTTATGAATTAATAAATCAGGAGCATTCTGATAAACAGTGTAATAGACAGCAATCCACCCACAGTCGGGCTCCTCTCCAGGCAGGGCCAGGCTTAAAATGCTCCTCATGTTGGCGCTCCTTGCAGGTGTAAGTAAATAAATAGTTCAATCTAGAGAACGTCTCTTGATATTTAAAAAACAAGTAAATGCACTTTAGGCTATAGTTATAACAACACTCCGTATTATAGATAGGAAGTTGAAACAACTGACTACGCTCAAGTAAATATTAATATACAGCTGGATGTAACCAGGCCATCAGGTTCCTACACAGTCAAGCTACTAGCTCTAAATCACTGATGAGTTATATTTACAGTGTCTCATAAAACTATGAATTATCATGAAAGCATTTTTGCCAGAGATACTTTGAACAAAAAGTACTGTGTGAACCAATCTGTATAAAATGAGAACACATCTTTTGGGGAACCTTGGTAGACTCTCCCTTCTCTCCAAACATCACAGGAATACGGCCAGATATGTCACAATTCACAGTAAATCCTGAAATAATGAGAACTTAAGTGATGCTTCTAGCACAGTCTCTGCCCCATCTCCATCAACTCCCAGCAGCCACTCCACTGCAGCACAGAAGGCGTGTACTCTGGGGGAAATGAGGGCCTTGCTCCCAGCAGCGGCGTCAGTTCTGGATGCTCACCACACCCCTGCAGTTTGCACATGCTCTAGGCCTTTCCCTCTGCCATCTCCTCAGGTCTTGGCTCAGAGACCATTTTGACAGTGCCATCTCAGCATCCCTTGCGAGTAAGTCCCATTCCTTCCCGTGAACACAGCAGTGGCGTCACCGCAGAGCTGCTAGGCTCACTTGCTGCCCTCGCAGACTGCGAGCGCTCACACTCCTCTCTGGTTTGCTACCCTTCTCTCCCAACAGTGTCCAGTACACAGTAAGCCCCAAGTGAAATGTGGACTGATTGAATAAACCAAACTACTCTCTAGTACTTTCTAGAACTATCTGTGTGAAACATTGTGATGGTTAATTTTGGTTGTCATATAGTTGGATTAAGAAAAACATGCAGTATTTGTGAGGTACACCTTTAGATGGGTACCTGTAAGGGTATCGATCTCTAGAGGGTTAGCTAAGGGAATGGACTCCACTGTGCATATGCAAATTTCCATCCTAAAGGCTGTGGTCTGCACTGAATGAAAGATAAAATGGCAAGGATCAACTGGGCACCAGCCCTCCCCAGGCTTGCCCCTTTCTGGGCAGCCCAGGTATGAGGGACCGGCCCACCACGGCTGCTCTGACAGGCTGGGCTTCCCTGTCACCTGCAGACCATGAGATGAAATAACTCCTCCCCTGAGCTGCTGCTTGTCAGGGATTCAGTTGTACTAACCTTCTGTACTGGACTGAATATACTATTCTGAATGACTCTTTGCAAACATCCATTCCAATGTCCGCACAGCCTTTGTATTCCCTGGCCTGAGTTCTAAACCGGCCACTTCATGACCTTTGTGAGAGGCTGTAATCAGGGTTGTGCTGAACTCAGCTTGAACGTCTTACAAAAGCTTAGTTTTAAAGTTTCATGAAAATGTATGAGTTAGTTTTTGACTCGACGATAGCCTGAAATCAAACGTGGTGGGCATAACTATACACAGCAGCAGCAAATGGAAAGGCCAGCTCTCCCAGCCTGCTCTGGTCCTTGTGAGAGCCAGGTGTGAGCAGTCTAACAGCGCGCTCCCCTTTCCCTCAGCATCCTCCTCACTCTGCTCCCACTCACAGGAGCTGCTCAAGTACCTCCGCTGCCTCTCGCACCTGGGTTTGATCGCTAAATGCGACTGCTTATTGATCTCACTCTTTGATTGTACAGACTTATTATGTCTTAAAGCTAAGCTCCTGACTGTTTTTTCCAACATAAATAGCTGCTCAGAAATGCCTAGTCAAAGAACGTTATGAATTGGAAAATAAAAAATATCCCAAATCCTAGCTCTTTAGTTCTGATGAGTCCTTCAGCTCTTTTCTCAAGCACATAGAAATCACAACATCATTTAGTGTTGGCAAGCCTTAGCAAGGTTCCTAGAGCACAGCATTCTCCGTACAGAGCATCCATCATTTTATATAGAGAAAATCTTAGAACAGTAAAAGTGAAAGAAACGCTTATGTTTTAGTAAGTTTGTATTTAGTAAAACAAAATATCTAAGAAAATTATTTATATATTACACTCAAAATAAAATGATATAAATGTAGAAAGCAGTCTCCTCAACAGAGGTAATCTTCCAAAAGTAACTAATAACTCAATTGTTTGATGTTATTCCCATACAGAAAATTTCAAAACTTCAGAGGAATGTATGTATACTTAGCACATTTTGAATTAAGAGCACAGCTAATAGTGTTCTAATGAATCTGTAGTCCGGAAGGAACACACAGACCCACATAATCTCTTTTCAGGGTATTTTATACTCTCTTAACACCTAAGTGCTTTGGCGGTTTGGCTGCTAGTAAATTCTGGAGATGTGTGTAGCTTATGGCTAACTAAATAATTGGTTTAAGAAAATATCTATCTAGGTAATACATGTAAAATAATTAAGATTTCTACAATATACAGGCTGGAAATCACAAGAAATTCGTCGTTCTATTTATTGTTGTGATAAAACACTCTGAGAAAGAACATGTGGAACGAAGAAGTATTTATCTGGCTGACACTTCCAGGTCACAGTTCCTCAAGGACTAGAGATGTAGCTCGGTTTTCAAATATTTGGCTAGTATTCATGAAGCACTGGGTTCATCTGCCTGCACTGAAAAAGAAAGGTTCTTAAAGCTAATGCTAGAAGAAATTTTCTAAGAAGTGATCAGTTACTTCTGAGGAAATATTTAAAAATAAAACTGAGGGCTGGTGAGATGGCTCAGCAGGTAAGAGCACCCGACTGCTCTTCTGAAGGTGATGAGTTCAAATCCCAGCAACCACATGGTGGCTTACAACCACCTGTAATGAGAGCTGATGCCCTCCTCTGGTGCGTCTGAAGTCAGCTATAGTGTACTTATGAATAATAATAAATGAATCCTTGGACCGGACCGACCGGAGCGAGTGGGGCTGGCCGGAGCGAGTGGGACCGAACGGGGACAGCCAGAGTGAGCAGGGCGGACCGGAGCAAGCGGGGGGGGGGGGGGGGGGGGGGGGGGGGGGGGGGGGAGCGAGCAGGGCAGACTAGAGCTAGTACGGTTGACCGGAACGAGGAAAGAAAAAAAAACTGAAGAAGTAGTAGCATACCTGGATCTTCTAGAGGAATTACGTATACGAAAGTAAATGTATTACTGATTTGTATCGAATTTAACAGAAAAAAAAACCTTATCCTTAAAAGATAATATGTTTCCTCAATAAATTTAAAACACTACAGAATCTGATACACACTCAATATTTGTCAAACAAAACATTGGAAATATTTGTATTCTGTCTTTTGGCACGATGATATGACTTAAGGATGGGTTATAAGTATAAATAAGTATCCCAGTGATGTTAGCATGCCTACAGTTTGACTGTCATCTGCCTTATAAGGTCAGAAATGAAATCTCCCTCTTTCCAGCCTGATGTCATCACCCAAAAAGATCCATATTTTATAGCATTTTCAGTTTTATAATTTTAGTTTAGAAATACATAACCCAAATGACACAAGCAGTCCATCCAGAACCAGCCTCTTCCTGGGAACCCCACTGGCCTGCAGGAAAGTCTGTGAGGCATTTCGTGATCTGTAATTGCTATGGGAGGGCCCAATGCTGTGGGTGCTGCCAGCCCTGTGCAGGTGATCCTCTAGAAGAAAGCAGGCTGAGCAAGCCATGGGGAGCAAGGCAGGGAACAGCATTCCTCCATGGTTCTGCTTCAGTTCCTGTCTACAGGCTCCTACGGTGAGTTCCTGCTGTGATTTGCTTTCATGGTATACTGTAAACAGAGCCTTTCTTCCCAAGCTGCTTGTGTCCATGGTGTCTATCACAGCTCTAGAAATTAAATGAAGACACTTGCTAAGCCAATTGTCTTCTGGGAACAAATCTCAGGATTTGTCTTTCTTAAATCCTGAGACAGCTTTAAGTGAACAGAATCAAGACACAGATGTTAAGGAAAACTCTGGTATTCAATAATGAGAATTGTTCATGTGTGTTTGCATGCATGTGCATATATGTGTGACATGCACATAAGTGCATGTGTATATGGCTGTGAAGTATGTTATATGTACATGTATATGCACATGCGTGTGTGTGTGTGTGTGTGTGTGTGTGTGTGTGTGTGATATGTGCAAGTTTGCGTTTTACTGAAAATTGAACTTAGGGTCTCAGGCATACTGAGCAAGTGCTGACTGACCACTGAGCTATGCCTCCTAGTTACAAACATTTCTTGAAGCTCTAAGTCTATACACCTCTATAAAGACCCAAATACCAATGCTGATATAAACCTAAACCAAACCATGGAATCATAACAATCTTCAGAAGTTTATCTGTCCATTATACATTGTGAAGATTATCCTGAAAAGCTTTCTAGATGTTCCTTAGAAAAATGTTTAACATCTATCATCAGTGAAGATATCATATTAAAATATAATCCAAGTAATATAATCTAGGCTTTAACTCCAATTAAAAAGAAACAATGAAATTGTAAAATCACCTAAACACCAGTTCAGATACTGGTCACAACTGGTCTTTCCTATAAACGCCAGATCAGTTAAAGATGCTGTCACTTAGTAAAGTATATTAACAAAGGAAAGACTAACACAACAGTATGTTAAAAAAAAATACACTTGAGAACAACCGCAAATCCAGCTCTCTCGTCAATCCTGTGGTCTTCACTGTATCCATGAACTCACGGCCAAGAGAACAGAGAAAATCTATAAGCCCAATGACGTCTGTCTATGAGTATATTCATTTATTGTACAGCTTTTTAGACTTGTGTGTGGAAACATGGATCTCTCAGGTATGGTGTCCATATCGTTAGAGCCTGGGACAGCAGGCTGCAGTTGATGGAAGCAATGTCTGCTCAGACAGTACTAACCACGACACAGAAAATCAGCAGCGACTCCATGTCAGCCTGACTAAAGCACTGCCTAACCCATTCACACAGCTAGCTGGCCTTATTCTGACAACAAAGTTTTCAAATAAAGGTCTAAACATCATTACAGATTCCAAATATGTCTGAAAACGTACTGCCATTTATGAGACAAAACAATAATTCAACTTTGGAGCTTAGAAATGCATATTAAGAGGATGTAACTATTTACTTAGTGAATGTTATCATTTATTTAATATAAACTTTAAAATGCACGAAATAAGAGCGCTTAGCACAAAATATCATAATATGATAATCAGATATGATCTGGCATAGTTATAAACTACAATAATATTTTATTTCCATATGCCAAATCACAGATGAATTACACCCTCAATCCCACTAAAAAGAAATGTGAAATCAAAGTCATGATTTAGGAGACACCTTAGGATGCAAATCCAGGAGTCAGAGATGAAACAATCAAGAGGTGTGACTGGGGCTCTCAAGGATACAAGGCTTAGGATCCTGAGAAGTCAGTCAGGAAACAGTGAGATGCAAAGATGCAGCAGACTCCCCTGCTGACCTTGTAGAAGTATCTTTACACTGTCCACGAGGCAACATGAAGACTGTTTGCAGGAGCTGATAGCAGCCCCAGCAAAAAGAAGCAAAACTAAAACAACCACAAAGCACGTCAGTCCAGCACACCTGAGGAACTGACTTCACAACCTACAGCACATGAGCCTGTGAAAGGAACAAGGAGGACACCAGCTGAGCTGCAGACTATCCAGTCATTTGATACACAGTAATAGAAACAGTCCTCCATCAGTAACGCTGCTCTCCTGTGTTAACCTCTACAAACTGGCTATATCAAACACTCATCTTTTTTCAAATATTTTCAAAACGCCTTTTCTATTATTTATATATTATAATATGTATAATATATATATGTAAACTATGTATATATGTGTGTATATATTTGCATATATAGTTTGTGTATATAAAATTTATATATATATATATAATGTAAAATCCAATGATAAACCCCAGTTTTCATGAAATATAGACACTTAAATTTTGTATTAAAAGCATTTGCAACCAAAGAGTATACTTGGTGGGACCCATGTCTCCAGCCAGATATGTAGCAGAGGATGGCATCATTGGGCATCAATGGGAAAAAGAGGCCCTTGGTCCTGTGAAGGCTTGATGCCCCAGTGTAAGAGAATGTCTGGGTGGGGAGGCAGGAGTGAGTGAGTGAGTGGGTGGGTGGGTGGGTGGAGAAACACCCTCATAGAATCAGGAGTAGGGGAGATGGAATAGAGGATTTCCGGGGTTGGGTAGAAACAGGAAAGGAAATAATATCTTAAATGTAAATAAAGAAAATATCCAATAAAAATAAATTTTAAAATAAAAGCATTTTGCTTCTAAATTTATTTGGCTGAATTAAAAAGCAAATCTAAAAGATAACATGATTTTAATCTTTAATATTTTAAAAACAATATTTGAAAATATTTTTCATATTCTATACTTGTAAAAAGATACATATTTAACACATTTATTGGCCCTTTCAGTATTTATGTTACTCATTACTAAATCATGGGAAACAGTTGGGAAAGCATGTTCTCCCAGTAACAGTTTCATACACTTAGGTACGTGTGAGGAAAAACAGACAGACCAATTTCAGAAATGATGTAAGCAATATGAGGTCATGCTACAGTAAATTTTCTAACACAACTATCTGTCTGTATATCTAACTTTCCAATATATTAAGAGTTGGGTGGAGTACTTTGGTAATATTAATCAACAAACAATTAAAATCAAAGTAAGCTGGCATTTGTTTTCAGAATGTAATAATTAAAACTTTCTCCTATCTTTTGGCGACATAAAATTCACTATAAAAGTTCTAAACAACCATCCAGAATAGAAATAATTTTGTACTACTGTGAATGAAGTTGTTCTTTTAGAAAGGAACCGATATATTTTTAATGCTGTTTTCAAGTTAGCCTACCTTCCACATTCAGAGTTCCCATTTTAGACTCCAAGAAATCAAATAACGTGCTTGGTGCTGACGGTCTTGCGGTTCCCAGGTCTTCCTCGTCTTCTGATCGTCCTCGACCCCTGCCTTTCCCTCTTCCTTAGGTTGAAAAGCACACATATACATAACATACATACATAGCATGTAAAAGGCAAAAGAAGAGATCACTAAAACACAGTCAGCAACCTTGTAGCTGTACAGACATTTCTACTCACTGACCAGTGAATTTCTTTAACAATAAAAATGCTTTAAATAAAGCTATTAAGAAGTACCCTTACAGCAGGGCGTGGTGCGCATGCCTTTAATCCCAGCACTTGGAAGGCAGAGGTAGGCGGATTTCTGAGTTCAAGGCCAGCCTGGTTTACAGAGTACATTCCAGGACAGCCAGGGCTATACAGAGAAACCCTGTCTCGAAAAACCAAAAAAAGAAAAAAAAAAAAGTCCCTTACTCTATATGATGAATATATGTCAAATGAATATATGAATATTTGTCAAATGATCGTAGAACTTAACTTGAAATAAACCCATATCACTTTTTTTTAATTTAAAAAGATTTTACCTCAAAATGTATTTTCTTTCTACAAAAAAATAAGGTTGACTTATCAAGTTTAACATAATTATATCTGTGCATAGTAAAACACTGTCAACACTGCTGTAACTTAAAGGCATCTTACACAGTCACAGAAAATTTAGAATATCACTCTACATACTAAAATGCGTATGTGTGGATATTTATGTTATGTACAGGGATATTTCTCAATCTATTTCTCAAACAATACCACTTTATCCAAGTAAAAGATACTGTTTGGTTAATTTTAGGAAGTTGAGCGGGTGGTAAGTCTTTAATAAAAATCTAGAGATAACCATTAAAACAAGTTAGCATGCATCATGGCCTCTCTCTTACTACTAATAACTCTGATAAAAAGTCACTATAGACACAGTCTATACAGAGATGAGACACGCACAGAAAGCGGCCTGCATGATCTGTATGCCTCCACGCCTCCAGCTAAGAACCAGTGCTACCTAATGCTATAGCCTCAAAGTAGAAAGCCTTGGTCCTGCCCGTGTCTCTATAGCCTCAAAGTAGAAAGCCTTGGTCCTCCCATGTCTCCTTAGCCTCAAAGTAGAAAGCCTTGGTCCTGCCCGTGTCTCTATAGCCTCAAAGTAGAAAGCCTTGGTCCTCCCATGTCTCCTTAGCCTCAAAGTAGAAAGCCTTGGTCCTGCCCGTGTCTCGCTGGCACATGAACTGTACCTCTAGGAGGGGGGCCCACGACAGGTTTCTGTTTACTGCTGTTCAGAAGGACATTCAGTGCTGCTTCTAAGTTGTTGGCATTATCCATCAGCGCTTGCCTGGAGGCCTCCTTACTGAAGCCCATTTCCGTTATGTGTTTCAGGGCTTTCTCATCAACCTGAAAGGAACAAAGAAAGAGCTATGCTGAGAATTTATCCATTCTAACTGTCTTTTACTCAAAGTTTCATTCCTAGCTATAGCAGAACTGTCACATTGACACAACATTCTGACTTACTGTTTTTCCACACAGTCAAAGAAGAATCTGAGTTACGTAAGTTTCACTGAAAATCCAAAACAAGAAAAAGAAAAGAAAGCTTATGCTATATTAGAATAAGCTCTTAAGAAAATAATATGGCACAGAAAGCATGACCTCATATATTTTTATAGTAGAAACAAACAAACAAAACAAATAATTATACTTCCCCAGCCACAGCAGGAAAAAAAAAATGTAATTATATTGCACCTGAACAAAAATACAAAGAAGAAATTTAAAAAAAAAAAAAAAAAAAAAAACCAAGAAGCAGCAGCTATTCAGAACATGTCCTGTTTCTTTTGTGGCTGACTCCAGTACCCGTTACACTTACCAATTCTCTATAGACACCTTCATTTTTGCTCTCTGACTTGGAAGCCTTTTCCTTTTGTAAAACCTCCCTATTTCGGTGACTGGCAGCACCAATATTGAGATTACTTCTGGCACCACCGCCACCTCCTCCAAATGTCTTGGTCTAGATAAGGGAAAAATAAAACAGACATAAGTAAACAGTATTTTTAAATAGTCATACAAACAAAGATATTACCGGAAAAGTTAATTATTTAAAGCTAAATTATTTTTCACAAGTAAAAAATAAAATAACTGGCACTTATTAAAAAGCATAGAGCATAAACATCTATAAACCATAATATTTTCTTTCTACAAGTAAAGGCAGGGCAAAAAGAAAATTACTAGATTTAATTAAGTCACCAAAACAAATCTATATGTGCATCAATGCAGACTAAAATGAGATGATATAAACGTCATAAACATTAGTTGTCTAAATTACTCGAGTAAAATATTTGAAAACATCTTGGATCCAAGCCCTAGAACCATCTATAGCTCAAGGTCTAAACCAAGCACTAAACTGACCCAGAGCCAGTTAAAGCGCATCATGTCTGTTGTGCACCATCCTATAATCTCAGAAATTAAACATAACATCACCAAAGAGTATAATTCATTATTAATTCCTTGTTTACATTCATCATATATGTCATTCCTTACCAACTTTATATAAAAGCCTGAGTCATTAATCATCTCTTTTCAAAATAATTATGAAAAAATAGAACATGAAGACCATTGACTTGAGAAGATACAAGATCATGGCTGAAAGGCATCCCACATCTGACTCATCAAAAGAGAAATCTTATTACATAATATTTTTCTGTCTGATACCTTTAGTAAAATTAAAAGCAAGTTAAAACTTAATTTTTTATTAATAATTGTTGAAAATATATTTTAAATAATAAAAGCACATTATAGATGATTTTATTATATATTATATATTAATAAATATTATAGTAAAGAAGCATCTTAATTTATTCAACATTGGGAAATTATATTGAACTAGATAAAAATGTAAAGTAGAATGTAAAAAATGAGAAATTAATACTAGATATACATTAATGAACAACATTTTCAGTACTTGAATACCATGTTATTTAAATCTGATACAATTTAAAGGTAAACTGTATTTGGACATTAGTATTCAATTTTGGGCTTGTGGAATTTCAGCAAAAATAAAAGTCTTCGTTGTCATTACATGTTTAACTGTTTTAAAAACGTGGTTTATACAGACATGAGTGACGCTCATTAGGCGGGCACTGCAGCTAGATCACAGGAACCTCTGCTCCTTTCTTCAGGCAAACCACTTAACTTTCCCCTTTCACTGCTTCTCAACCCAATCCTGAGAGGATTAAAGGACATCACCAACAGTGTTACCTGGGCACCGACCACACAGGGCAAAGGCTCCAGTGCACATGGCAGGAGTTACTACTTTGGTAGAACAGAGTTACCTGGTGTCTGGAGTCTGACTTGTTCGAATTAAGATTTATATTCCTCAACTCCAGAGTGCTTTTGCGACCATCACAATTGCCTATCACACGTTTATACCTCATGGTCCAGCAGGCCACTCACTGCTTTGCCTTGTCCCTGTTGATTATACTTGCTCTCTTACTTTTACAAACCCCAAATGCTTACCACAGCAGTAGGAGTGTAGAGGGAGTCAATAACCTCAATGCCCCAGCATCAATCAATAACCATCAACATTTTTCAACTACCTTTGGTAAGCACACCTCACTCCCTTACCCATGACACATACCCAAATTGCCTTAGTTATCTCTATACTAATGATCAATCTGGAGGAACTGACTTCTATTCCTCTATCCAGGCAGGCCTGG
Organism: Mus minutoides; assembly: GCA_902729485.2. Taxonomy (NCBI): domain Eukaryota; kingdom Metazoa; phylum Chordata; class Mammalia; order Rodentia; family Muridae; genus Mus; species Mus minutoides. The sequence goes on from LR749526.1 coordinate 665,350, forward strand.
TGAGGGAGAAGCTGTGATTCCCACATCTTGATCTGAAGGCCACTAGGGGAAAGACTGGCTTCCAGATAGCTAGGACAAGGTTCTTAAGCCCACACCCACAGTGACACACCTACTACAACAAGGCCACACTTACTACATCAAGGCCACACCTCCTAATAGTACCATTCATTGAGCCAAGCATCAAACCATCCAACTACATAGAACTCTCAAATGTAGGCTATCTATGCCAAAGCTCTTCTCAAATTACACTCCTCTAGCTCACACTTTATTAAACATTACAATAATGTATCTAGTATGCATCTCAATATTCATACGTTCAAAATGGAGTACCAGATTGCCTTCACTTGCATATGCCCCACTCTAATTCTCTGAATTTCAAAATATCTTGACAATATCTCAGTGTAAAATCTTTAGTCATTCTTTACTTCTCTGCTTCTGTAATTCCCTCTATCTCTCAGAAGCATCCCTAATTTCAAAATTTCTGAAGCCAACAAGTTTGCTCAGCCTATGGAGAGTGAAGAAAGATACTGTCACTTCTTTGCCAGAATCAATTTGGTAATCTCCCATCTTGTCTACAACTCCAATCTTCCTTCTTTATAACCCATCTCAATGAAGCAGTCAGAAGTAGCCTTTTAGATATAGATTGGCCGATATTATTGCTGTGAGCAAAAGACTCAGAAGCTTGAAATTTCTAAGTGATAAGTCAGTGTCTTTGCAACAGCTTGTGGATGCTGCAGCAGCCCTCCATTACCCTGCTCCTGCCTCTTGCACAGAGCACCTTCCTGGTTACAGCCTTTTCTGCAGCTTCCTTTTTTCTATAAATCAATCTTCCTTAGCTATAACACAGTTAATTTTCTCACCTCCCTCAAAGCACTAATCAAGTTTCATTATCCTGAGGCATACAGTGTGTGTGTGTGTGTGTGTGTATACATATACGCATATATATATATATGCGTATATGTATATGTATAAAATTGCTGTTGAAATTAATCTGTACGTTTGTTATTTACAATGTAGATGGTCCATAATGTACAATTTACTCCTTAAAATTGCTACTGGGTAACACTGGGTAATGAGTTAGTTAACTTAGAACTTGAACAATTTCATACACAAATTGAAGAATTTTGAAAACTGTTTCTGTCCTAAAAGAAGGTATGATTCTTTATACTTGTGAAGAAAACATGATCAATTATAACAGTGAAGTACATTATATAGACATTTGTAACTAGAGCAAATAAAACCTTAGGAAGAAAGCTTAAGATGCACATGAGTCCATGGAACAGGTTATACCAAATATCCTCTTCTAAATTTTAGAATCTAAAACATCAGATAATATTTTGGGGGAAATGAATATATTTCATATAAAATACATAAAAATATACTTAATTTAATGGTCTTAAGTGCCTTAGAATGAAAAGCATACTGAAGAATGCCAACACTTGTGATAACTGTCACAATGGGGGTCCTAATCTGTGCAGGGTGTAAGGGAGGCTGGGGAGGTTGGATCTGCGGTTACAACCGCACAGCTCCTAACTTGACAGCTGAGGCCCACAGGGCACAGAGGAGCATCAGAGTAGCACTGTCAGCATGACATGCTCTGGACTGCCTGGTCCAGAGGGTTTGGTTTTGGTCCGACTCTGAACTGGAGATAGGAAGACAAGAGGAAGGCCAAGCAAAGGTCAAGCTCCCTAGAGAAGCTTTGAACTTAAGTAGAAGAGTGAGTATTCACAAACCTTCATTGTATTCTGAGCACAGGAAACTATTTCATTTTTTTTTTTTTTTTTTTTTTTTTGAGACAGGGTTTCTCTGTGTAGCCCTGGCTGTCCTGGAACTCACTTTGTAGACCAGGCTAGCCTCGAACTCAGAAATCCCCCTGCCTCAGCCTCCCAAGTGCTGGGATTAAAGGCGTGTGCCACCACGCCCTGCTTAAACTATTTCAATTTTAATGGATAAAAATTCTATCCAAGAAACTCAAAAAAAATTCATATCAAACTAAAAAAAAAAAAATCAATGAACAAAGAAAAAAAAACCTAGTCCAAGTAAACAAGAAATTAAAACCAGCTTGGCCAACTATGGTCTAAGATGGAGAGCATGTGTGTGCTCGTACATGTGTCATCATACAGCCACATATAATCCCACGAGTAATATGTTTGCTGTAATCTATTTAATATAAAAAATAAGCTAGCAAGACATAATTCTGATATACTAATTGATCCCAGCTCAGAACTCATTCCCCACAAATCTCCCTTTTCAGAAGCAAGAATTACAGAGGGAGATTATCTTGAGAAAGTAGTAACGAGCTCAACTAATAACAGGAAACCCTCTGCTATGATGCAAAAGGAAAATGTATTTAGTTATTTCACTGAGAAAGAAATGAAAGGAGGGGTACTGGGTGGATTACACGCCAACAGCAATATTTACAAGATTGCCAAAGTGCCTTGGGATGCCCGGAGGAACGTGGCCTTCCTCTGCTTGTCCAATCTGTAGAGAGAGGAGCATGAGCACTCTGGGGATTAGTTCTGTGCATGCATGCGGCGGGGAGGCTTGGGGAAACCCTCGGCTTACCTCTTTGCTCTTTGCAACCTCTGCAATGGCAGCAGTTCTTTGCTTCTCAAATTCATCATTATCATTGGCAGGCTTGGCAGGCAGGGAAACTTGTAATGTCTTTCTTCGATCAAGCTCTCTACTATCCACTTGGACGTTAGATGCACACTTCTGAGAAAATAAATTCATATGGCTCAGTAAATCCAAGAGAAATTCCAAGAAATACAGTTCTTCATAAGAACTATTTCCTCGAAAGAAATATTCCTATTTCTTATCATTGGTATAGGCAAAACTACCACTCTATCAAAAGACTTAAAAAAGATTTAAAAAAACCACACACACACACACACACACACACACACACAAACTATGAAGCTGATTACAATGTTACTTTAAATGAATCTAAGTTAAAGATTGTTTCTGTGTATGTACATACATACATACATACGTACGTACACACGTACATGCATACACCACCTAAATGAGGCCACACATTTACAAAACAAACTGGACTGCAAGACCCAAGTTTCATTCTAGGGTAATAACTTAAAAACTGTTGTAGATTTCAAGCTGTCTACATTAAGACCAGGTAAATTTGATTTGTAATTAGAGTTCAATTTTCACACCACACCACAATATCTATGAGTCAAGCAGTACACTTAATAACATGCAACAAAAGGTGTTGGAACTTGTAAGTCAAAGACTAAAAATAAGCCCAGTGTTTTATTTAAGGTTTATGCTTTTAATATCATAATTTTAAACAGGTGTCTCTATCTAAAAACAATCCCTGTATTCTCAATTCCACACTAGTTTAAGCCCTCTAAAGTTGACAGGTTTTTTTGTTGTTGTTGTTCTCAGCTCATTACCTATATGAAAGGGAGAAGAGGAAATATTCTCAAGTGTGTTATACAAATACAGTATTTTTCCTCCAAGATAAACATGCCATTTATAGCAACACAGAGAGGGCTAGCATGATGATTTTAGCCTACCAACTACTGCAATATGCCGCACAAGCACTTGACAATGAAGAAAAGTAAATACCAACACTGAAAATAAATCTTCTGTTATACTTCCTAGTCCTACATTTATAATAATACACGTTTCGATTCTGGACAGTAACTAAATCACTAACTGTCTCTAGAAAAAAGTCATCTTTATATCTTAAGCAATTTAAGAAAAAAATTTACAAATGTCTCAGGAAAAAGTAAAATTGTACAAGTATGTCAGTTATGATTTTCAAGTTTAAATTACTATAATATTTTCACTCTGCGATCTTTTATTACAAACAGAATGTTACTAACATGGGCCACAACACTGGACTTTCTATCCACCTTTATCTTTAAAAGGGGAGAGGGGATATGCCGATGATGCAGAAATGACTCTAATTTAATTCTAAGTATAGCTCATAACAATTATTTTAAAGATGCCAATCAACTGGTCCTATCCCATATCTTCATATCAACTAGGTGTCTTTTTAGTACCAAAGTTTCAAACAAAATTCAAATAATGTACAAAATAAAATGCTGGTTTCAATTTGATATTTTTATGTCCCAATTTGCCTTCACTTTAGCCAGCATTCTGTAAAAAAAGTAGAGAGTAAAAACAGTTTAAAACTGTAGTGGTGGCCAACAAGGCAAAGCCAAGGCCACATGGAGTGCTCTCAGCCTCATCTAGGGTGAAGCAAGAAAAGGGCAGGAGACTGCAGAGAAGACAAGTCCAAGCTAAGTACAGAAAGGAAAACAAGACACAGGCAAGCTCAGCCCTTCCTCCAATCTCCTTTACAGTAGGAAACATGTGGTGGTGGGAATGAGAACTGCTCCCATGCCCCCATGTCTCAATGCCCAGACCCCAAGCTGGTAGAACTGTTTGGGAAAGACTAGGAGGTGTGAGCTTGGTGGAGGGCAAGTGTCACTAAGCATCAGGTTTCTAAAGCCCAGGCTATTCCCAGTTAGCTTTCTCCCTCCACCCCACCACCCCCACACACACACCGTCTCTCTCTCTCTCTCTCTCTCTCTCTCTCTCTCTCTCTCTCTCTCTCTCTCTCTCCCTCCCTCCCTCCCTCCCTCTCTCTCTCTCTCTCTCTCATGCTATGGGATAAACATGTAATCACTCAGCTACTGGCCAGCATCACGCTTGTCTGTCTGCCTGCCACTGTTTCCCCACATAATAGTCTTGTACCCTCTGAAACTTTAAGCCTTGATTAAATAATTCCTTTTAGATGTTGCCTTGGCCACAGTGTTTTGTTATAGTAATTTAAGAAAACTAAGACTAAGGGTTAAAAAATTAAGGACTACACATCTAATTATTTATTTTTTATAGAAGAATAATCCAGGCTGCTGTAGTTGAAAACATCAACATAAAACAAAATTCGGTGTCTGACTAAGATGAACAGCTGAACGGAGGCCAAGCTAAAGAACAGAATTTGGGGGAAAGTTCTGGCATATATGTTTTCATCTCTTTACTTTTAAAAGTCTCATTTAAATACTGTTTTCCATTAACTTATCTTAGCTGTAATTTGTTCTACATACATAATTCTTAATTGCTTCAATCTTTGGGATAAGGGCAATATTATTAAATTCCTTGACCTTTATGTTTCAATATAATTCCACAGCATCTGAGTAAACAGTTAGTCACAAAGCCATACTCAGCTTAAGGACAATGAAGAACATTCTTTCCTAACTGAAGCCACCTGCCAGGAGCAAAGTCCTTACCTGTCCAAAAGGTAGAAAAGGAGGTGGGCCACCTTCAGCTCCAATATTGCTTCTATTATGTTTTAATAAGCTCTGTTTAAAAACAAAATCAGTCATAAAGCATAAAACACGCATATAAACACACTAGTCCCGCATACCAGAAGTGCAGAGCTTACAGCAGAATCTTGAGACACAAGAGCTTTCTTTGAAGCATTTCAAACTACAAGACATTAAATACTGCATTCTTTATCTCTCTAAGCTGGGAAAGTTCTTTCATCATCTCTCCTGACCAAAATACATTCACGTTTAATTTTTAGAAATATTTTTCAAGCTGGTGTCCTTTGTAGAAAGCAGACCTCCTCAAAATAACACCAATTCATAAAAAAATATGCTCCAACAAGAACAATTTTACTTTGAAACACATAACCAATAGAAGAATAATGTCTGAAATTTCTTTACAAAAATAACATTTTTAGAGATAATACTTACTAGAAAAAAGCATTACTGATAAGGGTGATTTCTAGTTCTTTAAATACTAGAATCCTATGGTTTATAATATGTAAAGTCACACAATAATATTTTTCAAATTATCTTATACTAATTCATACTATGAAGAACTATTCAAGCAAATGAGTTTTTAAAAGTTTTGTTGTACTTTGCACGTATATGTGTATGTGTGCGAACACACTAACACACAACAAGCACAAGTGTGTAAAGTAAGAGGACAACTTGTGTGAGTCAATTCTCCCCATGCCATGTGGATCCCAGGAATCAAACTCAAGTCATGAGGTCTGACGGCAAACACCTTTCCCTGCTGAGCCTCTGATGAGTATTTAATAGAAGAAAGCTTTCAAACTCTATGAGTTTCGAGTTTTTTAAGCTTGCCTAATGAGAATTAGAAAAACAATAAAGCACTTCCTCCCGTTCTGATGTCCTTCCATAGGGCCAAAGGGCGCTCAACAGCGTTCCTCTGTCAGTTATTAAATATACCTTCCGAACTTTAACCTTGTGCTAATTAATATTACAAATGTTATGCTGAAGTACAATGTGAAAAAGTCACAAAGTACTTTTAAAAATTCACCACCACGTACTGTACTGTTTAACATATTCCAGAGTTCCTGCATCATGTTCGTAAACACACATACATTTCATGTAAACGACAGAGAGAATAATACACCCAAAGGCAACTTAACGTCAGCCTGATGAGCCAAGGGGAATAAAACGGGAGAGGGAGGCCGCATTTCTTCACAATCTACATGCACGCTATCAATCTCTTTCATTTAAAAACAAGAGAAGCATGGCACACATGTGTGATTATCCAGGGCCCTTAGCTCAGTTTCGATTCAGTTACAAGGAAAAGATTATCTAAACAGCTATAAATCAATTCAATTTGCACTTAAACGTCCTTTAAAAGCTAACGTAAATTAACATTTCTTGTTAACATGAAAATTTAAAAACTACTTAGACTCCTATTTCTTGCACTGATGAAGGTCCAAAAGCCAGACCTAAGCTCCCTTTACACACAATGAGTGACCTGGCCAGTATATAAACACAACCCAGCCCTACATAGCATAGGATCGCTACTCCTAAGGGAAGAAGTATATCCAACCTGGGTGTACAATGCAGAAAGCACAGCATAACATGGAGGATTCAGTAGAGAATAACAACCTCACAACAAGACACTCAGCATCACTCAGACACTGTGCCATGGGTAATGCACATGGAAACTAGAAGTAGTTCTATTTCACATATACACACAGAGAGAATAGGTACTATGAGAAAATAAACAGTGTAGAAGTCAGAACCTTATTAAAAGAATAAAACAAAACTACCCTAAAATCCAGCAACTCTACAAGTATGCATGCAAAAGAACTAAAAGGAGCTACTATTTGTGCACCCACATCCACAGCAGCTTTAGCCATAGTGAGCAAAAGATAGGAACAACACTAATGCCCACTGACAGATGAATAAACAAAATGTAGTGTTCATTAACAACTGAATACTACTGAGCCAATAAAAGGAGGGAAACTCTGACATATATAGATATTATCTTACTCAGAATAAGCTGGACACAAAAGAACAAATACTATTATTATAACATGTCTAAGAGATATTCCAATAGACAAGCCCATAGAGACAGAAAGTAGGATGGCGGACAAGAGAGTATGCACGCTTGTCTGTGTGTCTTTGTTGGAAGTAAATTCCTACCTGACTTAATGGTTTTAAGTGGAAAGATTCTTGCTGGGATGTTGGAATATTATATAAGCATTGATTTGACTTTTCTAATATAGAGGATATCTAATATATCCTTAACTAACAAATTTCAAACCTGTCAAGATACTGTAATATTAACATTTAAAACATGAGTAAAATGCAATATGTTGCTAGAGTACAGCAGAGCTTCTCTACTGAGCATCACGTGCTATCTTAATAATTCTGACACAAAAGACTACTGCGGCCCCTCCCTGTGGGAAGAGCTCCTGTATCCTAATAGTCTGTATTGCACACTTACTCTCTGTAAAGCCCACTTGTCAATTAGGTGCTCCACTTCACCACCAAGAACTGTGGTGTTAGCGTCACTTAAGAGCAGGAATCCGTTCTTTATGTCCACAGTGCCAGAGAGCTTCACTTTTGTGCCAGGTGGTGTGTTCAGGCTGATGCAAAAGAAAAGCAAAAGGAGTCAGTGGTTAGAGCTGCACTGGAACTCCTCCACAGCTGAAAAGGAGCCTATGACTTAGTCACAGTACACTAACATCTAAAGTAAATTCCAAGAGGACTAGCTATGAAGTAAAAATGCACCACCATAAATGAAGACCAAGCAATCAATCAATACATACATACATACATAAATATAAATAAATAAATAAAGCCTCAATTTCCACAAGTTACAACAAATGTGGACAAAAATAATCTCACCTCACAAAGCTGTGGTAAAGAAAAAGTAAAGACAGGGGAAAACTTTTCTTTTTAAAAATATATTTTCTGGAGCCAGGCATGATGGTGCATGCCTTTAGTCCTAGCACTGGGGAGGCAGATTTCTGAGTTCGAGGGCAGCCTGGTCTACAAACTGAGTTCCAGGACAGCCAGGGCTATACAGAGAAACCCTGTCTCAACCCCCCCCCCCAAAAAAAAGTATTTTCGGTTTGTGTGGGTTCTGTGTGTAAGTATGGAGTCAGGACCATGGAGCCTGGAGTTACAGATGGTTGTGAGCTGCCATGAGAGTGCTGGGAATTAAACCTGCAACTGAAATACAAGAGCACTCAGTGCTTTTCACCACAGAGCCACCGCCCCAGCCAGGAAAGTACTTCCAACTGTAGCATATATGAACACAATACCCCCCTTTCTTTTCTATAAGGTTTTGCTCTAGAGGACAAATATATATCATTATTAAATTAAATTTTAATATAGAAAAATATATTTAACCAGTAATAAACACAGAAATGTATCACCTATATGAGGCATGGTAATCTATAAAAATCCTTTTGTTAGTCATCTAGCCATGTCAGCCATCTGAACATGAGAACTAGTTATTCAATAACTTTCAAAAGACTCTTTCACACTGACTCAGAAATCATGAACATTCAGTGTCACGAGACTGGCCTACCAAGGCCACCAAAGGGTTAATCAGATGCTTGGTAAACCTTGCATCACAAATCTTGCTCAAAAACCAGAGACAACTTTGCTAAAGGAAACTCAGGATGAAATTCACCTCATCATGTAGGTTTGTTCTAAAGTAAAAGCAGATATAAATCCTACTCCATCTCTTCCCACATACAGCAAGAGGAAAGGTTCTCCAAATAGGACTCCTAAAATAGTCTGCTGTGAAACACTTGGGATGAATTAGAAAATTATTCTGCAATAGCTTCATTATTCACATTTTTAAGGCTCATGAAATTCATCACATGCTGATACATGCAACATCAAATCAGTGAGGATTAATTCCACAGCCTTTTAAAAGATGGCCAATAAAAATCATTAGCAAAAAGAAGTAAGAATGTGCCTCATTCTCAAACTTCCAAGAAGCCATACAGAATAAGACAGATTAGACATTGTTCGGTGTATCAGGAATGTCTGCTATATGTATCATTGCAAATTATCAGTCCTATCTCAATAAAGCCATTAAAGTTGTTCTGAGCCTCAGAAGCTTAACATTCCTAGTCATAACTCAAAACTGATGGGATGGAGAGCCACAGAGAGCCTTGCCTAACCTCGCCTTACAGAGCTCTGTAGTCAAAGGGCAGTCGCTGAGAACAATGTCCCATCCCCAAGTTCAGCAGTAACTATCAACAACACAATTACACTAAAACGTTTTTGCCAATTCCAGGCAATCAGCATGGGTAAAGAGTGGTAGTGGATTTAGGAGAATTGGGAAGGGGAAAAAATTATCAAAATACATTATAGTAAATGCTCAAATATTTAATAAAGACATTTTCTAAACATTTTTAACAAAAAAAAATGTTTTAAAAAAACCTATTTTTAGCTGGAGAGATGGCTCAGTGGTTAAGAGCACCGACTGCTCTTCTGAAGATCCCGAGTTCAAATCCCAGCAACCACATGGTAGCTCACAACCATCCGTAATGAGATCTGATGCCCTCTTCTGGAGTATCTGAGAACAGCTACAGTGTACTTACATATAATAAATAAATTTTTAAAAAAAAACATATTTTTAAACAAAGTAAGAATTTGGAAGGTTGCTCATTAAAAAATTCTTTCTTACAAAGTAGGAAGCCACAAACCTCTTTAGCCTTAATTATCTCCTCAGAAAGTATATTAGGCTACAAACTTGGCTAGAATCTTAAATAGTGTACTAATACACCAAATATGTATAGTCAGCTGCTAACCTGTTAGGGAAAAAAAACATATTTAAAGATGTTCTAATGTTTTCTAAACAGTGAATTACCTAAGATTTTCTGGAAGAAGAAGTCATGCATACATATCTTAAATCTGTTTTATAGTTATCATAGAATGAAGGGTAACTCACTTCGTCCCTGTCTGTTAGACAAAACAGACATGAACACCCCAGGATGTTATGGAAAAGTACAGCATTCACTTAAGACTCCATTCCTGCTTCTTCAAGTTCTGACAATGAAATCAGGTTTGAAAAGCACCCTCAGGTCCTATTAACAAGTTATATGAGTCACCTTATTTTTGAAATATAACTGAATTCTACTGCCGTACAGCTTGTATGCCCATCAGTCATCTGCACTCGGAGCATCCTTGGCGCGGCTTGTGACTCCTCATTATCCTTTGGCGCAGCAACATTGCGGACCTTCTGAATTTGTAAAACACATGGACCTTCAAGCTGTCACACACAAGAGAACAAAAGGCATTTGTTAACCACTGCTCTACTTTCAATCACACAATTTTCCTATCTTTAATGGTTATTTATTATGATTTATAGAGATAGCTTCAATTGAAGTCAAGACTGAACTCACTTTATTAATTCACAGAGGTAAAATTTCAAGAGGCCTGCAGAAGGCCTTTCAAATCCACTTTCAGATAATTCCAATGCATGAAAGCACTAAGAAAGCAGCTCTGGTTTTGAATAAAAGGTCAGAGGTCACACTTTTAGTCTTATGTGTCTGAAACAGTTCACATAAATCCTGTTCCCTCTCCTTTCACAGGAGCAGGAGTTCAGGAGACAGACTACATGACAGTATGTTAAGGACATCAACTTATGGCAGTAGTTCAAAGGAATGCTTCTTATTCAAACATCAACTTTACAATGCTCCAAAGTGTAAGATGCATAAAGTTCAAGGAGTGTGTTTCACTTATTTCTATACTTCCCTTTGAAAACGATATTAAATCCGATGATACAGGACAGGGAGAGAAAAAAATGTTCTCTCTTGCCAACTTTCAGTCAAATTACAAAATAAATCAATGGCATAATTAGTTATAAAGCTAAAAGTTTTATATAATAATATGCTGATAGCAAAACTGGGGAAATACAGTTTAATTTGCTTACATCTAAAAAAATAGATTTAACAGAAATGAACATTTCCGCATAACAAAACAGATCTTTAAGTTAGCATCATAGTTTAAGGAGAGGGGCTATTTTAAAATTACAGTTTTTCAAATAAATATTTCTAATCATTCATCTAAGCTCTAGCTATGAAAAGAAAATTCTGTTTCTGGGAAAGATGGTAGAGTAGAGGCAGCT
>LR749526.1:676843-705808 GCA_902729485.2 Mus minutoides
AATGTTTAATCGCAAATTATATTACATAGCCACAGTAAAACAAAACAGCAGTAAGGACAATGAAGTGGCACAGATACAGACACACACCTATGGACTAACCACAGGACCCAGAGATAAGCCCACACAGTGACACAGACACCTATTTACTTTTACAAATTGTTAAAACATACACTAGAGAAATGACAAGCTCTAAAACAACAGTTGATGTAAAAACTGTTTTTTCACATGTAGAAGAATAAAACTAAATCCATCTCTAAATCTACCTCTCTGTTTAAAAGAAATCAATGGAAATAGATCAAAGGCTTTAACATAAAACATAAACTCAGAAACCACTAAAGAAACATAGCTGAAGCAACTTGAAGCGCAGGACTAGGCAAGGCTTTTCTGAGGAGACCTCCAATAGCACAGGAAATAATCTCAAGAGCTGACAAGTGTGACCTCCAGGAGCTTCTGTAAAACAAAACCAATAATCCCCAGGGGGAAGTGATAACCAACAAAGGGAAACAAGATTGTCACCTGACTGTCCGACATGTAATTACATACATATGCACACATGTATATAAAACGCCAAAATTAAACACCAAAAAAAAATTATCATAAATAAATGGGCTAAAGAACTAAATACAGTTCTCAAAGGAAAAATACAAATGGCCAATCAATACCTGAAAAAATGTTTAACACCATTAGCCATCCAGGAAACAAGGAAACGCAAATGGCCAATAAGTATTGTTAAAAGTATTCATTAACTATTTTTTTAAATATTCTGATGAAGTTAAGTCACCAGGGGAAAGCAAATCATAAGTTCTTTGAGGTTCAAGAATCTCAAATTCTTTTATTTATTATCAAGAAATCAAATACAACAAATGCTGGTGAGGATGGGGGGAAAGGAGCACACCGGCTCAGTGCTGGTGGGAAATCAGTATGGAGGGTCCTCACAAACCTGAAAATAGATCCACCTACCACAGGACACTGCCACTGCACAACGGTCCACATCCTAAGTCAGCACAGCACAAGAATGCTTGCATAAGCATGTGTATAGCTGCAGTATTTACCACAGGCAGAAAATGCAACCAGCCTACTTATCCATCAACAATGACCAGATAAAGGAAATGCAGAACACATCACAATGGAATTGTATGCAGCTGTAAAGGAAGTGCAATCATAGTGTTCACAGAAAAACTGATGCAACTGGAAATCATTATGTTAACCAAAGCAAGCCAGACTCTCAAAGAAAGACACAACATTTTCTATCAAATACAGAACCTAAATTTAAAATTACACCTGTGTAAGATTGTTTCTATTTACATGTTTGGCTGGAGATCATGAAACTAGCCATCTTGGGATTATCCATAAGAATTTATTCTGTCTGTTTCTTCCAAATTCTAGGCTCAGTGGTTTCATGCTGACGCTTAACACAGACTTACTAAACTACAGAGAGTGGGAAATGATCCACACTGCGGCTCTTTACTCTCTCTCTCTCTCTCTCTTCAGATGGGCAGTTTACAGCATTTGATTGCTACCATCACATCATATCCTATAAAGATGTCAACTGTCAGTGAGCTTATATGCAGCTTCAGTAAAAATTCTAGCACACTTTAAGAGATTTAGTAATTTGACTCTAAAATTTATTGGGAGAAAAATAATAACCTAAGGAAGGATGTATTTTACAACTACAAGTTCAGGAAAAAAAATGGTAATTTCAAGTGTCATAAAGGTACCTTCCAAATAGATCCAGTATACTCTGCTGAAAGCAATATAAAAGGTGCAACTCTTTGTAAAGTAATTTGGCATCATCTTATAAAAGGAAAGTGGCTTAACTCTATCGTACACTAATTCAGTCCCTGAGTTCATCTCTTATTATGTGCTGCTTCTTAGAAGTCGTGTATATTTTCAAAACTGATAAAAATAATAAAGTAACCATCAAAGGAATTGATACATATTTACTATAATTTCATACACAAACCAAAATGTACTTAAAGTCAATGAACAAACTCAGAATTCATGCAATTGTTTCTTAGGAAGAGACAGAACACCTGAGCAGAACCATTCAGATATTCTAGTGTTTACCTCAGAAGAAGCTTCAGGGGTACCTACTTTAATGCTAAACCTGAAAGATCACTAAATGTACACACATCAATATTTTAAATCATTTATGCTTTAAGATTAATATTCTGGTCAGTGAAATTTCTTAATTGAAAAGCTTAATCTATAATCTACACAGAACAAATACACTCTAAGCCATCTCACAGAGCAAGTTTGATGCCATAAGTGTTAGTAAAATCATTTCTTAGTGGGACAATAATGGAAAAGCTACCCTTTAAACTATTTGGCAATTTCCCTTGCCAATATCAACAACCAATTAGACCTAGCTACAGCCTGCACCAAGACAAGATGTACAGCTGCCAAGACCATGAGCGTCTGAGCACACTGGTCCAGCACACAGCAAGCACCTTGTTCTGGGCTTTGTGCTCATCACCTCACTGCTCTGGACACAGCCTCGTTCTGCCGCAGCTGCTCCAGCAGAAATCCAATCTCCCTGCTCTCTACCTGCCCTACGTGACTCTTCTCTGCACTAACCAGGCTGAGACGATGGCATGCTGCAGCTGCACACTGAGGAAACACTAGAACACTTGGCTGCTTTCTCTCCCTCTCCAAGTATCTTAGAATAAAAAGTCCCCAAACTCAGAGACTAGGTTCTAGTGCTCACAGACAATAACCACATGGACCTTCCATGCATAATTATCAGTCAAAAAGTTTGATTAGGCCTAATTTCACATAATTCATATTATAAAAACAGCATATTCTATTTTAAAATAAAAATAATATTGGATATGATATGTATATTGTTTTATGTATATCTACTAAATATATACACATATACTATATATACATGTATAATATACATATATATTTTAATACCTTGCCACAGAAAGATGTGTATACAGAATATGTATACTGTAAGGTTTTTTTTTCCAAGGATTTATTTTTATTTATGTGTACATGTTTTGTCTACATGCAACTGCACACATATCCAGGTGCTCAGAGGCCAACAAAGGGTATGAGATCCAGGGAGCTGGAGTTAATGGTGGTTGTCAGTCACCTTACATGGGTGCTGGGAACCAAACTCCAGTCCTCCAAAAAGCAGCAAGAAGCATTAACTGTTGAGCCATCGCTCCAGCCCATGAAAATGTTCTCTAAGCTTTCAAATATGCCCCCATGATGGCATTACTCCATTCACAATTCCTCCTATAGTTTGAAAGCCAACAGTCTAGAGAGAAAAGCTACGACTATGAATAGCCCTCCCTTTTATATGGAAGGCTGACATAAAATATCACTTATGGAGTTCTTTGTCTCTTTCACTTTGCACAATGTACACTTGAAACTGCTCCAGGGCCACTGAAATGGCCAGGTAAGTAAGGCACTCACCATGAAGCATGAAGTCCTAAGGCCCACACGGTAAGAGAGAGTCAACTCCTAAAAAGCTGTCCTCTGACCTACACACACACACACACACACACACACACACACACACACACAAACATGCAATAAGTAAATACATGAATAAATAGAATTATTTCTTACCTGCTTGGATAAAAAAATATTTCTGGGGGTTAGGGAGATGGCTCAGTTGTTAAGAGCTCTGACTGCTCTTTGGGGGACCTGGTTTAATTCCTAGCACCCACACCCACATAGGGGCTACCAACCATCTGTAACCTCCATTTCAGAAGAGCTACCACTCTCTTCTGCCCTCTATTGGCCCCAGGTACACATGGGGTACACACACATACATGCAGGCAAAACTCCCACACAGATGAAACAAATAATCAGATAAATACCACTGAACAGATAACACATCTGTAACCCTAGCACCTGGAAGGCTAAGGCCCAGAGGATCACCAAGATGAGGACACCCTTGGCTGCAGAGCAAGTTTCAAGCTGTTCTGGTATATATGGCAAACCTCTCTCAAACAACAGTAAGAATAAAATAAACAAAAATGATTTTCTAGTGCTATACTATAACATGCAAAAATTATAGCAGGAGCCAAGGCAGGTGCTTTATAGACACTGTTGAATTCACCTGTGGAATTACACAGTCCATTAGGATTGCTCTCTATCTTCATGTAAATATACCTGACAGCCCAGGGAAAGAAGTACTTTGCCAGAGGTCATCAGCGACTATGACACAGAAACAGATGCAAGCATGGAGCTGCCTCCCCAAAGCACACTGGTTTTCTACCGTGACTTGTACAGCTAACACTAAAAGCAGACGTGGCACACAGAGCAATGAGAAGATCGTTCTTTGAAGCCTAATTGGAGATTAGGAGAGAGGCTGCACTTGAGGTGGAAATTGCAGACAATGTGGCAGGTTGCTGACAGCTGAAGGACATTTGGGTGCTGCAGCAGCTCACGGTGGTAGTTTCTGCTTTAGTGGTTTCCACAGACTGTATGTACCGATAATAAAGACCAATCATTTAACATTAGTCAGAGGAGATCCTCAAAGCCTCAAAAAGAGAACAAAAAAAGGTTTTACTGAAAACAAGCTCTAAACAAGACTTGATGTTCCAAAGATGGAGAAGCAAAGGCCAAAAATGTCTTTGATTCTCAAGTGATACACAGAAAGACCAGACATACAGAGTGCACAGAAAGTGACCAGAGAGAACACATGAACAGAAGAAAGACTGCTTAAGTGAAGACAATGATGGTAATGTACTAATACAAAGAAAATGTAAAGTCTTTGCCCTTTAGAAATGTTAAAGCCTTCACAAAACTATCTTGAGGCTAGGCATGATGGTGCATGCCTTTAATCCCAGCACTGGGGAGGCAGAGGCAAGGTGAATCTCTGAGTCAGGAATACACAGAGAAACCCTGTCTCAAAAAATTAAAAACAAACAAACAAAAAATATCTTGAATAATCAATCTCCCAACCTTTAAATTCCTGAACAACAAAAGCAACAGTTGGAAACAAATGGCCCTTCCGTCGCTTTGAGTAGTTTCAGAAACTGACCCAGGGCAGAGCGGGTGAAGGTCGGACGGAGAGGTCCCACTTCCCACTCTGACCTTTATTGCTCCTGACAGAATTTACCTTTATTTTATTTATTTATTTATTTATTTATTTATTTATCTATCTATCTTTGCTTATTCACTTGACACCCTGCTCGCTGCTCTCCTCCTGGTCACCCCTCCCACAATCCTTCCCGACTCCTCCCCGCCTTCTCCTTTGAGGTGAGGCCCTGGGTATCCCCACCCTGGCGCTCCCTCTCCCACTGAGCCCAGACAAGGCAGCCTAGCTAGTGGAAGAACACATCCCACTACAGACAAAGCTTTGGGGACAGCCCCCTTGGGCTACAGAACTTATTTTTTAAAATGCCATTGTTGTTATTGTTATTTTAGTTTGCAGAATGTATCTGTCTACACTTAGAAGACTGAATTACTAAACCCTAGTAAATAAAACACAAATTCCTAATTTTATTCATTTTTCTGAATACAAGAACATGCTTAATTTTAATAACTCACTAAATGGAACACTAATAAGCTGTTATTTACAACAGACTACATTAACCAAGTAGAAAGAGAAGAGCTTTCGATTAAAATCTGAACCTCTTACCTGTTCTGTTCTGTTCTGTTCTTTCTTAAAACTATGCACCCTCTAAACTTGAGAACTAGGATGGTTCCCTCTGAAGTTTAAGGCTAGGCAGCCATCTTGTGGCTCACCTTGGTATTGCTGAAGCTCTGACCAGTCACTTCAGCTTGCAGAAATGAAGCACTAAATCAGCTTTACATTTTAAAAGTCCTATGCAACTGTCAGTACGAGGACTTACAATTTAAAAAGAAATAACTCTGGAACGTGACTGCTGTGGATCAATTTCTTTCAGGTTGAAACCTTGCCTCCTGGAGAGCGGCTCAGGAGACTTCGGGTAAACCACCAAGCCCTGCAGAGCTGAGAGATTAATAAGGCCCTCCCTAGGCTGAGGAGACAGTACACTGCCTGGGAGGGGCTGCTCGGAGTCCACACTGCTCTGAATGAAGATGAGTCCAGACGCTTGGAGAAGATTCTCCAACCTGCTGAGCCACCTGCAGAGCATGCAGACAGCATGCTCCCCGGCCCGGGGGACACTTCTGGGGGACACTTCTGGGAAGCCCTTGCCTTTGAGGCAAAACTTGCTCCATAAGCAACTCTCTCAGATACTTCTGCAAGGAAGTATCCTCAGTTTACCTAACTGGGCATTGTTGCTTAGCAATTGTTACTTGATTGGCTGTTGGTTTATAGGGAACCAGAAACAACCCATGAGACATTTGTATCCCTCTCTCCAGGACAGTCTTCCTTAACAAGCTGACACATTTCCTGTTAGGCTTCTTCCACAACGTGCAAAACCCTCAAGTAACTGCACTGAACACAAAACATTCAAACTAGGCTATATCTTAACAGAGAAAAACATGAAATAACTATACTGCACTTACATTATGACTATTTCCCATGGTCTCCAACTTGCATACAACTAGCTGTCCCAAGACTTCAGAATATCCTGCCCTTAAAAAAATCTAAGAAAAGAGGTTATGTGAAATATAACTCCCCCCCCCGCCCCCGCCCTGTCTCTGTCTCTGTCTATCTGTCAGTCTGCCTCCCTGCCTATCTCTCTGGGTCTCTCTCACACACACAACACAATATACAACACACACACACACACACACACACACACACACACACATTCCCTCACTCAGTCTCCAACATTTAGGGCCTGAGTGTGGGGGAAATCTATGGAACATGTAGCCTGGAGTGGGAAACATGGAGGAAAACCCTGTCTACCTTCTCACCACTTTTCAAGTCTCTACTTGAAATCTATGAAATTATGGTCAAACACATGGTACATAAAAACTTCAAAATAATGCCATAGATGGAATGGGGGGGGGGGGGAAGCATTAGTATTCTGCCTGGACTCCACCCCCACAGTTACCTGGCGTCTGCTCCTCCCCACAGTTACCAGGTGACAGCCAGGTATGCTCCGCCTCACAGTTACCTGACAGCCAGGTAGGCCTGACCCACTATAAAAGGGGCTGCTTGCCCCCTCCTCTCTCTCTTGCCCTCTTGTTCCACCTCTGCAGTCCGTTCCTCCCTCTCTCTACGTGGCCATGGCCAGCCTCTACTTCTCTACTCTCTTCTTCTCTCTACCTTTCTCTGCCTCTACTACTCTAACTCTCCTCCCCATGACATAAATAAATTCTATTCTATACTATACCATCATGTGGCTGGTCCCTCAGGGGGAAGGGATGCCTTGGCATGGGCCCGTTGAGGCACCCGTTCCCCCATACCTCACCACACCCCCATAGAGCATATCTTAATATTTCCTTATCTTTTTATAATCACAACAGAAAGGCCCTCAGGGAAAATACCATAATTACTAATAAAGTAATTTTACTTTTTGCAATTCTATATTCTCCCAAAATAATCAGTGATAACAGCAATGACTAAGACTTCAGTTGCAAAATCCAAATGAAGTATTTTAATGAAGGCCAAGATATCTTGAAGTGAGATTAAATTCATAGTAGACTACAGATCGGATTCTCTTTCTAATCTGAAATTACCAAATCATGAAAATAGTTGCTATCTTAGTCTTACTAACTGTAACAGCAGCAACACAAATGCCGGCCTTTCAGGAGATGAGATGTAGTCTCCGCCCATCCACCTCTAAAGAGAATTACTGAGCTGTCTGGAAAGGCTCCAGAACACGGTGAAGAGCCTGAGGCCACGTGACTTACCTTCCAAAGGAGCTGGGAAGACACTTAGGGGAGGCCTTTTCAAAATCACACACAACAATGGAGGAAATTCCTACAAAGATGATGGTTCCCTCTTCCCCTTGCTTCTAACTACTTGGGAAGTTTTCCCAGTCCTCAAGTGTCTTTCTTTGTCAATCTCTGAGGTGGGAGCATGACAGACTGGGACTCAGGAGAATTGTCACAACAGGGCTAAGGCCATCTTTGATCCCATCACAAACATCAGTCTGGCTCAAGGACGTTCGTTCAGGACTGAATCCAGACAATAAAAATAGGTCCATGTGCTTGATTCTTTCACTGAATTCTTTTGGAGAGCTTAGTAACAAGCAACCCAGCAGAGGTAATTAATTAGCATTTGTGCACTTTTATATTTCAGAGAAAAACATGCCATTCAGAATATGACAAAGTCACCATGTGTAGTACACTACATTGAACATTTCAAGTTCAGTATCATTTAATACTTCAATGGCATAAGGGAATAATACTTTAATAATATAGATATTAACCTCTAGAAAGATTAAGTAACTTGCCAAGAGTCACTAAATGTAACAATTAGAGACACAGGGTCAGGTTGAGGCAACGGCGGTCTGTTACTGGTCCCATCATACTCTCCACGCCTGATCAGACTCATGACTTCCCTGCCTCTTAAGACATATACTGTAAACTTCCTTTTGAATGCTGGTTGAAATATTGTAAAGTTGCTTCCCGCATCTGCTGTGTTTGAGAGCTAACAATGTAATCTAGCTTGCTCTCTTCCCGTTTCAGCTTCTCCCTTACCAATCTTTCTCCCTTTCTTAATATAAAAGGTAAACTAAAGAGTATTATTCCATACTAAAATCCAGCAACTACACTTCATGTCAGAAGCTGTTAGTGAAAGAAAAATATAATCAATAACAAAACATAAAAAGAATGATCTAGCAATTTCTATTCATTCTATATATAAATTAACAACATATTTAAGTATGTTTTATATAATAATTTACACAGTAAAGTAATTAAAATCCCATACTTACTAATATAGCCCTATAGCTTATTTACAGATTAAGATAAAGCTGATTTTAAACTAAAACTATAACTATATAATTATAAACTATAACTATATAATTTAGTGGTAGACTATATCCTTATAACAAACAGATACTATTAACATGATGAAATGCTAGGCAGTAAATCTTTGTAATAAAAGCACAAATAAAGTATAGTGAGTGGCATTAATCTTCAATGCGCACTACAACTTTATCTCTTGAATATTTAGCCTAAATACAGTTGCATTTAAATATAGTACACAGAGTTCTAACTAATGGCCAACAAAATGAGTACAATCTATGTATCAGCTTTTAAATTTTCTATTAAACCTGTTTTCAAAACCTTTCATTCCTGCTGTGAGTAGAATTGTATCTGGTCTCAGCAGCAGCTAGTCAAAGGGAAAATATAATCAATGAGGAAGAAAAGAAAAAGAAATACCTAGAAATTCCTATTTCATAAAAAAGGGAATCTTTAATCTATTCATTCTATGTATAAATTAGCATCACATTTAAGCATGTTTTAAGTGATAATATGAATCACAGAATATTCCACATTATAAAGTTTTGTTTATTGTTATCAACTGCCTTCAAAGGAAACCTTTAAAAAATACTGCACACAACTTTAGAAGCAAAACAGTGCTCAGAAAGTGACCAAGATAAAGAAGGTCTCCATCTGCTGGAGAGCTCAAGGCAGCAGCAAGGTGAGCTGAGTCTACAGAGACAGCAGGCAGACAGTAAACACTGCTACAGTGAGCTCTCATTGTCTTAACCCAACTAGACAGAGATGGCGTGGACTCCAGTGTAATTACTGTCCACCACAGCTATCCACAGCGGCCACCCAACCTGCAGTTATAATGTGGGGGTTTTCCTAAGGATGTTCCCACCCAAGGCCAACATCTCCTAAAAAGCCAGGTGTGGTGGCGCTCGCCTTTAATCCCAGGACTCGGGAGGCAGAGGCAGGCAGATTTCTGAGTTTGAGGCCAGCCTGGTCTACAGAGTGAGTTCCAGGACAGCCAGGGCTACACAGAGAAACCCTGTCTCGAAAAAACAAAAAACAAAACAAACAAAAAAGAAAGAAAGAAAGAAAGAAAGAAAGAAAGAAGGAAGGAAGGAAGGAAGGAAGGAAGGAAGGAAGGAAGGAAGGAAGGAAGGAAGGAAGGAAGGAAAGAAAGAAAGAAAGAAAGAAAGAAAGAAAGAAAGAAAGAAAGAAAGAAAGAAAGAAAGAAAATAAGGATCAAAATGCAAATTATCAGGTTTCATCTTCATGTTATGGACTGGAAACTCATGCAGCAGTAAGGATAGTTCAGAGACCAAGTCAAATCCAGCAGAAAACTACATCTGAGAACAAATATTTCTGTAACAAAAAGTAAAAAAAGGAAACAAATTGGAGAGAACTTTGTAAAAACACAGTCATAATCAGAAAACAATACTTGAAATTAACAATAAGCAAAAGATCTAAGATTCACTGGGAAGGAATGTGTGGCAGTGACGAGTGTACGAGGACTGACGGTAAGGGAAGGGACCCCTGCTCTCCACTCCCTCTGGGTATATAAGGCAGGCACTGGTGACTATAACACAGGCAAGAAACTCCACTAACAGAGCAACACGGGACCAGCAGCAAAGCTTAGGTCTTTACTAAAGTATTATACATTTATTTTCAAACTAAAAAATAACTAAACAGAAATGTGCGGGGAATTTCATCCCTAACTGATTATTTTTAAAAGGTATTCCTGCATTTTAAACTGAGGCCCCTGAGAAAATCCATAAAAACACCTGTCTGTGAAGCACACAATGAAACAGACCCAAACATACATCTTGGCCAAACAAATAACCTCACAGCCATATGCTTTTATATTCATAAAGTTCTGAGCAAACTTAGCAACAGTTTTCAAAGGAACCTCCAACACAAACAGAAAAGAGGACTTGTCGGACACCTTAATAATGCGATGAGAGGCACATGCCAAGCTAATACCCCATATTCATAATTTCTGAATGAAGTTTTTAACATTTAGAATTCACAATTTTACTTTTAATAACGTTCAACAATTGAAGGAAAACAGCATGCTAAGTGTGAGAGCATCCAGCCTGTCTGAGGTCAGAGTGCACATCCCACACGCTAGGGCTGCCAGCCGAGCGAAAGGCAGCCTCCTCTTTACCTTTTCTACCTTTCCACCGTTGATGTCACTGGGAAGGAACTTCTTGCCAATTGTTCTCAAATCTGTCTAAAATAAATATTTTATTATTAAAATAGAATTATAGAAAATTAAAACTAAATTCAGGCTTATGATCAAAAGAAATTACTTCAGGCTTGTGGAACAAAAAGTAAGCAAATACCTTTAACTAGTAATAAATATATAGTCACTATTTTCAAATAATGTGGTGGCATCTGTGCATTACTGCAGTAAACAAAGAGTAAGAGGCCGAAGCTTCACGATCCTGTTACTCTTCTACCTTAGTCACACTTCTCCACTGAAATCCCCAACAAAGTACACCAGCATGTCTTACTGAAAGCTAATGCGATATCCAAATGTCAAATGACAGCTCTGGACTACAATAAACCAGTATATGTTTTAATAACCAAAACCTATATAGTGTTAACATCCGAGCCATAAAAACCAATTCCTGCACCAATCAGACAGTGCAGCAAGCAAAGGCGGCAGCAGGGAAGGGAACCAACCTCTGGACAGCGGAGCGCCTGCACTAAGGCTCTCTCTCTCTCCCTGCTCACTATATAAACTACAGCGAGAGCAAACAGTGAGGAAACAGCAGGTCTGTGTAATCAGCAAACATCACACACAAAAACTAAAGCACAGAGGCTGCTGACAAAGGGGACGGGAGCATCCTGACCTGTGACAAGTCCATACACAAAGTGGGGCTCTTCAGGACTATGGGAGGGGCTGTCTTCAGAATGAAAACCTAAGATTATGTGGAAGGTCATTCTGTGGAATATGGATCTCAAGAGAGATAATAGACTGTCTTTTATACTTACTATACACTGATATAGTGTATACAACAGATTAAGACTGCACTTCATTTTTTCTGAATAATTCAAATATTTGAACCTAAACTACATGCAAGATTTTAATGCTATTTCTTAATATTTATATTTTCCTACTTTCAAATGAAAACAATAAGACTTGTGCAGAGGACTTGGCTTTAGTTACCAGCACCCACATGGCGGCTCACAAGCATCTGAGGTATAGCAAGCTCAACTGACTTCCCAGGCCACCAGGTACACATTTACACGGGCAAGCAAACTACGAGGACACATAAGAAAAAAAGAAATAATGTTTTCAAATAAATTACGGCTACAGCTAATCTAGGCCAAAGCAAATGGAAAACTGTTTTAAAGAACTGTCACTTCTTACTATTATGAAGCTACTCAAAATACGGATTCTACAACTAGTGAGCTTTTCCCTTTTTATTGCATTGCATGTGATATTTACAACTAGCTAATATTAGGTCATTAAATTCAACAGCTATCTCTATAACTTAAAGAGACAAAAATTAAAGATTTCCTCTATGTTATTTACTTGTCATAAAACATAGTTTATGATGAATTTTTCATTGACATAGCTTTAAATTTAAAAAATGTCTAATTAAAGTTAATAAACTTGACCTACATTGAGAGCAATCAGGATGATGTCATTTATGCTGCCTTTCCCAAGAGAACTTGTACAAGCTTCAACGCCTTCATCTGAAAGATACCTGTTAAATTAAAAAAAAAAAAAAAAAAAAAACCAGCTTAATAGTGTCTACATTTAATGTTAAGCAAAATTTTATAATATCCAGTTTTATTTTCTATTTAATACTAAGAGCAAAACATCCTAGTCTATATACAATTCTGTTAAGAATCGTATATATACATACATATTTTTCTATACCCTTAATGGGATAATATATAAAAATAAAATTATCCATATGATTTGTGAGAAAAGGCATGAAATTCCAAGTCTGTCTGTGATGTGCTACCTTAATTTCAGTAGAAATGCTACATTATATAAGTTTAATCTGCTTACAAAATTTCCAAAATGGTTAAAAAAAAAAAAAAGAAATGAATAAAAGATTCCTTGGAATTGTCTTCCCCAGGGAAGAGCACACTAATTGATCATCCAATACCAACTAGTCAGTCCTGAAAATATACATACAAGTAACATTATACAGACTCAGCAGTTCATTTATGCATTTAAGAATATATACGCACATAAAGATATGTATATAACAATAATTAATGAAAATAAAGACCATTTATTTGCAAGAGAGCAAGGAAAAGTGTATGGGAAGGGTTAGAGGAAGGAGAGAAGGAAATGATACCATTATACTTTAATCTCAAAAAGACAATATGCATTGTTTTCACATGCTTCCTAAGTTAGGAAGAAGGCTCAGTTAGACAACGCACTTACAGACAAGACAGGCCTGATAACTCTAGTTTGATCCCTGTCTGTCACCCATGAGGTTTAAGAAGATAGCCAACTCCCACAAGTTGTCCTCTGACCACCATGTTTGTACTATGGTACAAGAGTACCCCAACCAAAAAAAAAAAATTATTAGTGTCACTTAATTACCATTCCCAAGCATTTTATTCAACTTCAAAAACAACCATTTAAAATCAGCAGTTAATTCCAATTAGATGGAGAATTACAGAGGGCAGAGCTGAAGGTTACTACCAACACCTCACCTCAGGTTCAGAGACAGACACACCCAAACCCTGCAAACATCTGGACGGGCAGAAAGCCAGGGTAAAAGACATGCTATAGTTTCAACCTCATTTGCTACATCCAGATAGTGGGGCTCAGGAACACCCAGGATAACCAGGATGGTCAAAACAAAGCCAGCTTGCCTGACCTATTCTCTGAAGCTGGGACAATCCTAGGCTTCCTGGCCAGCAGACCTGCACACTGCACAAGGCCCTACTACCAGGCATCCATGACCCAGCTTCAGCATGGGGATCAGGAAGCAGTTACTGTCTCATCTCATTTCCAGCCCTCCCTCGTGCTTTTATTAAGCCAAACAGAACAGGCTTCAGCTCACATGGGCACATGCACTCTGAGCTATGTAGGATCTTGTTGAGGTTATCCACAGAGCAGTGCCTGCTTACTCATGAGCTGGTGGGAGATGCGGTGTGACACTGTGGCTTTGTCTCTAATAGTGAACAGTCACAGCTAACCTTTTCAGGTGAAAGTAGAAGGGATCTTTTATGCTACTTTGTACAGCACGGGAAAGGGAAGAACACGATCAGACCCACAACTAAAGTCAGCTGTCAGCTGAAGGAGTCAATCACTTATGCTCCTGTTTTGCTAAGAGTTCACTAATCATATATATATATATATATGTTAATAGATATACACATATATAAACATATAGATTGAATAGATACATATGCATGTTTATGTACATATACATGTGTATCTCCACTCACTGAGATAATCAATGTCCACTTAAGTGTGAACTGAAACTCGAACTTCTAAAATAACAGGACAGAGTCTATTAGTACATACCGACAGCACATAGGCTTTGAAATGTCAATGAGAAAAAGAGTAAAACCATCCTCTGAATTAACAGGGGCTCTATCACCCAAGACACAGGAGCGACACGACAATGAGGCAATAGCCTTGTCTCTGAATAAAATGTATCTGTGGAACTTTTACTGCTGCTTGTGTTTTGGTTTCTTGAGGGAGGGGGGAAGAGGGTTGGCAGGGGTGTGTCTCTGAACTATATTGATTATTTGCTGCCACACTGAGTCACTAGCTCCTATATGACATGTAGACATCAGATTCGAAATGTA
This sequence comes from Mus minutoides, assembly GCA_902729485.2. Classification (NCBI taxonomy): domain Eukaryota; kingdom Metazoa; phylum Chordata; class Mammalia; order Rodentia; family Muridae; genus Mus; species Mus minutoides. The sequence goes on from LR749526.1 coordinate 691,424, forward strand.
ATATGTAATTCCGGATGGAACATGAAGATAAATTCCAATAACTCAAGCTACTGTGGGCATAGCAGAGATATGAAATGTAAAAAAATCACTTATGCTCACACTAGAACCACTCAATACATTGAGACTGCAGAGAGCAAGAGTTTCCACCTTCCCTCCACTGCAGACAGCGCAGCCTTGGCGGTCTGCTGCCCTCCACTGCACAGACAGCACAGCCTTGACAATATGGTCTCCAATAAACCTTTCTTCTACCCACAGAACAGTCTACTTTACAGGCTTTACTGTGCCTTGCTTAAAAACATCTTAAAAATTCAAATAATATACAAATAAAAACAAAACAAAAATAAAAAGGCAGGCCCATAAGAATAACAGATTATTCAAGCAAAACGTTTAAAACCAGAAGGGCATTGAAGGATTCCCTATTGTCAAACTATATTACTATTATCAGCAAAATTATGTGACATAACTGAAGAGAAAATACTTTGCATGATAAAAGTTGACTAAAGGATTTTTATGACCACTTAGAAAGCTCTAAAAGATACTCTGTGGTGATTTGAATTAAGAGTGACCCCCACAGATTTATATATTTGAATGCTTAGTCACCAGGGAGTAGCACTATTTGAGAAGGATGAGGAGGTGTGGCCTTATTGGAGGAAGTGTGCCAGGCCCAGCATCACTCTCTCTTCCTGATGAATGCAGAACAGAATGTAGAACTCTCAGCTCCTTCTCCAGCACTGTGTCTGTCTGTGTAATGTCAGGTTCCCTGTCATGATGATAATGGACTAAACCTCTGAATCCTCTGAAGCAAGCCCCAATTAAATGCTTTCTTTCATAAGAGTTGCCATGGTCATGGTGTCTCTTCACAGCAACAGCACAGTGATCAAGATATAGTTGAAAGAATCCTTCGGCAAATCCACCCATAAGTACATAGGAAAGAACAAGCCACAGAGAACAATTGAGCTGCGTAGATGACCAGCACCTGAGGACCATACAACGGAATTGTGGTACCTATTCATAACGGAACTTCATTCACGTCTACAGTGAAACTGTGGAAAGCCTTTTGGGGTACCGCTTGGCAGCAGTCTGACAATGGCTTGGACAAAGAAGTGGGCCTCAGACAGGAATCTGACATTGGAAGTAAGCTTCAGGCAGGAATCTGACATCAGGGCATAAGTTTCAGCAAGAAACTAACCTTAGGCTATAATAGAGAAGTAAGGTGAGGCAAGAATTTTTAGTCTCAGGGTGGAACAGAAGAACTAGGCTTCAGGCAAGATTTTAGGCTTGGACGAGGAAGCAGGTTCAAGTATTTCGGTCATTATGACAAGCCCCTTTTAACAACTGTCATGGAGTAATTTCAGGACCCCGCTTGCTGCTTTGTTAGTTCCTTATTGTACTGCTTGCCCAAAATACTTGCATGTAATTAAATTGGTTTAAAAGTGGGTTGAAAAATAAAAATTTTGCCTTCAGTCTCAGAATTGACTGGGGTCACGCTACAATGTTGTCTAACTGTCTTTTTTCTTTTTAATCCTCACTCCTGCGCTGGAGAACCTGTTGACTGACTGAGCGGGCTTGGTCATGAAATGACAAGGAAAATGGATGGCACAGGAATTAGTATAAAAAGTGAGGTAACCCAAAAACACTTGCTCTGTCTTATACACGGATCCTCAAGATTTTCAATTTGTATGCTGAATTTGGAGTGTCCATATTGGTCTGAAAAGTAGCAGGAAGGGAGGGTGCAAGGACTTAAGGTGGTGGAGAAAAGCAGAACACATGACAAAAGTAGACAGGGAAGTCTGTGGGTTAGAGGTCAAGTGCAGGTGAGGAGGTGAGAGAAGGCAGGAGGGAGGAGGATACATTAGCAGGCGCGTGCTCACGCACACGCTCACAAGATCACACACTCACACATACACCATGGAGGGGGAGGAGTGTGTGTAAATGAATGAAATGTACATAAAAGTGAATGAAAAAGTTAACAACAACAAAAGGGTGAACACAGGTATCCTGCATGGATGAGAATTTTTCTTCCCAAAGGAAGCGTTGGTTATAAAATAAAAATCTCAGAGCTAGAGCTAGGGAGGTCCCAGTGACCTCACAACAACACAGTTGTTGCTTTTAGTTGCCTATTATACCTAGATAAGAGCTTTTCCTAAAGACATAATACACTTCAGTTGCAGGACACAGAAATCAAGCTGGAAATTTAACTTTCTCTATGGTTTACATATAGATGGCCCAAAGTTTGTTTATATATATATATATATATAGAGAGAGAGAGAGAGAGAATCTGTATGTGTGTGTTTAAAGTCCCTCTGAGTATAAGTCCTTGGTGGTGGTCTTAATTTAGTAAACTTCTCTCAATACAACATATATTTCATTTAATAATAAACTATCTTTAGAATTGTTTTTCTCAGTGTTTACTTTTTGATTTATATACAAATCTAAGATTTTTTGCTATATTAATCTGTTATAATAATTTTCCTGCATACACATACATTCACAATACATTAAACATTAGTGTCTTTTACACCAGTTTTTTAGTTTGTTATAAAAATAGACACACCTAAAATCAAATAAAAAATCATGAAAGCCATAGTACACAAAAGGCAAAACTTCAGAAAAATAATCTGTAGCAGAAATACGAAGGACAAATATGCAAAAACTAATTACAACTAACTAAACACTACAGAGTATCTATTATTCTAAAAAGCTATTTAAGGGAATACAAAACAATATGAATACTTAATAATTAACAACCTGCTGGTCAACTTTAAGAATTTCAATGGTCAGTGTAAAGGCAATTTAAAAGTTCTAGGGGAAATATGTTATAAAACTATATCTAAGGTAACATTTTAAAGCATTTAAAATTTGGAAACTAAAAATCAAAAGTTGGTTTTGTTAAGGACTGTCTTTGAAGAGCTGACATAACATGGATAATTATGAAGACTGCACTACCGGAAAACACCACAAGATGGCAACATCGATTCACTAGTAAAATACTGCATTGCTTGCTGATGGAAAGCAAAGCCTCAAATAACTGCACTAAAGCAGGCTAGGACATTTCATTGTTGTTGTCCTGTTGTTACTGCCGGGAAATAAAGAGAAAATAAAATGGACTGTTGGAATTCCCGAATTTTTGTTTGATATAAAAATCATTCAAGTTTAGAAGAAACTCCTTTAGGTACAACTGATAAAACAAAAAACAGTACATGAAAAGATACATTTGTTTACTTTGTTTCTACACTCACCCTTTGGAAACGTAGAAATTTATGAATAGAGTGTGAGTGTGTGACTTTGTGTGTGTGAGTGTGCTGCATAAGTGTACGTGGGGTTCCAAGGTTGGCATGAGCCCCGTGTGAGTGTGTGACTTTGTGTGTGTGAGTGTGCTGCATAAGTGTACGTGGGGTTCCAAGGTTGGCATGAGCCCCGTCCTTGAACCCCACCATAGTACACACGTACTGCACTGAGCCTGGAGCTCCCCTGTCACTGGCCAGGTAGGCAGCTGCTATGGTGCTAGCATGTCTGAATGCCAGGGTCGCAGGCAGGCAGTCACATCTGCACTGCTTACATGTCTGTCTGGGGAAGCCCAGCTACGGTGCTCATATCTATACAGAGAGCATCTAATTCTGTTTTGATTTGTAATAGTTACAAAGTTGCTTTCTTTCTTTTTTGGGAGGTGGGGGAATTTTCTTTACTGACATTTCAAATTGCTATCCTTTTCCTGGTCCTCCCCACCAGCCTCAGGAACCCCCTATACTCTTCCGGCTCCCCCTGCTTCTATGTGGGTGCTCCCCCACTCACCCACTCACTCCCACCTCCCTGCCCTGGCATTCCCATACAATGGGGCATCAAGCCTACATAGGACCAAGGACCTCTCCTCCCATTGATGTCCAACAAGGCCATCCTCTCCTCATATAAAACTGAAGTCATGGGTCCCCCCATGTATACTCTTCGGTTGGTGGTTTAGTCCCTGGGAGCTCTGGGGGTCTGGTTGTTTGATACTGTTGTTCTCCCTATGGGGTTGCAAACCCCTTCTGCTCCTTCAATTCTTTCTCTAGCTCCTCCACTGTGGACCCCGTGCTCAGTCCAATGGTCGGCTGAGAGCATCCACCTCTGTATTTGTCATGCTCTGGCAGAGCCTTTCGGGAAGCAGCTAGCTATATCAGGCTCCTGTCAGCAAGCACTTTTGGCATCCACAATAATTTCTGGGTTTGGTGACTGTATATGAGATGGATTCCCTGGTGGGGCAGTCTCTGGATGGTCATACCTTCAGTCTCTACTCCACACTTTTTCTCTCTATTTCCTCCTGGGATGATTTTGTCCTTCTAAGAAGGACCAAAGTATCCACACTTTGGTCTTCCTTCTTCTTGTGCTTCATTCGGTCTGTGAATCCCCATCAAATTCCAACTCAATTCTTCATAGAGTTAGAAAGAGCAATTTGCAAATTCATTTGGAGTAACAAAAAACCCAAGATATCGAAAACTATTCTCAACAATAAAAGAAATTTGGGCCAGACGTGGTGGTACACGCCTTTAATCCCAGCACTTGGTAGGCAGAGGCAGGCGGATTTCTGAGTTCAAGGCCAGCCTGGTCTACAAAGTGAGTTCCAGGACAGCCAGGGCTATAAAGAGAAACCCTGTCTCGAAAAACCAAAAAAAAAAAAAAAAGAAATTTGGGGGAATCAGGATTCCTGACCTCAAGCTGTATTAAAGAGCAATAGTGGAAAAAAACAAAACAAAACAAAACAAAACAAAACACTGTATGGTATTGGGACAAAGATAGGCAGGTAGATCAATGGAATAGAATTGAAAACCCAGATTTGAACCCACACACATATGGTCACTTGATCTTTGACAAAGGAGTTTGAACCATCAAGTAGAAAACAGACAGCATTTTCAACAAATTCAACTGGCGGTCAACATGTAGAAAAATGCAAGTTCATCTATTCTTATCTTCCTATACAAAGCTCAAGTCCAAGTAGATCAAGGACCTCCACATAAAACCAGAAATACTGTGAAACTAATAGAAGAAAAATTGGGGAAAAGCCTCAAACACATGGGCACAGGGGAAATTTTCCTGAACAGAACACCAGACTTATGCTCTAAGATCAAAAATAGACAAATGGGACCTCATAAAATTGCAAAGCTTCTGTAAGGCAAAGGACGCTGTCAGTAAGACAAAATGGCAACAGATTGGGAAATGATCTTTACCAACCGTACATCCAATAGAGGGCTAATATCCAATATACAAAGAACTCAAGAAGTTAAGACTCCAGAGAACCAAATAACCCTATTAAAAATGGGGTACAGAGCTAAAAAAGAATTCTCAACTGAGGAATACTGAGTGGCTGAGAAGCACCTAAAGAAATGTTCAGGGCTGGTGAGATGGCTCAGCGGGTAAGAGCACCCGACTGCTCTTCTGAAGGTCCTGAGTTCAAATCCCAGCAACCACATGGCGGCTCACAACCATCCCTAACGAGATCTGACTTCCTCTTCTGGAGTGTCTGAAGCTACAGTGTACTTACATATAATAAATAAATAACCCTTTTTTAAAAATTCAAGCAAAAAAAATAGAAATGTTCAACATCTTTAGTCATCAGGGAAATGCAAATCAAAACAACCCTGAGATTCTACCTCACACTAGTCAGAATAGCTAAGATCAAAAACTCAGGTGACAACAGATGCTGGCAGATACTGGAACACTCCTCCATTGCTAGTAGGATTGCAAGCTGGTACAACCACTCTGGAAATCAGTTTGGTGGTTCCTTAGAAAATTGGACAAAGTACTTCCTGAGGACTCAGCTATACCACTCCTGGGCATATACCCAGAAGGAGCACCAACATGTAATAAGGACACATGCTGCACTATGTTCATAGCAGCATGTGTCCTTATTATTTATAATAGCCAGAAGCTGCAAAGAACCCATCTGTCCTTCAGCAGAGGAATGGATACAGAAAATCTGGTACATTTACACAATGGAGTACTACTCAGCTATTAAAATCAATGACTTCATGAAATTGTTAGGCAAATGGACAGAACTAGAAAATATCATCCTGAGTGAGGTCACCCAGTGACAAAAGAACACACATGGTCTGTACTCACTGATAAGTGCATATTAACAACGATGCTTTCAATATTGTTCCAATAACTGTTTCTCTCTGATGCCAAAATAAAAATGACATCTGAAGACTAACTATAAAAGGTAGATAACAATACAACATAAAATTGTTTCCCTATTTAAAATATTAAAATGCTTTCCATACCGAACCAACCCATGAAGATTCTAAGCCTGGAAGGTTTATTTGAACAGCTGAGCAAATAATAATTTTAAAATATTTCCTATAAGATTTCATATTTGGTGTATCACAAAGACCACAGTAGTCAAGGTAACCTAACTATGTCCTTCATTTAGTAAACTTTCATAAACTTCAAAGTGTTTTCTGCCTATTATTTCTTTCATCGAGGTTATATTTTATTACCTAATTCAATATTTTCATACTTTAATTTAGAGGCAGAGTATAGCTATTTTCAATAAGCCATGTTTTAATATAAGAAATGGTTGGATAGTTCTGTCTCCTTTCTTGACACAAATGTGATATGGCTCCAAAACCACACACTAAGTCCAAGGTTCAGCCGGAGCTTACCACCCTGTACTGTAAAGTGACTTCTGTCTTCCAGCACCATGACTGCAGAGGCCCTTCCCAGGCCTCAGGAAAGCAAGCCCGCCTGCCAGCCCGCCTGCCAGCCCGCCTGGGGTTGAGCACAGGGGAATCACAGGCTCAGAGCTGTTTGCATTTCTGTCTGCGCTCCACACTTTAACAAGCAGGATCTCGGTCGGTTTCAGCTTTTCATGCTTCAGTTTATCTCCTACAAAAAGCGGAAATACTAGAAATACTGATCCATAAAGTTGTTCTAATAATAAATGAAACAAAATACTCAGTACGTTGCTGGAAGAAAACAGGCTAAGCAAATACTAATTCTGTTTTGTACTGATAAGTGTGGTTTCTTAAAGAGCCCGGTTTTGTGAGTACGTTTTTTGTTTTAAATCCAGTAAGGGATATGAGGCTGCCTCACAGCAAGTGATTACCATGTGCCTCTTGCTCTAGCGGGGGCTCAGTTCTGTCAGGTGAAGACAGTTTCTATAAGTGAGTGACATTTGGAATTCTGGGAACTTTTGAGATGGACCTGGGCACTCTGAGGAGGCTGCTGGTCCTGCTCTGGTTCCTCAAGTGGTCATGAGCAAAGAGACAGGAAGAAACTGGATGTCCTGACAACAAAGATTGAGCTTACCTGAAGGAACTCTACAGAAAGTTACCTCCCCTCTTCCCTTCTTTTTCTCATACCTGGGGGGTGGGGTGGGGGAGGTTGGAAGGTGTGGTGTGAACATGCTTGGTCCATGGGAAGTGCACTATCAGGAAGTGTGTCACTGTGTGGGCGTGTTTTGAGGTCTCCTAGTGCTCAAGCTCTACCCAGTGCAGAAGAGAACCTCCTCTTGCTGTCTTCCAGAAATAGTCTCCTTCTGGCTTCTTTCAGATCAAGATGGAGAACTCCACCCCCCCACAACACCATGTTAGCCTGAACACTGCCATGTTTCCTGTCGTGATGATAATGGACTCTGAAACTGCAAGCTAGCCCCAATTAAATATTTTCTTTTATAAGAGTTGCCTTGGTCATGGCTTCACTTCACAACAAAACATAAACAAAAAACCTAAGACAGAAGTGATTGGGGATTGGGGTGTCATGCTATAGGGCAAGAAGGTGTCATGCCCTACAACTGGCATACAGTTTTGAGCTACCGTGTGGGTGCTTGAAACCCAATCCCAGTTTTCTGGAAGAGCAGCAAGTCCTCCTTACCAACAAATTCTTCAGTGTCTCTTTCAACTTCTTATATATGGAGGGCTATGTGTGTGTTGTGTCTTTGTTGGGTTGTCTTGGTTTTCTTACTCCCATAATCTGACTTCCAACTCACTATGTACACCAGGTTGGCCTCAAACTTACAACCAGCCTGGTTCAGCCTCTCAAGTTAATAACTAGAAAACCACTATAGTCTGTTAAAAACAACTGTTTCTGCCCTAATTTCCTATATAAAGTACATGAATCATAATTCTGCTCAGTCTATCATTTATGGCAGTAATTATGACAAGATATAGATAGTAAGCAATGTTTAAATTTTTATAGTAAAGGAAAACTGGGTATTGCACAGTTTACATTTACAATTTACTTAGATTCATACTATTCACCAAACATTTTAGAACTGAAAATCTGCTACGCAAATTATTATGGGCAATTCTAAACATCTATTTAAATTCACCATAGACATTCATATAATCTATCGAATAACATAGCAATTCCCCCATAGAAGACGTATATAAAAAAAGCACAATATTAAATTCAAAAAGGGAACTCACTTAAGTACAATATGTGAAATATACATATAACTATTTTCAAATTTAATTTCTTTAAAATATACCTTAATATAAAACATTCATGTTGACTAAATTTCTAAAGTCAAAATGCTACAAATAATTTAATGTTTCAATTTTTATTTTAAAATAGAATTTGACAATCTCCATTTATCTTTTTGTAGAAAAAGCATGAACAGTGGTCCACAAAAATAAACAACCATGTTCTATCTAGTCTTTGGAAATTTTGTCTTAATTTACTTGTCTTAATTTCACTGACAGTAGCAAGAACCAGGAAACCAGCAGGGCCTGGTGACACACACGATCAATCCACACTACCGCCGTGCACTGGAGGCTAGCCTGACCCACGGGATGAAACCCTGTCTCAAAAAGATACCAGGAAGAGGAGAAAAGAAACCATCTATTCACCCCAGATTGTCCAGGGGTTCCCTAGCTCTAAGTAAGAGAAAGGCAGAGATGCAGAAGGTCCTCAGACACAGAAATGAGCCACAGAGCGCCTGGCGCCCCCTGCCTGTCATCTCTGACTCAGTGCGGCTCTGGAGACCCTTCATCTCAGACATGTGGCCACCAGAAATGGTAGGAAATTACTGTTGCAATAGATGGTCACAAACCAGTGGACTACATGGTTTAATATGTCCATATAAATTTAACTGTGGGGAAAGCACTGATTCAATGAAATTTTAAGAATCAAGATCACCTCTTAGGGTTTATCAGGGCTGTTTCCTAGTCAGTGTAAAATGCCTTATTGCTTCAAGTGTTCAATAAACTTGGCCGGTAGGGGTAAGCCTATAAATAAGTTAATTTTTATTTTACTGGAATGTACAATTGAGAGACTTTAAAGTTTAAAAGTCTTTGGATTTTAAAAGAAATTGGCTATTTTAAAGGACCTGAAATTTTAATGTATTTGAATTTGTAAAGACTGTCGGATTTTAAAAGTTATTTAAATTTTTAACATGAGATCTTGGGGATGAATAAGAAAGAGAAGGTTGCAGCTTACTTGTGATGTGCTATGTGTGCTATTGACAGAGGGTCAGCTGCACTGGCTGGTTGTGTGTCAATGTGCTATGTGTCGAGTTGACAGAGGGTCAGCTGTACTGGCTGGTTGTGTGTCAATGTGCTATGTGTCGAGTTGACAGAGGGTCAGCTGTACTGGCTGGTTTCTGTGTCAACTCAGCACACATGAAGGAGCGTCAGTTGATTTAAGGCCTCCATGAGATCCAGCTGTAGGGCACTTTCCCAATTAGTGATCAGTAGAGAAGTGTTCAGCTTGTGGTGAGTGGCACCATCCCTGGGTTCTAGTTCTATAAGAAGGCAGGCTGAGCAAGCCAAGTGAAGCCAGACAGTAAGCAGCACCCCTCCATGGCTTCTGCATCAGCTCCTGCCTCCAGGTTCCTGCTATGCTGGAGTTCCTGTCCTGACTTCCTTCAGTGATGGATAGCAATGTGGAATTGTGAGCTAAATAAACCCATTCCTCCCCAACTTGCTTTTCAGGCTTGGTTTTTGTCACAGAAATAGAAACCCTAAGGAAGACAGATAATACAGAAGGCAAATAGTTGAGGGGAAAGGCTAAAGGAGAGGGGAGGAGAAGGAACAGGGCAGTGGCAGGTATGTTTACCAAGTATACCTGTAAAAAAGTAAATGGATAAATGAAATTTAAAAATAAAAATGAATCCCTAGAAAATTTTAAAAGTGGGGAGAGGGTGGTGGTGGAAAACAAAGATGTATTTCAGGAATCTGAATGGGGAGAGGGAAAGGAAATACAGAACCATTAAAATCTTTATTCTTACAATGGTTTACTTTGTTAGCAAATTTTACTTCAATATATTACATTTTAAGTGGAAACAGTGAGCTAATATAACTTCAAAATTAAAAATTAACTCCTTCAGGGTTAGCTATAAACAGTTTCTGGGGCAGCAAACTACTTGGACTTGTTACACAATGTTATTACTCTAAAAACATCATAGAGAGACCTGGGTTATATATCCTACTACACAACTATATTATTCAGTATGTGGTTATATTTAGTGTGTGTATAAAATCATGTATGTGTGTGTGTGTGTGTGTGTGTGTGCGCGTGTGTGTTTGTGTGTGTGTGTGTGTGTGCGTTTGTGTTTGTGTGTGTGTGTGTGTGTGCGTTTGTGTGTGCGTGTGTGTGCGTGTGTGTTTGTGTGTGTGTGTGTGTGTGTGTGTGTGCACGCGCACCCACAGAGGTGGATGAGGCACTGAAAAGCCTATTGCTATAGGCTGAATTTCAAAATGTTTAATTCTGTTCTATCTAGTACAATCCATGTGACATATCTCTATATTAAAAAGTCCTAGGGCACACTGGGAACAAGACAAAAGATTAAATTAAGCATCGAAAAAGTAGTGTAAATGGTAGGCAAGATAAATATGAGATATAGGAGGAGGAGGACTCTCCAATAACTGTTTTACAATAATAGGATACCATAAAATAATAAATAGTAAATACACAAAAACAAAACCATTTATCATTACCAACTACCAATTATTTAGCAGTATATATAATTGTAACTTAGCAACACAGGTTTGATGACAACAGACAAATGTACTGCAAGGCAGCATGACTTTCACAATAGCCTTGATACCATAAATCAACGGGAACTTTTCACAAGGAAACCATCAACTATATAGTCTGCCATTGACCAAACTCTACATGAGATATGACCAAAAGCATGTACAAGAACTTGAATAATCCAGAGTTCTGCACTCACTTAACAATTCCAAGAAGGGAAGAGGTGAGTCATAGAGAGGAGATCAGCAGAGCAGAGAGTAGCAGTACCTTCCCAGGCTTTAAGCAATTACTAGTGGTATTTCAAGAACCCAGTGAAAGACAAGTTCTCAGTACAATACAGGGAAAGAGCCAAGGGGTATTTAGGCTCCTATCTGGATTTTCAGAACACACAGAAAATTCTACAAGCAACAAAAACTACTCAATAGGAAAAAAGGCTGGGAATCACATGGCGTTGTCGTGCCTTGAGTCCAAGACAGAGTGCTCCTGTACAGACTCGAAGTCACTCCCCTCTTGTCATCTCATAAAGGAAGGGGTCAGAAGGAAGTACAGCAGGAGGCAGGAGGAAACTGCAAGGAAATGTTAAATCTTACAACTATATACATTCATGACAGATACAGAAACAATCAAACAAATCATACAGTAGTGCAAAATTCCTCACAATAAAACACAAGAAACCAGAGTTACCTAAGGTAATTTTAGCTGGATCACTTCTTAGACAAGACTGAATAAAACACTTGGATTGTACTGTATTTAGATAAACAAGTATTATTCTATATTTTATTTAATAAATTTACTTGGCAACAGAATTTAGCATTTTACAAGGTAGAAAGTTTACATAAAATATTTCTATACCCTTTGTTTTTTTAATCATTTATAAAAATATTAAAACATACATATGCTAACACCTGTCCCTGGGAGACTACACCTAATATTTTTATGTTCTTCCAAATGAATGAATGGCTAGTAATTTCTAACTACTTGCTACAAAGCCCTAACAAGATTAGCTTCTTATTTCTATGATCAAAGCACAAAGTTTGCCGGGTGTGGTGGCGCACGCCTTTAATCCCAGCACTCGGGAGGCAGAGGCAGGCGGATTTCTGAGTTCAAGGCCAGCCTGGTCTACAAAGTGAGCTCCAGGACAGCCAGGGCTATACAGAGAAACCCTGTCTCAAAAAAAAAAAAGCACAAAGTTTATGAAACACTATATTCTGCCACTTACAACAATTTAAACAGAAACATTATTCATAAGTACTAATCTATAGTTTATATAAATTACTACATTCACATTGAGAATATAAGACATTAAATTCTTTATACCTAAATATAATTTATGTGTCTGGAAAAAACAAATAAAATAACTAACACCCACAAAAAGAATTTGTCTTTTTTAAGTATTTTTAAAGTTCAAAGTCTGAACAATAAGGTAACTACCATAGAGTAAAAATTATTTAGAAAAAACCTAAAATATAAAAATACTATGCTAAATGGCAAATAAAAATGTGAAGAACTGCAGATAACTAAGAAGATGCTAATTTTTATATAGCTTGCTAGCAAGAGCATAGTAACTTTCCATCAGAAAAATAAGAGCGCTGGCTACAAGACCATATGATCCCTTGTCACCAGCTCCATGACACAATGAACAAGGTGAACATTCAGAAAGACTTTAAGCTAGGGTTACTATTCAAGTAAGAGCAGCCACATCAATATTCTACTTTAAATGTAAAAAATTGTAGAGTGGAAAGGAAATTTCAAGAACAATTAAATACTAGTAGAAGATGACTTACCAGTCACTAATTTTTAAAGATGATGTATTGCCACTATAAGAGAGAAAACTCTTAAAAATAAATAAATAAATCCCGCAATTTTTGGAACTTGGAATGCGGAAATTGGAAGAGAAATAAGGATTTCCACAAGGCAGCAAGAGCTATCATTCTCAATGAAACAATTGAACAACTGAAACAAGTGACAAATGGGACAAAAGTCATGGAATTTTGAACACACCAGGAAGCTAAGAGCACAAAGAAATCTCTCTTCTATTCTTGCCAAAGGAAGAGGATCCACCACAAAGCAAGGAAACTGCAGACAGATTTAAGACTCTTTCCATAGCCTTGTGTAGTCTGATTTAACATTTCACAATCTCAACAACCAAATCAGCAACTGCCTGCCGACTCTCACATGTGATGTGCATCATGATGGCTACTCTGTCATACAGAGAGATGGAGACACCTGCCTAACAGAAAGCCCAGCACAAAGGGACTCAGAAAAGAATCCTTTACCGCTTTCAGACTCTGGCTGCAAATGAGTGTAAAAGACCCTGTCTCTCCCATTCTTCACACATTTCTGGACACTCCAAACCTTCAAATACCAAAAGCAAGTTAAGGGAACTAAAAAGTCCTTCTAGGCACTCAAGAGCATGAGCAGTCATTGGTGGAGTGGCCCTTAGGAAACCCACAAGAAACCACTCCAAGTTTTACCTAAGAAGCACATGACAGGGTTGAAAGAAAGTGATACCCAGGCACAAAAAAAGCCTAATTCTCAAGCAGCAGGAGAGGAAAACTCAGAGATAAGTATCACCCACATTTTCAAAGCTGGCAGCAGAGCTCTCAAGAAAAAGCCCCTCTCTGTGGTGTTCCCTTGCTTACCACGGGTCTCATGGAGGAGAAAGTCAAGGCGCCAAACTGAGAGCATCTGCAGCCAGTAATGATTTGACTCCAGCTAATACAAAGAAGCTGGACAAACAGTAAATAAATACAAAGACCTTTATAACAAAACACGTCACTGTCACACCACTGCAGAAAACCAATTATAACAAAACACGTCACTGTCACACCACTGCAGAAAACCAATTATAACAAAACACGTCACTGTCACACCACTGCAGAAAACCAATTATAACAAAACACGTCACTGTCACACCACTGCAGAAAACCAATTATAACAAAACACGTCACTGTCACACCACTGCAGGAAACCAATTATAACAAAACACGTCACTGTCACACCACTGCAGAAAACCAACAAAGAAGAAGACTTACAGTGCTGACAGCACGAATGAGGATGACCAAGAGAGTAGAAATAACCATTTCCTAACTTCCCATTAGAAAGAATTCATCTCAGGGAACTGGTGAGATGGCTCAGCGGGTAAGAGCACCCGACTGCTCTTCCAAAGGTGATGAGTTCAAATCCCAGCAACCACATGGTGGCTTATAACCACCCGTAATGAGATCTGACTCCCTCCTCTGGTGCGTCTGAAGTCAGCTATAGTGTACTTATAAATAATAATAATAAATGAATCCTTGGACCAGAGAGAGCAGGGAGCGAGCAGGGCCAGCCGGAGCAAGCAGGGCCAGCCGGAGAGAGCGGGGTTGACCGGAACAAGAAAAAAAAAAAAAGAATTCATTTCAGAAGAAAGTAAAATCACATCAATAAAATACTGCA
>LR749526.1:705908-757775 GCA_902729485.2 Mus minutoides
TAAGCTCAGCAAATTACATGATGAGGTCAGACACAAAGGAAAGAATTGAAAGCATTTGAGAAAGGAAATGCAGAGATAGAAAACTTTTCACTTAGAAATATATAAGAAGATAATTTTAAACTACCATTACATCATACATTACACACAAATTTAAGTCCTTAGAATATTTCAGGCAAAGTCAAAACATTATAAAGGACTTATATATCTACTAGATATGAGAAATATTGTTAAACAGTGGCAGGACAATGGACAGAAATAGATAAATAACATTATATTGAAGTCCTTACAGCGTTCATGAAGTGTCATTACTTCAAGTAGACCTTGACAACTTAAAACCATGATATACAAGGTAAAGGAGCAACGACTTAAAAAGACGGATCAGAAAAGACAAGGAAAAGCAAGGTAGAAAGCATGAGATGATAGAAAACCACAAATACCACAAAAACAAAATAGTAAGAGATTAAGCTAACAGAATTAGCCATTATATTTAGCGAGATGAAAATCAGACACAGATAATTTTCCTAAATAATGATTTATACATTCTAGGTTTTCAGCTACTAAACACAAGAAGTAGGGCAAAAGAACTGAGAAAAGTTCCTGATACTCAAGTTGTTCAGCTACCAAGGCCTTGTCCAGGCTTTGCAGCAACCAGGAAGAACAGCGGTGTGCCTGCCCCCTTGTCTGCCTCCAACTCCTGCCCCTGTGCTGAAACTCTACTCCTGGTGTGCTGGCATCTGTAAACAGGGCTTTGGGAAGGTACCTAGCTCATGGGGTGGAACCCTCCGGCGATTCCCCTCATCCAGTCAGCCCCCTTTTCTGATTTCTGAGGACGAACATCCCATCACTCCCGCAATTCCTACTTCTCATTTTATTCGGTTTAGAATCATTTTTATTTCCTTGTGTGTGAACTGTCCTTACATATTTTCCTGATTTCTTGCTCAAGATTTTGTTCATCTGTCCCTTCCTTTTGAAATATTCTTTATATATTAGAGCTAAGAAAAAGTCAGCCTAAAAAAAAAAGAAAGAAAAATCACAGCGCATGCTCTGTTAAGACTCACATATAAGAGGATCAGTGCTAGCTGTGTTCGAACTTTAGTGATATTTCTGAAGTAGCAGGTGAATGAAGCTGTAATTAAAGCATGCTTCAGTAATTGTTATAAAATATTTTTTCTCTAAGAGTGACTTTGCCGTTTTGGAAGATATTTGGCTGGGCTGGAGAGATGGCTCAGCTGTGAAGGTACCTGAACATACATATGACCTTTTTATGTGGATCCTAGGAATCTGAATTTAAGTCACTTCACTTACTGGGCCATCTCCACCCCCTCATTTTGTTGAAAACCTTTACACTTTAAGATATCTATTGCAGAGTCTCAATGAAGTCCTACAATGGGTTGCTTCTAACTTAAAGTGAGGCCACACTAAATCTTAATGGACCACTTCTGAGGCATCCAATAAAGTTAGTTGGTTAAGCAAAACACATGAAGAAATAGCATGGCTACCAAAAGCGAAGGCATTATTCATTAATTTTATATTTGAATGGGGTTTACACGAGTCAAGAACATGGAATGTCTCGCAGAATTCATTTTCCTTAAGAAAAACCTCATTAAATTTATCTGAAAAATAAAAAAGTTTTATTTAAATTATCCTTAATTTACAATGTATCTCTTAACAAACTCTGAAATAAAAGCCAAAGTGGTATTTGTAAGAACAACTGATCTGACCTTCTTATGGGAATTATTTAACACTTTCAGAAGGTCACTAAACCAGACTGGTTGCCACTAAATCCATAAAGCATTCAAAGTCAAGACATTTGAGGAAAGAAAACAATTTTATATTTTTCTGATATTTCACAATTTTATTCATAGTGAATTATAATTCTTATAAAGTTATTCCACAAATGTCTCATATTCATTGCATTGGTCTGTGTCTTAAGTCCATGTTCTATCACTGTTAAGAATAAGCACAGCAACTCTTATATAGAAAGCATTTAGGGGTTTCAGTCAAGGGTTTAAGTCCATTGTCAACATGGGGGCATGGAGGCAGACATGGTACTTGAAATGTAGCTGAGAGTTCTACATCCAAACTGGAAGGCAGCAGGCAGAGAAAAACACTGAGTCTCTCTTATGCATGTGAAACCCCAAAGCCCACCACCAGTGACACACTTCCTCCAACAAGGCCACACCTACTCCAACAAGGCCAGACCTCCTAATCCCTATCAAATAACATCACTCCCTAATAGGGAAGCATTTAAATATATGAGCCTATGGGGCCCATTAGTCAAACCACATTTCACTCCCTGCCCCCCCCAAAGGCCTGAAGCCATATCATAATGCAGAAATGCATCAGTCCACCTTCAAAAAGTCCCAACAGTCTATCACAGTCTCAACACTGAGTCCAAAATTCAAAGTCTCTTCTAAGACTCAAGGCAATCTCTTAACTCTAACCCTTGTAAAAATCAAAATGAAGTAGATTACATCTTTCCAACATACAAAAGCAGAGAATACATAGGGAAGGCAGCCTAGTGAGGAAAAACTAAACCAAAGCAAGGCTCAAAACTGGCAAACTCCAAACTCTATTTCCACGTCTGATGTCACCAAAGGGCTCGTCGAATCTTCTACTCCTGCAACCCACTTCTTTCTCCTGGGTTGGTTCGACTCCCTGAGGTAGAAATTTCTGGTTCCTGTAAAAACTCAGTTTTATCTCATGGAATTTTGCTGGAAGCTGTCTGACACGTGAGAAGGCACAAGATGTTTTGCTGGAGCAATACTTGAGAGAGTGCATGACGTTTGGAAAGAATGTAAGTAGCAGACAGTGACAGGACACTCTTGCATTGCTACACCTTGCAATGCTTTGCTGGTCTTCATAGAGAGAAATGCCCCAAAGAACTTCCCGTCCAATTCTGGCTGATTCTTGTCTCTTCCACTGGCTCATGCCAATTTGGCTGAGCCTGGTGGTTTCTGCTGCATGGAACAGCTGCTACTGATTCACGTTTGGGGGTTGTTATTGGACTGGATTTCTGGTATCCTGACAATGAAGAGTAAAATCATGCCAAAGAATTACTTCTAAACAGGTTCACAAACCTCTTTTTCCTATGAACCTTCTTTTTCCCCTACCTCTGGTCAGTGGGCTAAAAGAGGTTGAAGTGTTCTAGAACCCAAAATAAAATAGGTTTAGAAGCATCTAAGCCTACAACTTCCTGTTAGCAGCTTCCCTCAGCAGGCATCCCGGAGCTCTGGCATCTCTAACATCTTTGGAACTCCAAGGCAATCCAGGTTTTAGCTTCACTTAAAGGCCTCTCTAGGACACCCCTGGTACATGCCTAGACTTAGTGGCTTTCCTTAATCACAGAAGGAGATTCCATAATCCATTTCTTATATCCTTGATCCTTGATTCAAGAGCCAGAATCATGTGGCTAAAAGCTGCCAAGTTCTGAGGCTTTGCTGGGGATGGAATATGACCCTTATCAAAAACATTTTCACCAGCTTTCTTTTTCAATGGTTTCCTTCACTGCCTAAGCTTGACTGTCCTGAAACATGCTTTGTAGAACAGGCTACCCTTGAACAGCCTCCCCAGTGCTCAGATGAAAGGTGTGTGGCACCACAGCTGGCCCTAAGTTTTCTTCAAGCCCTTTTCATGAATTGGAAGCTTTGCTCTGTGGGGTCTTGCCCTAGGGTTACTATCAGGCTTTTCTTTAGTCTGTTCATCTCCATGAACACAGGACTTAGCACCATTATTACACTTCTTGGTGGCTCTTTTCTCCTCAAACTGTACATTTTCTATTTTTCCTTGCTCCACTTGCAACTTTTCATTTAAAGATCTGCATAAGACTTGCTACTGATAACCTGTTGACACTGTCACTACGAGACTATTTGACATCTCCTCTGCTAACACAGTTAAACCAAACTCTTCAATTTAGCCTCAGGCAGTCTTTTTATTTTATTTTATTTTATTTTTTTTTGGACAAGGGCAAAAAGCAGTCACATTATTTGCCAAACAAAACAAGAACAGTCTCTAGGCCACAAAATAAAATTCTTCTCTGAAACACCTTAAGCCAGGCCATCATGATACACATTGCTCTTAGTACCACTGACTACCCTGCTTTGGCTAGTATGGCAGATTAAGCCCCACTTAAAGCATTTAACTGTTTCTGTAATCCAAAATCAGTCACAAAGAGCACACATTCCACCAAAAGGAAGCATGGTCAGGCCTGTCACAGCAATAACCTACTCTTGGTATCAACCTCTGTCTAGTCAATGGTCTACTGCTACGAAGCATCATGACCACAGCAACTCTTATCAAGGGAAGCATTTAATTGGGCTTGCTTACGGTCTACTGTCATCCTGTCTGAAGCATGGTGGCATTCAGGAAGACATGGTGCTGGCATGTAGATTACAGTCCTACATCCAAAGTAAAAGGTAGCAGGCAGAATAAAGCACTGGGCCTGGCTTCAGTATTTAAAATCCGAAAGCCCACCCTAGCGACACACTTCCTCCAATAAGGCCATACCTTCTCAAACAAGGCCACACCTCCTAATCCCTGTGAAGTAGGATCACTGTCTAATGACCAAGCATTCAAGTATATGAGCCTACGGAAGCTATTCAAACCCCTCCCAGGCTGCTTAGGACATTCAGGACCGAGCTTCCCAGTTAGTATCTGTGCACTACTGGTTCCATTTGTTAAAGGAATGAGCATGCTTTACATCACTGGGTTATTTTCAGCCTCAATACATGAACTGCCTTTACTGTAAACATTTAAGAAGCAGTACCATAATTTCTATAATCAGAATGATATTGAAAATTCAAATTGTGTAATGAATCCCAGTGACTAGATCTCTACAAGGTAAAGCTGGTGATCCTGGAAGTTTGAGAGTCACATCTTCAAAAAAAACCAGGATGGTACAAGTACGCTAGTCCTTAAACCCTATTACAGAATGTCGTCAGCCTTTATCAGATCAAAACATTAATTTTCCTTGGATTCAATTTCTTTTTTTTTTGTTTTGTTTTTTGTTTTTTTTGAGACAGGGTTTCTCTGTGTAGCCCTGGCTATCCTGGAACTCACTTTGTAGACCAGGCTGGCCTCAAACTCAGAGATCTGCCTGCCTCTGCCTCCCAAATGCTGGGATTAAAGGCGTGTGCTACCATGCCCAGCTGGATTCAATTACTAATAAGCATTTTGATGATCTCAAGTAAGGTAAACTTAAATATGATGGATTACCAAATATGTTTAACTGTTCCAACAAATTTTATTCAGGATTAATGATTGGGAGTTCTCTTAGGTGTTTTTAATTTTGTTTTATTCCTGGATGACCTGGAACTTTCTATGTAGGCCAAACTGGTCTGGAACTGGCAGTAACCAGCCTGCCTCTGCCTCCACATCCTGAGTGCTAGCACTAAAGGCACAGGCTACTGTGCCTGGAGAGGACTGCTATGCTTTAATTTTTTTTCCAAGCTCACACACATACTTTTTCCTGTATTAAAAAGTTCTAATTCTATGGTCCCATTGATGGCCCTAGTTAAACTAAATGAAACACAAGCAATCCAAAAGTCATTCATCTCAAAAAGGAATGCACGGCTGGGGGAGGGGGGGGGCTGGAAAAAATGTAGGGAAGGAGATGTGGGAAAGAGTTATCAGAATGCATTATGTACATGTATAAAATTGTCAAAAAACAGATTTAATTTTAAATTTTTCTCTTAAAAAAAAAAAGCATGTATTTCAGCAAAACAAAATGCCCTCTGTTTTAGGCATTCTAAACCACGTGAAGTTGTTCCTTTGAAATCTAAAAGTAAAGGCAGTGTAAGATTTACATCTGCCCCAGGGCACAATGGAAAAGTTCTATTGAAATCAGTAGACCATTTCACAAAGGCCACTGACAAATCTGCATCTGACAAAGGTCTTGCATTTTTCCAATCAAATACTAGAGGTATTTGTCCTCACCCCTCATGTCACTAGGCCACAATGGTCCTGATGGCTTCGCCATACTATGTTTGAGTAATTCTGGAATAAGGAGCATGCACTACCTGTTCCCACCTTTGTATTTTCTCACAATAGAGTAATACATCTATGTCTTTAATTACTTACAAATTAGTCACAGCAGACACTAGCAAACTTTACTGTAAAGGGCTACAAAGTACAAACTGTGGACTTTATAAGCCATCTTATTTGTTACAAATACTTAACTCTTCCTCTGTAGCATAAAATGAGACATGGACCATGGGTACATTAATTCTTATGGATGTGTCTAAATAAAACTTTATTGACAATACTAGGCAGCAAGCTAGATTTGGAACTTCGACCATGTTTTCTAATTGCATATTTCAGGTACAATCTCCTTTTCTTGTAAAGATAGTCTTTCTCATTCAAAAAGTTTTCTTTTAAAAAATTAACCCTGTTCCATAAATTTTCATGTCACATAACTGGCTCCACACAGTTCATTTTGGGGGGACAGAATCCCATTACTCAGAGGAAACCAAAGCTTACAAAAATAAAATAAAAATACTTATTAATGCAACATTTCAATGAAAATATGAAATCCCCTTCCTTCACTTTCTGAGATTTACTATTCATACAGTAAGGGGCTAGATACTCACAAATTCCTATCAAACTTCGATTTCCAATGTACAAATAAAATAATATATCAAATATTCCTTCTTCCTGGGCCATTTCATCTTTGAGAGATTACCAAATAGTACTGTAAGTTAGAAAATTTCAAATCCCTAAAATTGTCCTCTCAAAAAGGATCGCCAGGCGTGGTGGCGCACGCCTTTAATCCCAGCACTCGGGAGGCAGAGGCAGGCAGATTTCTGAGTTCGAGGCCAGCTTGGTCTACAAAGTGAGTTCCAGGACAGCCAGGGCTACACAGAGAAACCCACTCTCGGGGGGGGGGGGGGGGGGGGGGGGGGGGGGGGGGGTGTACATTAAAGATCTACCATATGCTCATCAAATGCCAAGCAATGATCTAAGCAAGATCTGCATTAACTCCTAGTCTTCCTAATTACACCACATGAGACCTACCACCATTGATGCCATTTGCTAATATGGATCAGCAAAAAGAGAAAAGTGGGTACTAAAGAAATACATCCAAAGTTATAGCTAGTTACAAGTTGAACCAGGATTGATATCAGCTTAGGAGAATTGTGCTTCTCATCCTATACTCTTAACCACAAACTACATAGTTCAAACGTAGCCATACCTGCTTGCCACCAGGAACCCTATAGCCGACAGACACCCTGGTGCAGACCCAGGTAGGTAGACTACTTGCATCCCCCTTCCCACTTCCATTCCGCTTGCCCAAGTCCCAAGAC
Organism: Mus minutoides; assembly: GCA_902729485.2. Lineage (NCBI taxonomy): Eukaryota > Metazoa > Chordata > Mammalia > Rodentia > Muridae > Mus > Mus minutoides. The sequence continues at coordinate 713,210 of LR749526.1, forward strand.
TGTGTGCCTGAGGCAGAATCCTCCTCTCAGCCCATCTCCTTCCCTTTTGGACTCATAAGATTCTGGCTTCACTCAATACCTGGGACCTTGCAGCCAGCACACTTGTATGTCAAGAGTGGCAAGATAGAGCATGGTGGTACAAAGTGGTGCGGGGAAGATTTAATGGGGAGAGAATAGAAGGGCAGCGTACATGAGTCACTATGAAGACGGATAACACTAAAGACAGTTTGAAAAAAATCATAAACTTTCTACTGTACAACTTTCATAAAATAGGAGTTTAAATGAAGTTATTCTATAGCAGGGCAAAAGTGACCCTATGGGATACTATAGAATAACAATTTAAAAGTTCAGTATCGGTAATGGGTTACCTTCTTCAGAGCTGTTGACAAATCAACCCTCATACCCCGCAAGCATTACAGGCTATTTGCAATGCTATTGGTTACCCTCCAGAACCTGACGGTAAGACCCTATTACTGAAGGTTCCTTTGAGTCACAGAACATTTGGAAATCAAACCAGTACTGACCGAGAAGCTTCATCCCTCAAGGTTATCTGTCATAATGCTGGAAAGCTTGGAAGCTTGGAGTCCAGTAGATTAAAATTAGCACAGAGACCCACAGCAATCAACGTACAGAGAATAAGAGATTATACAGACAGCTGAGCCTTAAACAGAACATCTATATCACAACTCTACTCCCAAGCCCTGGTTGGTATGATGGCAAAGACGGCAGAAAGACTATAAAAGCCACAGGTGGTAGGTAACTACCAGGAAACAGTGTTGCCTGGATACTGCAGGGCAGCACATACCAATTCAGAGTTCAGAAGCACAAGACCTGTACAGAACCAGAAAAGACAAAATTCTAGCATGGAGACAGGAAGTGGACATTAAGTCCTACCCTTAGCAAAGGAGCTATTGGCAAGTGATTGTAGTTAGGAAAAAGAGAGTCAGTTGTAAGGCTCTGGTGGGTAGATCACTCACCAGTGAAAGGCACACATTCAAAAGTATATGGGCAGCATAAACTACTTTATGGGTCTAAAGATATATAAATAATAATATATAATAATTAAAAATAAAAATAAGCAGTATAAAGTTGGGAGGGTAGGAAAGAGGGGATGGATGTGGGAGGAGTTGGGGAGAAGTATATATGATCCAAATGCATTGCACAAAATTCTCAAAGAACTAATAGAAAAGGAAGAGGAAAGAAGATGAAATTTAATTGAAGATCAACACTAAACAGTGACATTTTTGTTATTAATCTTTTGCTCAATAATCTCTCATGATAATCTAGTTTTGTTATAGACTTGTAATTATTATGATCAATAAATTCTTATAAGCATTTATTCAAAGTAAGTTATTAATCTGTTTCACACAAGTACTGATTTAATTTCCCAAAGCTGGGAATACTTGTATAGTACCAATTTCTTGATGACCTGATAGTTTATATTGGTAATTTAGGAATAATAAATAAATAATACTGTTGAGAGAGAGATGTGTCTATAGAGAGGATGGACACAAGGCAGACTATCACAGCAACAAGCAAGGGAATTATAGCAAAAACATTCTGCCAAACACTAGCCTATCTTGAACTTTGAAAGTATGTCTTACAGAAAGGTATTCTTCGCGCTGTATTCCACACAATTCCAAAAGAGAAATTTCAACATCAAGCCAGTCACTGTAGAAATCCTCAAAAGCCGGGCGTGGTGGCACACGCCTTTAATCCCAGCACTTGGGAGGCAGAGGCAGGCAAATTTCTGAGTTCAAAGCCAGCCTGTTCTACAGAGTGAGTTCCAGGACAGCAAGGGCTATACAGAGAAACCCTGTCTCGAAAAACCAAAAAAAAAATAAAAAAAAAAAGAAATCCTTTATCTGCAACACTCTTGCCTAAAAGATATGATGCTAGGGCAATGGTAGTACAAGGTTTATGCAAGTAACTAACCAATGTCTGATTTGACGGAAGACCCATTCCACGAGATGGAACCCATACCCAGCAATGTTTTGGGTGACCAAGAACCTGAGACAAGATAGATTGCCCAGAGATCTTGGGCAAAAACCAAACATTACTACTCTTAAAAAAAAAAATGCTGTGATAAAATGACTCCTAATAATATTCTGCCATACTCAAATCGATAAGATGGCCTTGTTCAGCCCTGCCATACTCAAATCGATAAGATGGCCTTGTTCAGCCCTGCTATACTCAAATCGATAAGATGGCCTTTTTCCGCCCTGCCATACTCAAATCGATAAGATGGCCTTGTTCCGCCCTGCCATACTCAAATAGATAAGATGGCCTTGTTCAGCCCTCATCAGAGAAGCTTCCTCCTATAGAAGTGAAACTAACACAGAAACTCCAAATACTCCACAGCCAGATAATCCACAAAGAATGATTGAAACACCTTGAAACTCTCAGCCCTAAATGGAATATCTCCACCCAATCCCATCATCCCTCAGAGCTCAGTGAAAGAGGAGGAGAAAAGAATTTAAGAGACTGATGGGATACAGGACACCAAGAAAATAAAATTAGCATGAGCAAATCATCTATGATATGAATTCACAGTGAGTGACACATGCAGGGGACCTGCCCAGGTCTGCACCAGGTCCTGTATCTATCATAGCTTCCAGGTTAGAGTGTATGGGATTTCTGGGTGTTAGAACAAATGGATCTCTGATTCTTGTATCTTCTCTTGGTTTGTCCTGTCCAACTTCAATAAGATAGCTTTTGTGTTATCTTAATTTTATTTTGTTTTATTTCAGTAGTATCTCTAAGAAAAAGAAAGGGAGAGGATTTGAATGAGAGAAGAGGTGGAGATCAGCTGGGAGGAGTAGAGAGAAGGGTAACCAAAATTAGGATATTATGTGAGGAAAATCTATTTTCAATAAAAGAAAAAATGAAGAAGAAAACATGTCCTAGATACACAGAAACATGTACCTACATATATTTTCCATATACTTTTGCTTAAAACATTACCAATAACTATTAACAACTCAACCTATACAAGAAAACTATTGTAATAAAGTAAGCATATTAAAGACTACCAGCAATCCAGTTCAGACTTATTTTTCATGAAAACATGAAACAAGATTAATTCAAAAGGTAAAATGTAGCCAATATAATGGCAGGTAAGCTTCATGGTACCAAATGTGGCCTAGTATTAATTCATAGCTAAAAGTAAGAGAACTTATGAAATATTAAAGAGATCTCATAAACCTACTATGTGATGTATCATACTAGGTATCTACAGTGAAGTATGTAATATATGATATACAGGTTAAATAAAATGTTTATAATATATATTTATTTATTCATTGTCAGTTTTGAAATGGTCATATATAGGACTAGCCTCCCAAGTACTGAGACTGCATACATGTACCATCACTAATATTTATAATCCCCTCTTATAAGCAAATTTATAAGCATGAGTAATCACTTTACTTTTTATAAATATCAAATAAATTAAATCAAAAGTATAAAAGGCTTCACTAAAGTTGGGCTTTGTCTATTCCTACCAATTTGCTCAAATTTAACATAATTCAAAGAGTATCACTGTTTCAAAATTTCTGTTTCCAGATAGACTAGAACTGCTTCATGTGTGAGCCACAGACCAAATCAATGCCAACCCACAAACTCTCTTACTGCTGGGTGACAGAACAAGTACAGAAACTGGGGTGAATGAACACAGACCTGTAGAACAACCTAACACTATTGTACAATTTGCAAGACATTCATCTGACACACTGGAAATATGTTAAGTTGACAGATAACTCAAGAATCACTGAGCAAGGCCACAGTTCTCAAAATGTCTTTCGGATGGACATGAGATTAAAATTCTTAGAAACAAAGGATGTGACGCGTGTCATCTCACCATCAAAGAATGGACTCTGTGGCTTTCCTCTGTCCTCCCCTTTCCTGACAAACTTCTCTTTGAAACTGAGATATGACAGCTGCTCAGGTTTGCCCACGCAAGAAATTACAATATTCTGGAATGGTCTTCCTTGACTTTAATGTGCTAAAGAATCACCAAGGGAGACCAGTTAAACTACAGAAGACAACTGAGCAGGTGTCTGGAGTCCACCATACTGACAGGTGCCAAGTGATACCAGACACTACTGTGTGGCTCACATGTGGCACCAGAAAGGTGACCAAAACACAAAACAGAACTGTCCCAGAACACTGGGCTATTTTAAGACAGAGAGGAAAATGGCTGGAACTTAAGACTTCTTTACTATGACATGACGATCTAACCCTAACTAACTAAAGTAGGCCATTTAGTGGTGTGTGCCTCAGTCCGTTCTGCATATTCATGTAAGGCTAAACGTACTCATTTAAAAATAAACAAAACTCAAAGCTCTGTTGTGCTTTTAAGAGAGCCAGACTTCAGCCAGGCGGTGGTGATGCACGCACGCACGCACGCACGCACGCACGCACGCACGCACGCACGCCTTTAATCCCAGCACTGGGGAGGCAGAGGCAGGAGAATTTCTGAGTTCAAGGCCAACCTGGTCTACAAAGTGAGGTCCAGGACAGCCAGGGCTATACAGAGAAACCCTGTCTCGAAAAAAACAAAAAGAGCCAGACTTCAGTGTACAGACTGATTTGTGTCATGATCATTTACATATTAAGTATATCTCATTACCCCATACTTGTTAACATATATTCAACACTGTCTTCTTCCATTACAGCAAATAAATCCCAGGTTAAACTCTCAATTTTTTAAGACGATGCACATACTTACATAAAAATAACATCTTTCTTTAAACCATCTCTGCAAAATCTTCACAACTGCTAGAAAATTCAGTGAGTACAATACTGGTAACTGGGGCAGCAGAAAACAGGTAAGGTGTTCATCAACATATCAAATATAAACCAGGCAGGGGTGGCATATATCCTTAATCCCAGCATTCAGAAGGCAGAGACAGGCTGGATCTCTGAGTTAGAGGCCAGCCTGGCCTACAGAGGGAGTTCCAGGACAGCCAGGGCTACACAGAGAAACCCTATCTTGAAAAATAAGCAATAACAAAAACCCACAAAATCAAATGCTATTTTAGGTGGCTACTTTGCACCAACAGATATGTAGACATGAACAGAAAGACAACTACTAAAATTTCACTGTATGCACATAGCCATAAAGTGTTTAACATTTNTATTTGAAAACCTTCAATGTGAATCAACTATTAATTATCAAAGAAACAATAAAGATTTTCTGATGAATGTGTAATTGATTAAATAAACTAGGACAAAAATGATTTTAAAACAAAAACAAAACAAGAAAAACAACCAGAAAAGGTCAGTAGAAAAACTGACAACAGCAACCAAAACAAGGGAAAAGGTGTATCCTCATCTTGCTCAACTGCAAATATTGCAACTAAAGATGATCCAGACATCCTGGGCGCTGAGTCTACCCCTCCCACCCCAAGTCAAACACAGGACAAGTAGTCAAATCTACACAATCTGGCAGGAATCTCATTTGCTATGCTTAGCACATGCTTTTCCCCTTCAAAACTCCGGTTGGAGTTTAATCTCCATTCTGAAGTAGTAGAGAGTGACCCGGAGCTTAGGAAAAGGATCTGTGGAAGGGACTAGAGTAGATAAGGCTATCAGAAACCTCCAGCTGCTTTCTAAGAAAAAGAAAGGGCCATGAACACATTCATCTCGTTGCTGCCTGCCATTGCCTCCTGACAGTCTCCATCACCTCAGGCCTGTCCTCCATTAGGGGTCTTGGGCACTAAGTGGAGACAGAGATGCACATGCTCCCTGTCCTAGCCAGCAACACAGAAACGCTGTTTGCCGCGGCTCAGAACTCAAAGCTGTTTAACAAAAAGGCAACCTACACTTGATCCTTTCCTTTCAGAAGTTTATAAAATCATAATCCATCATAATCATAATTATAACCCTAACTCTACTTAGAAAATTTTTCCACCAATATTCAATATTTAATGTTTCATATTAGGTATTTTACAAAATTCGCCAAATTAACTTCTAAACTCTGCAAAGTCAATCCCAAGAATGTAAAAGTAAAAAAAAGAAAAAAAATTTTTTTTTTGGTTTTTTGAGACAGGATTTCTCTGTGTAGCCCTGGCTGTCCTGGAACTCACTCTGTAGACCAGGCTAGCCTCGAACTCAGAAATCTGCCTGCCTCTACCTCCCAAGTGCTGGGTTTAAAGGTGTGTGCCACCACACCCGGCTTATTTTTATTCCATTTACTTATGGAGGTAGACAAAAGGATGGGGGTGGGGGGGGAGAGGATAAGACAGGATTGGCCCGGAAGAGACCTCAGGTGGCTGGAAGCACAAGAGAACAGACTCTCAGAGACAGCTTCAGTGAGAAGGATCATTTAATGGGGGTGGGGAGGATATTAAACTGTTGGGGCGGTAGGGCCTTTTGGCCTATCACTGGGCCAGGACAGGGCACTGGAAATACCCCATCTATGTGAGGAGGAATGCCAGGTGCTGCCACACATGGTCTTATAAGAGGCGAGGAAGTTTAACCTGGCTATCGGGCTATCAGGCCAGGACAAGAGGCAAGCAATCCGACTCCTGCCAGTCTCAGGATGACCCCACTCTTGCTCTGGGGCAGCTCCTCAGCCCCACAGTAGGGCACATAGGTTAGAGGACACTTTTGAAGATGAAAGAACAATTTTCAGGAGTTGGCTCTTTCCTTCCAACATGGGAGTCCCAGGGATCAAACTCAAGTCATCAGGCTTGCATGCAAATGCCTTCACCTGAGTCTTCAATACTTGAACTTTTTTACACAACTTTTAGATCTAGATCATGTTGGTATGGACATATTTTTAAAGGAGCCTTTAGGTTATTTATGACTCAAAACTGTTCTATCTCTATTGTTAGTAAGTCAAAAAAATACTGACCAAATCATATGATCCAAGAACTCTTAAAAGAAATGTCCACTTTCTGCTAGAAGAATGAATGGCTTTATAATATACTCTAAAGCATTTTCCCTACCTGTCAGTGCTTAAAGAATCTCCTCTAAAAAATGCTGAAATTTTTCAGTACTTGAACACAGCTTCTCATTCAGAGATTGGTTCTCAGATAGAAAGCGTCCAACAGAGATAAAATATTTCAAAGAAGTGTGTGCATCTGTGTCTGTAGGTGGGAATATGCACCTGGGAGCAGGCGCTCCAGACTCACTGCGTCCTCTGGAGCTAGATGAGTCAGTGTGCAAGCAGGTAGGTACTTAGAACAAGTGCTAGAAACTGAACTCAGCAGGGGATGTTCTTAACACTCAGCTGCCCTCCAGCCCTCTGTCACATTTGAAAGTAACTTGAAATAGAAATACTAGCTTTATAATTTTAATACAATATATTGATATTTTTATTTCAATATATAAATAAAATATTGCAAACTTTACATTTTCTACTTTAAATTTTCCAAATTTACTCCATGTTATAGCATACCTGAACTTGGACCTGACACATCTGAAGTGTTTAGTAGCCACATATGGCCATTACAGTACTAAAATGTCCCCAAAGGTTTTTACATTGAAGGATTAGAACTCAAAGCATCCATGTTTAAGATGAGGTCTTTAAAGAAATAATATTTTTGTTTGGTTTATGATCCAACCATCAGAAAAATATGATAATTTTCTAATAGTCTCCATAAAAATTAAATTATAACTGATTCATGTGTGTAAGCCTGAAAACTAGAATCAATTCCTTACCACTCCCGTTGTGAGCTTTTGTCACAGTTATGGGATAACATAAAACTTCTAATACCGTTTGTATAAACTCTTTACACCATGAGAAGAGATTCACAAATATCTCTGAAGCTGATCAGATCGCTATCTCAATTATCACCACCTACTCCTGCCCAGGTCCAACTACTGCAGGGCAGGGACTTTACAACCCAAAGAGTGAGGTCACCTCCACCTTAACCCCCATCCCCTGACTAAAACTCATCAACTTCCATTAACTACAAAATGAAAGTTAAATGTACTGATTATAAGTGCCTGCCACAACACAATTCAATAATTATTTGTTGAATAGACAAATTGATGGATCTACCTGCTTTTCCCTAGACAAAATTCAGACACAGTGTTAAGACAGGTTGTACAACAAGCAAAGCATATATATTATTAGACTGGAAAGTTCTCCAGGCTCCCAACGCTGGGTTAATTGCTTTCGGATGTTTTTCAACACCACATGGCAAGAAAAACAATAGTGCAGAACATGTTTAAATTCTACCTGTCATACATCACTAAACTCCAAAACAAACACAGAATCTTGCACAGAGGAGGCATAAATATTTTCTAAAGAGTACTTCAGAACTCTCAAAACACATAAAACTCAAAAAGAAGGAAGACCAAAGTGTGGATACTTCGCTCCTTCTAAGAAGGGGGAACAAAACACCCATTGAAGGAGTTACAGAGACAAAGTGTGAAGCAGAGACTGAAGGAATGACTATCCAGAGCCTGCTCCACCTGGGGATCCATTCCATAAACAACCTCCAAACCCAGATACTATTGTGGATGCCAACAAGTGCTTGCTGACAAGAGCCTGATACAGCTGTCTCCTAAGAGGCTCTGCAAGTACCAGGCAAATAAAGAAGTGGATGCTCACAGCCATCCATTGGACAGAGCACAGGGTCCCCAATGAAAGAGCTAGAGAAAGGACCCAAGGAGCTGAAGGGGTTTGCAGCCCCATAGGAGGAACAAAAATATGAACTAACCAGTACCCCCAGAGCTCCCTGGGACTAAACCACCAACCAAAGAAAACACATGGTGGGACTCATGCATGGCTCTAGCTGCTTATGTAGCAGTTGATGGCCTTGTCAGTCATCAATGGGAGGTGAGGCCCTTGGTCCTATGCCTCAGTATAGAGAATGCCAGGGCCTGGAAGTGAGAGTGGGTGGGTTGGTGAGCAGGAGGAGGGGAGAGGGGAGAGGAGGTTTTCGGAGGAGAAACCAGGAAAGGGGATAACATTTGAAATGTAAATATAGAAAATATCAAATTAAAAAAATCATTTAACCAATTTTAAAAAAAAAAAAGAGTACTTCAGTTCATACAGAATTGCTGGGGCTATGTTTCTTTATATTAACTTATTAATGTAGACAGCATACCTCCAATACCACAATAGTAAGAGGATCTCTTTGTGTCTACTTTTAAAACTACCAAGCTGCAATGCATGTAAAGAGGGCCTATACACATGTAAAGAGGGCCTATACACATGTAAAGAGGGCCTATACACATGTAAAGAGGGCCTATACACACAGATAGGAACGTGCGCGCGCACAGCGCGCACGCAGGAGACACACACACACACTGCACAGATGTACCTTACTGAGGTTACAGTACATACTAGGTTGAGTCCTTCCCTTTCCTTCTGTTCTCTTCATCTTTGATTTGACAACCTCTTAATGTGTCACATTATCACACATTTCTTTTCCCCTCTTTCTGCTTTTCTTTGTTGTACTATGGTTCCACAGCATTTCTCACATTTTTCTGTTATTGTTAGAATAGTCTACTTATTGTGCAAATGACACTCACCTACCTATAACATGGTAGACCCTCAGAAGTTTTGACTGTAGGACTCATGTGTAAATAATAAATCATCAAAATGCTAATATTCTCCTTTTGTCAGAATGAGAAAAGTGAGCTGATGTGCTATTTTTATGATTCTTGAACTGTTACTATGGAGTTTTTAGTTGATTTAGCAAATGCTGCTGTGTGAAAGAAGAAATTTATTTCCAACCTGCTGAGGCAGCAAGTTTCTTTATAGACCTCGAGATTGAGGCAGTCAAGCCTACAGGCAGCTGAAACTAGATTTATAGGTGAGTCACCAAAAATGGCTGCAAACAGCACCTTAAACTCACACAGGCTGACAGAGCACCCAGGTTACACCATCAGGGGAGCAGTGAGGGATGTGCAACATATTCTAAGGCAAAACATTAACAAAGGCAGACATACTACCTTTCAACGTTTTAACTTTGCAAATACTATAAGCTAGAGAGAGATGAGCAATGTGGAGCACCGTGAGAACCAGCTTAAAACAGAAGGGCTGCAGAGCTGAGCAGTGTGGTCCGGCCTTTATTCCCAGCACTTGGAAGACGGAGGCAGAGGCAGGCAGATGTCTAGGGGTTCAAAGCAAGCCTGATCTAGGCAGAAAGTTCTAGGCTGGCAGCCTGATCTACACAGAAAGTTCTAGGCTGGCAGCCAGAGCTACATAGTGAGAACCTGTCTAAAAATAATAATGGTAATGAATAAAGAAGGATGTTTCCAATAAGGCTCCCTGAAAATCAAATAGAAGGATCTGATTTCTTACAGTGTTCTTCAGCCTCTAAAAGATATTATGATTTTGATCCTTCCCAAGAGAGCACACAAGGACATTTTTATGGCATTGGTAAAGAAAATGTACTTTATAAGCCAGGTGTGGTGGCCAACACCTTTAATCCCAGCACTAAGGAGGCTTATGCAGGTGGAGCTCTGGAAGTTCAAGATTAGCCTGCTGAAGGGCATACTGAGTTCCAGGACAGCCATAGCTACAGTGAGACTGTCTCAAAGAAAAATGAGGTAGAAGGGAGGGTAGAGAAAAGAAAAACAGAAAAGAAAATTCATTTCTCACACTTATTTCAGAAATAAAAACTAGTATGCACGTAATATGTAACTTAAGTAACTATAATAAACTTGGTATAATGGTACACATCTGTAACTGGCTATAATACCAGCACTAGGGAAGCTGAAGCAAAATTGCCAGTTCAAGGTCATCTTGGAATACACAGAGAGGCCATGTGGGAGAGGAGATCCAGTACTGTGCTCGCCTACGTGTAAGAGTTGCTACAGAGTAACATGGATGAATAAAATTCCTAATGTCCTTTTCATAAACATATTATGCAACTACTAGCACTATGATAAGTAGTTATAGTGATGCTACCAGCTACCAAAGGTTCTACCTGTGCTGTTAAGACAGGCTGTTTAGAGCCGGGCGTGGTGACACAGCCCTATGACTTAGTCACAGTACACTAACATCTAAACTAAACTCCAAGAGGACTAGCTATGAAGTAAAAATGCACCACCATAAATGATGACCAAGCAATCAATACATACATACATACATACATACAGCCTCCGTTTCCACAAGTTACAACAAATGTGGACAAAAAATAATCTCACCTCACAAAGCTGTGGAAAAGAAAAGGGAAAGACAGGAAAAAACTCTTCTTTTTAAAAATGTATTTTCTGAGCCAGGCGGTGGTGGCGCACACCTTTGATCCCATCACTGGGAGGCAGAGGCAGGCGGATTTCGGAGTTCGAGGCCAGCCTGGTCTTCAAAAATGAGTTCCAGGACAGCCAGGGCTACACAGAGAAACCTTGTCTCAAAAAAAAAAAAAAAAAAAAAGACAGGTTGTTTTTCACCTAAGATTGAGAGCACTCATTCACCAGCAGTTTCTGGGGGAACAGTGTAAACAGTGTGCCTCTAAGAAAACGGAAACCAACCAAACAAGAAGAAAACAGAGGGTGGGCTGAAGGATGACAATCGCACTCTTTATTGTGATAATTAATAAGGCTATTGAGAAGCTTCTACGGGTGGGACATGAAGGAAGACTGAAGAATTTTAAACCCAGCAATGACCTTAGGCCCGGATGTACAGTAGACTCCCTTGGTAAGCTACACTGCCCCCTGCATTCCATGTGCACTGTCAGCCTATGGCGGCTCTCCAGCACCAGAGCTGCTGCAGTACATAAGCTGCACTTTCTTAGTTGCAGAAAAGTGACACAAATGTACTTGGGACAGAAGATGCTAGTGTGGGGGCAGTAGCCAAAGTGAGATGACCCAAAGGAAAAGTGAGAGAGGTTCTAGGGAGGGAAGGAGATGTTTAACATCATACTCCTCCAGTCTATTAAAAAAAAAAATCAGATATCTGGAGTATTCTGTGTTTCAAATATATATTTTTTAATAAAAAAAATTGTTTTATTTTGCTTTGTTTCAGACCAGGCGTCTCTCTTCAGCCCAGACTGGCCTGGAATTTAGAGCAATCCTCTAACTTCATCCAGGGATAAGTGAGTCACCATGCCCCGCCTAAAAAAGCGCCATAACTGCTTTATAGATCTTCAGCTCTAAACTGCTTAAGAAAACAAAATACACAATATAGTGTTTTGTTTGTCCAGAAATTCCTAAGACTTTTTTTTGTTTTGTTTTTGTTTGTTTCCAGACAGGGTTTCTCTGCGTAGCCCTGCCTGTCCTGGAACTCACTTTGTAGACCAGGCTGGCCTTGAACTCAGAAATCCGCCCACCTCTGCCTCCCAAATGCTGGGATCAAAGGCGTGCGCCACCACGCCCAGCTATTCAAATAGGTCTAGGTGATCCAATTAAAATGACAAAGTTCTTTCATTATGACACAACCACCCCTCAGACTAAGCTTCTGTCCCAAACAAAAGACAGCAAACAATTCCATCTTAAATGTAGGACTTAAGCCAGTCTTAGTAGATTTGGGGTTTTCAGACAGTCTCAGTATGAAGCCTAGGCTCGGATTACAAGGACCAGGGCAGAGTGTTAGTCGGAGTCAGCCATTTCCATGAGAACTGGCCACCACAGTGCACTACAAACAAGCACTGAAACTGTCTTCTGAGTATCTGAGCAAAGTCTGGGTTTCACTACTGAGAATAGAGCAAACTATTACTCTCTTGTGATTTGCTTAATCTACACATTAATTCTATAGGCGATGTGGTCTCACAAACATAAATTCAATGATCACATTCTTCCTAACATATTTGAAAAGAGGAAGAAGAGAAGGAAGAAAGAGGGAGGAAGGGGAGGGAGGAGAGGGAAGGGGAAAATGGCTCGGATAAGAGTCTGGGGTTTGGATGCCCATCACGCGTATAAAATGCTAGGTGTGGCTCAGGAACCTGTAAAGCAAGCCCCAGTGAGACAGGATGACACCGGAGCTTGCTGGGTGTCAGTCTATCCAAAACCAAGGAACTAGCTCGGGATTCTGTGAAACTCTATCTCTAAGGAATGAATACAAGGGAGAATGATGGAGGACTCCCAGCCTCCTCTTCTGTCTTCCAAATGTGCACACACATACTCGTGCACACACATGCTCAAGCACACACACACACACGCACACGTTTGGTTACATGCTAGACACATTCACCTCACACGCAAAATATTTAAAATATTTTAAAAAATAAAAAATGGATGTGTACAGTAAGTAGAAACAGGCAGTTCCCTCTACAGATAATTGAGGAAAACAAGACACACAAATATAAAGCCAAATCGCCTTTATGAGGTTATTTTGTGCATAGAATTAAGCATTACAAAGGAGTGAGGTGCCATGTTAGACATGTAAACAAACCAATTTACTACAAAAATCCCTAAAACATTTTAAAGTGAAGTCCATGAAACCTCATCCTCTGTGCTACAAGTCAGAGGTGTGGCGTGTTGGAGGTACAGTATTGCTTGATTTACATTCGAAAGCCCTGAGTTTGGCTGGACTATTACTGAACATCTGGGACTTAGAATACTCACAAATCCAATAAATGTCAATAATAAATTGGTCTTCTGCATCAAATTATCATCATCAGCCACTCACTAGTATTTCCCTACTTTACGTACAGGAGATAAAACAGATTAGTAACTGTGTAGATGTTTTAGCATTTCATTTGAGAACCTACAACTACTTTAGTACATAGCAGCACACTAGAGTCCAAAAATATTTTGTTTAGAGTCAACAACAACCTGAGAGGGGAAATCTGGATGTCAGAACTCCATGAAGTTATTCAAAACTGTTCTCCAGTCTAAGCGCTTCTTCACAGAACTCTTACCTGTTTAAACCTTTGAAATCCATGAAGCAAGGTTAAGTCTCTAATTAAAGGCCTAGTATGCCGGGCAGGGTGGCGCACGCCTTTAATCCCAGCATTTGGGAGGCAGAGGAGGGCGGATTTCTGAGTTCAAGGCCAGCCTGGTCTACAGAGTGAGTTCCAGGACAGCAGGGATTACACAGAGAAACCCTGTCTGGAAAAACCAAAAAAAAAAAAAAAGGCCTAGTACAAGCCACATCACTGAGGAGAGCCCATGCCTTCCTTCCTTGGCACAAACTTTGGTGAATATGGGTCAGGATTCTAGAAAATTCAAACGCGCCTTAGAGATGTAAGAACTTTAGTGATCCCAGCCTTTATCTGGACTCTTCAGAATCAAAACAGATTGGTAGAAAGGAATATGTAAACCTAACTTTCAATACAAAGTGGCAAATGATAAAATGTAACATTGCTGGAGAATCGTAACAATGTTAATAAAGGAGGAAAGCACTCTGGGCATTTGTGACTGACAGGGCCACTCCAAGGTCAACTCTTTCAACTTAATAAGACCCTATGATGCATTTCTAGTTATCAAAAATACCACAGAAAAATAATATAGACTTCTCTGCCCTTAAGGAGTTAGTTATAAGAGCCCGGAAAAAACAAATTTAGAATCTTCTGGGATCCTAATAGAGTAACAAACCTTGCTATAGGATGTAGCCATGTGTAAATAAAGGGGTATCTCGAGTTTATAAGAGTAAGACTCAGTGTAATGAAGAACTCAAATAGATGCTAAGTCTGGTGTGATCCAAACCTGCAATCCCATCATGAGTTCGAGGCTAGCCTGGGCTACATAAACAAAAATGAAGACAGACTTAAGATTATTCTGGACAGCCTTGTAAAAATCAAGAAAATGAAGGGAGGCATTCCACTGAAAGAGTAAAATAAAACTGAACAAAGTAAAATTTTTGACTTACAATTTGCATTAATGGGGGTGGGGGGAGATGAAGAGGTCTGAACTTTATAAAAGTAAACATATAGTAAGTACACAGGACTGGACCAGCGTAGTTACAGCAGCATTTATTTCAACCACTTTCTAGCTAAGTCATGGGAGAAAGTTACTTAATTCTTTGCCTTCATCTTCACACCTGTGAGTAGGGCAGGAAAAAAAAAAGGCCTGTCAAGTCAATTAGCAAAACATTCACAGAAGAGTTGTTATGACACTGCCCTATTGGTCAAACCTTTATGATCAAAGTAAAATTCCAATCCTTTAAGCACTGGCTTCCTCCTCCTTGGCTTTAATCCTCAAATACCTTCCTACTTCCAGTAACCACTGGCATCTAGTGTCCTTTCTCCAAAATAAAACTTTCCTAACTCTACATCTGCAGTCTTTCTTCACTATCTGCCAGAACCCACTTCTCTCCTTCAGTCATAAAGTGCTTGGTGTGTCCTTCACGGTTTGCTAACACTGAGATAGTTTTCTTGATGCTTCTCCCTTCTCACTAAAGTGTAGTTTCAGAAAGCTGGGACGAGTAATCTGTATTTCATCCTCATCCCTACCCATCAGCCCAGAAGGTACCTATGCGAGGCTGGGGAGAGCGACGCTGAATTAAACTGGACGTTTACAACTGGAGTGGCTGCAATTCCAGAAACTGCTTAATGTCAAGTAATTTGTCATTGCTTTCAGATCCCCAAAAGTCAAAGTCTTTAAAAAAAAAAAAAAAAAATCAGACCAATGTCATCCTTCCAAGAAAAGTTCCACGGGGCAGCCCCGGCACGAGTAGCCGGGACGGTCATTCTCCGCTTCGCGAGTTGAGCGTGCAGCAAGGGCAGCGGCGCTCCGGTCAGCGCGGTAGTTTGAAACGAAGGCAGCGGGCCGGCTCGGGCCCCCGCGCGGAGCTGGGCTCCATGCTCCCGCCAACTTCCCGCAGGCCGCCGCCTCCCGCGTCCGCCGCAGCGACACCCTCCAGGGGCGGCGGCGCGCCGTGCTCGGCCCCGCGGGTCCTCCTGAGCGGCGCGGCCCGGGCCTGCCCGCTGCCCGCTGCCCGCTCCCCGGCGCCGAGGCCTCGCTCTCTCCCCGCGGGCCGCCGCCGCCGCCGCTCCGCTCCGCTCCCGGGTCGCAGGCCGCCGCCCCTAGGGGAGCGGGGACGCTCGCCCAGCTCCGCGTGGCGCCGGGGGCGGAGCCGGCCCCGAGGGCCCCCGAGGGAACGGGGGCGGGTGGCCGTGACCGCCTTCCCCGCCGCATCCCCGGCGCCCCTCTCCCGACCTTCCCCGGGGGGACCGAGCCGAGCCCGGGGCCGGGCGGCCGGCCGGCGCGACGCGGCACTTACCAACCCGCCTGGGACAACGCGGCGCCGGACACCTCGGCCATGGTCAGCTGCTCAGGCTCGGGGACGGCGGGGGTCTGAAGTGAGGGTGGGGGACAGGCCTCCTACTGGAGACCCAGAAAAAAGAAAAAGAAAAAAGAGGGGGAGAAAAAAGAAGAAAGAAAAGAAAAAGAAGAAGAAAAAAAAAAAACTCCTCTGTTCGACTGTGCCACTGGGCATGCTCAGTGCGACGGGCGCTTCCGCGTGCGGGTTCCGCTCGCCGCGTTTTGCGAGCGGCCGCAGGGGCCGGCCCGGGCTGGGAGCGGCGAGCCGCCAAACGCGGCCTGGGCCGGGGATCGGACGCGGCGCCGCAGGGGACGGCGCTAGGCTTAGGCCGGCTGGCGTCCCTCCTGCCCGGGACCCGGGGCCGGGCTGCTTGGTCACTTTCTAAGTTACACACACACGCGCGGGAGCCGCGCTTCCCAGGGGCTGGGCTGCCTCACGGGGCGGGACCCGGACCCCCGCGGCCCGGGCGGCGGCGCTTCGGGGATGATGCTACGACGGCCACGTTTGAGACGGTGCGGCCCAACCCATTCCGCACCGGAGCTGACTGTTTTCACCAGGGCCCGCTCCATTCGCCCGGCCTTGCGGTCAGCCGAGGCCGGAGACTGCGGCTCGCACCCACTGAGTCCCCGCACAGTTGGGTGAGCGCGACACCCTAACCCGGCACTTAGGGGACTTGGCTTTGTAACTGGGCAGCGGGGACAAGACTGTCTTTTTTCTCTTGTCACCCTCCTGCTGGGCGTAGCCCTGTCCCAACGCGGCCCGGCGACCTTGGCACCGGCACCTAACCCGGCTAGCACCGCCCTACACCGTGCCCTCTGCCACACGCGGGGGACCGGGGTGCACGGCAAGTCCCCGACTGGTCCTTCGCGGCGACGCCACAGAGCTGCGCCGGAACTCTCCCGACGTGATTGGGCAGTCGGGAGTCACACAGGCCAATCAGAGAAGAGGATTCTGGATGGGGTGGGCCTGTTGGTGCTCCTAAAAAGTTTACTCCTGGTTCTTGGTCCTTCTCCTCCCAGGATGGTGGCATGGAGGAGAAGTGGTGGGGAAAGGTACTCCCCAGTGATTCTGCGGAGTTACGGGCTATTTAAATAAAATTTGCAATGTAAATAAAGACAACATCAAATAATAAAAAAAGAACTTTTATTTGGTCTGTAGCTCGTCGCGGTGGCTGTTTTCACCTTTACTGTCACCATCACTGAGCCAGACTTGGAAAAGACTGCAAAATTGGCAGCTGCTCCTGAGACTTAGAAACAACTTATTAGAGAAAGAAGGGTATTAAGCATCCAGAAGTTAACTGAAATCTCCATTTTCTTACTTTAGCTGGTCACAGTTCTAAAGTCACTATGTCTTCTTTGGGGAATATGCTGTGATGTGTCTTTCCGAACACACATTTGCTCCTAGGTATATTTAAATGTGTACAGCATGTTCAGAATCTGGAATAAATTTCTTTCCCAGGGTTTTCAGTAGTGGAAAATGTTTTAAATCGTCCATGAACAACAACTGTGTTTATATGTACAAGCTAACCTGAACACAGGGAAAAAAATCAAAGGTAAATGGACGGCTCAAATTAATTGCCAATTTTGTTTTTAAATAGACCATACCAAACATAACTTATTTGTGTAAATTGTTAAGTAGAAGTTATAATGCCCCAATAACCAGAACCATTGAATAAATAAGCCTTTACACTGGTTCTCGCATTCAGTGTGATACAAAAGGAATTCACCATTGCAAGTGCTTAGGACTAAAGTTAAACATTGCACAAAATACCAAACCCACTTCAAGAGTATGATTCCTACTGGAGAAATTTGTTACAATAAGAGCATCAAAAACTAAAATGACATTAATGGCACATTGAATTTTTGAAATAAACTATAAAAGTCCATAGGGATACAAAATCTTGGCACAACAGTGTATAAAATGATAGTGTACCGCAGAAGGGGAAATGCCTTTATCCTCACAACAAAGAATGCCTTAAAGGAGTGCTGGAATGAGTCGCTCAGCCTGATGTGTGAGCCTGATGTGTGCTCCCTTCCACTAGACATTAACCTCTCTTAGGAAATACACTTACCAGTGTTCTTTTAACTTTAGCTTCTAGGTGATGGTTCTCAGTCAGATACTGGGTCAGAAGCCCGTGGGTACATTTAACAATGTATAGGGACACTTTTGAATGCTACAGCCTTGAAGAGTGCATGAGGTCAATCGCATTTGGTGGGTAGAAGCCAGGATTGGAGCCAAACAACTTGCAATGCACAGGACACTTGTGGAACCCTCAAAAATCTGTGGGTGTAAAATATCAGTAGTGCAATATCGGGCCAGGGAGTAGTGGCACAAACCTTTAATCCCAGCTCTTGGGAAGCAGAGTCAGGAGAATCCGATGTTCAAGGCCAGCCTGATCTACATAGATATTTTCAAGCCAGCCAGAGCAACATACTCAGACCCATTGTCACACACACACACACACACACACACGAAGAGATAAAATTCCTAAATCTAGAGAAATTTTATAAAATTTGATAGCAATTACAGAAATTTGAAAATAGACCAGACACTGAATACCTAATTACAGTGTGTTAATGGAGTTATCATTGGATATTATAATGAAATCTTAGAAGTCCTATGTCGGTGTATTATTTATGAAGAATTATACTGTAATGTATTTGCACATACTTTATTTATATCCATGTATGTATGTGTGATAGAGGAGAAAATATGGCAAAATATTAAAAACAAATCCATCCAAAGGTCCTGGTGCTTTAAAAAAAAAAAAAAAAAAAAAAAAACTTTCCCCTGGATTTTAAATATTTCCAAATTTTAAAAAGCCAAAATGAATTCTACTAACAGCACCAAAGTTTTTCATTGAAATATTGTTCTTTAAAGATAATTTGATATCATGGGAAATGATAACAGCTGAGTAGATAAATTTTTTCTTGAGTTAGATAAATCATTAATTCACCATAAATACAAAGTCTTCTATGAGCTGAATTTGAAAGGAAAAATCCTAAGAATGAAAAAAAAAAAAAAGAGGTTTTGATAGAGTAAAAAAAAAAGAGCAGAAGATATTAAATCTATTGGGAGTAAATTAGCATCCAAAAAGAAGTGAACAAAATCACTTGGATTTCCCTGTCATTTCAGTGAAGGAAAAAATTCTCATACTGAAAAGAGCAGAAGAATATAGCTGAACAGGGATGAAAGCAAAAACTGATCCAACCAGAATGCAGACACACCTTAGATGACAGTTGGATCTGGCTGGAACACAGACACGCCCTTAGCACACACTTTTAATCCCTAACAATGAAGGTAATGGTTAGTTTGTAGAAGGAAGCAGCCATGTTTGAAAGTGATGTCTAAGAGAGGGTAAACAAAATGACGTGACAGAAGGAGATAAGCCTCAAGAGAACAGACGGGAAAGAGAAACCACTTAAGAGCAATGAGAGGGACAGAGGTGTATATGGCAGTTTGGTCAGGACAGTTTTACAGAGACAGGTTGCAGAGAACAAGCTAGATACAGGTGAAGACTGAACAAGCCAGACAGTGAGAGTGAACCAGAAGATTAGAACATATTGCCCAAGTCAGTATGAGGGCAAATGGAGCAAGTCAGTCAGAAGTCAAGAGAAGCCAGATTGAATCAGTCAGCTTGGAAGATGAGATTGTACAGATGCTAGAAACTTCTAGACCTAGGCCTAGGGATAGTACAGAAAAAGAAATGCTCTGCACTCCCACCAAGCCGTGTGTTCACACAGCTTGAGTACAGTTAAGGTCTGGAGATTGCCCCACTGAGTCTGAGAGGTTTACTCAGACATTGATCTCAGTTAAACAGGATTGGTTTATTGAACTCATAATCAATATAGAAACAAGAAAGTACACAGTTTAGATAGAAGAGAATAAAAGTGCTACAATAGTGACCTTCAAACATGTAAACCTCTCACATACAAAAAATGTACACTTGTGTGTTCCTCAGCCCCAGAATATGCTACTGGGAATAAAATGAAGATAATTTCAGCTTAACATAAAAATGGTCTGTTCTACCTGCTTGTTTGTTAATCCTTCTCCTCTAAATGGACCACCTTGGCTGGCCTCAGTGGGAGATGTGCCTAGCCCTGCAGTGATTTGATGTGTGGGAAGGGGGGGGAGAATTAATTGGATAATGACACTTAAGGAAGAGGCTCCTCATTCTCCAAAGAGAAGGAGAAGGTGGAATGGGGGAAGGATCTGCATGAGGGAAATAAAAATGGGAGAAGGAGGGCTGATATTGGGATATAAAGTGAATAAATAAATTTATAAATTTAAAAAATTTTTAAACACAATGAAGTAAAAATTGTCTAGATTCTTTTGTTTCCAATCATGCGAAACATAATTTTTAAAATGTGTAAGAAAGGTGATAGTTCGAAACAGAAAAAGTGGTTGACATTTAAGAAGAACTGAAACCAATCAGGCATGGTGGTAAGGTGTTACACAGCGCTCAGGATGCTGAGTAAGAGGACGGTGTGACAGACCAGATCTTTTGAGTTCAGGCGCCATCTTAGAGAACCCGACCTAAGGTTGTGCTCAAGTTAACTAACAGGCCAGTACCGAGCACCAGTTTCCAGGTTATTCCCCAACAATCTGCACCTCCAGGTGCCTCTTCACTTTACTTCCTAACAGACAGCAATCGGAGGAAAACAGAAGTTAAGTTTATGGTTAGGTTCCCAGCACCAGCCATATTAAAGGCCATAATGCTCCCTTCCCCATCCACCAATCAAATGTGTGTCAAGTAAAAATTACTAGATAACCTCTCCTTCCTCTATAAATGCTTTCCTGGAACTGGGCTCAGGGCTGCACCCTCCCGTTTAGAGACGGTGGTGTGGCCCAAGTTGGAGCTTGAATAAAAAGACCCTAACATGATTACGTCAGAATCGGCTCCTTGGTGGTCTTTTGGGATTCACAAACTCTTCCTGGCACAGCATGTGAGTTTGAGACCAACTTATGCTATGTAATGAACACTGAGTTTAACAAAACAAAAACCTTGAGACAACCTCCATCTGGTTCCACATGGTCTGGGCAGGGAGTGAGCCCCAGATGAACACCGGTTCACCCTATAGCCGGAGTGGGGACACACAAGATGAACAAGGCATATAACTCCATACACAACTCCCGGGATGACACCAGACACCCAGAGATACTGAGCACCACAAAAGTGAGAAAATAAATGGTGGAGAGATGGAAGAGAAATAGAAGCAGAAGGATGTGTGCACAACGAGGAGAGCCAGGACTTGAGACTCAAGAGAAATGAGGAACAGCCCGATGGGAATAGCCACCTAAAGCCATGGTGAATGGCCTATGCTGCCACTGAGGGTATTTAATCCCTGGTTCACCCTAAGTGAGACGTAAGCATTCATGTACACCGTAAAATAAAGTGGTTTGGACAAGCAAGGACCTTCTCGTTCATCAAGGAACGCTGTAGGGGGTAAGGGTGGGGGAAGACCTTTGTTGAAAAGAGCCTTGCCTAAATTTTCCAGAGAAGGCCTTCTCTTTTTCAGGGCCTCTGTACTTGCTCAGAATCAAACCGGATTCTGCCCCAGCCGGAGCTCAGCTATTCCCTTCCTTGTGCATAGGAGAAGGGTGGATCCCCATCTCCAGTGGATCACACAGTTCTTTATCACCTATCTTCCCTCTCCTCTTCTCATTATCTTACTCCAGCCCCCAACTCCAACAAGCATTCGCTGGGAACCCAGGAGCCACTCCTGCCAGCCAAGCAGGTAGGTTAACAAGAGCAGAGCTTCACCTCTCCCTCAGCTCCTCCAAGTCCTCTCTCCAGCTCCATGATAGAACATCTGCTGCAGCCTCCACTCCACTTCAGAGTAGATCACATAGATATTCTTCTCCAAGGAAAGGAAGGAGAATGAATACACAACTTACATAAGATAATAGTACTAAGTGCCTACATTTTAAAATTGGAGACATCTCATACTAACAGCATAACAGCACACCAGAAAGTTCTGGAACAAATAGAAGAAATCACACTCAAACAGAGTAAAGGCAAGAAATAATCAAACTCAGGGCTGAAATCATTAAAATAGAAACAAACTAAAAGAATCAACGAAACTAAGAATTTATTCTTTGAGAAACTCAAGAAGATTAACTAACTTTTATCCAAATTAAGTAA
Source organism: Mus minutoides (assembly GCA_902729485.2). NCBI lineage: Eukaryota > Metazoa > Chordata > Mammalia > Rodentia > Muridae > Mus > Mus minutoides. The sequence goes on from LR749526.1 coordinate 735,466, forward strand.
AAGGCAGAGAGAATATCCAAATTAGCAAAATCAGAAATGAAAAGGGACACATAACAATAGACACTGAGGAAATCCAGAAAATCATAAGGACATATATTAACATATACTCCATAAAACTCGAAATTCTAAAAAGAAGTGGATACTTTCCTAGAAATATAACACTTACCAAGTTAACCACATAAACAATTTAAACAGACCTATAACCCCTAGAAGTCACCCTTCCAACAAAAATTAAAAAGCTCAGGGTCAGGTGGTTTTAGAACAGAATTCTATCAGACTTTTAAAGAAGAGTTAGCCCCAATACTCCTTAAGTTGTTTGACAAAATAGAAACAGAGGGAAGTGATAAGTTATTTCTCCAGTGGTGAAATGAGCTAGACTAAATCAGGTTTATTGGGAAGCTGCACATTTACTGGTCAGAGAAGTCACCATGGGGGGGGGGCACCCTCCCAGAAAGAGAAGAGAAAGGAAATGGGGGAGGGGAAGGGAGGGGGAGGGGGAGAGACCAAAGTGTCTGGATTACATAGGGGAGAGCCACTGGAAGAAGGGCAGCAAAGTGCCTGGGCTGAAAGGTCAGGTAGGGTATGCCAGATATGGACTGAGGAATTCTGGGAGAACTCAGATGCCAGGTCCTCCCAGATATGTAAAATATGCACCTTAGTCCCTTGTCCTAGGGTTCAAAACCAAACAGGAACATTTCTGAGTTCATTGTATGAGGTCACAGTTACCCTGACACTTAAACCACAAACTACATAAAGACTCAACAAAGAGAATCACACACCAATTTCCCTAATGAACACTGGTGGAAAAATTCTCAATAAAATACTTGTAAACAAAGATCCAAGAACACATAAAAAAGATCATCCACCATGATCAAATAGACTTTATCACAGAGATGCAGACATATGAAAATCTGTCAGTGTAATCCACCATATAAACAAAGTGAAAGAAAAAAAAATCAGGATTGTTCCATTAGATGCAGAAAAGAACTTTGACAAAAATCTAACACCCCTTTATGAAAAAAAGACCTGGAAAGATCAGGGATACAAGGAATATACCTAAAAATTATGAAAGCAGTTGTCTTAGTTAGGGTATTACTGCTGTGAACAGACACTATGACCAACGAAACTCTTATAAAAGACATTTAATTGGGCTTGGCTCACAAGTTCTGAGGTATATCATCACCATTATCATCATGGTGGGAAGCATGGCAGTGTCCAGGCAGGCATGGTGCTGAGCAGCTGAGATTCCTACATCTTGTTAGTAAGACAAACAAGAGAAAACTGGCATCCTCAGGCACCCAGAGTAACACACTTCCTCCAATACGGTCATACCTCCTAATAGTACCAATCTCTGGGTCAAGCATATTCAAACAGAAAGGGGAGGGGAGAGGGGGATGGGGGAGGAATGAGGGAGAGGGAGAGGGAGATAGCTAAAACAATCCTGAACAATCAAAGAACTTCTGGAAGTCTCACCATCCCCAATTTCAAGTTGTACCACAGAGCTATAGTAATAAAAAGAGCATAGTATTGGCAGAAAAAAAAAAATGAACGTTTTGATCAATGAAATATAGTTGAAGACCCAGACATAAATCTACAAATCGAAACTTGATTTTTTTAATAAAAAGTCAGAGATATATATTCTAAAAAGCACAGCATCTTCAAAAATTAGTCAAACCTGGTTAAAATGGCTGTCTCTGTGTACAATAATAGATCAATACTTACTACCCTGCACAACAATTCAACTCTAAATGGATTAAAAACCTCAAGATAGAATTAGAATCACTGAATGTGATTGAAGAAAAATTGGGGAAGATCCTAGAACTCACTGTCACAGGAAAAGACTCTCTGAACTGTTACCATAGGAACTAAGATCAGCAAATAATAAATGAGACCTTATGAAGCTGAGAGCTTCTGCATAACAAAGGGCACTGTCGTTCTGGCAGCCTCCACAACAGAAAAAATAATAATGGATTACATATCTGATAGAGGGCTAATATCCAAAACATACCAAAAAAACTCAAAAGAAAAAAACTTGAAATCAAAAAAACAAATGACCCAATTTTTAAAATGAGATACAGATCTAAACAGAGAATTATCAAAGAGGAAACTCAAGTAGCTAAGAAACACTTTTAAAAAATGTTCAACATCCTTAGCCATCAAATCAAAACTACTTTGAGATTTCAACTTTGCTGGTGGGAGTGCAAACTTTTAGCCACTATGAAAATCAGTGTAGCAGTTCCTCAGGAAGATGAGAATTAAGTTATCTCAAGATCCAACTATACAACTCTTGGACATTTATCCAAAGGATGCTTCATCCTACAGAGACTTGTTTAATCATTTTCATTGATGCTCTATTCACAATAGCCAGGAATTGGAAACAATATTGATGCCCCTCAACTAAGAATAGATAAAGAAAATGTGGTACATTCACACAATGGTACATTCACACAATGGTACATTCACACAATGGTACATTCACACAGCTGAGTAATTCAGCTGTGAGAGAGAAAGAGAGAGAGAGGGCTTGGGGAAGAAGTCATGAAGCCCGAAGGTAAATGGATAGAACTAGAAAAAAACATTCATCCTGAGTAAGATATAACAGACACAGAGAGACAAATATGATATATATTCACTTATATGTACCTATTAGCTGTTAAGTCAGTGAAAACCAAGGTATAATTCCTGGATCCACAGATGTTAGGTATAGAATATGGGGCCAGGGGGTCAGATAGATCTCCCTAGAAAGGGGAATTAGTTTTGGATGGAGGCAGAGTGGCTGGAACAAGAGGATCAAGAAGAAGGAAAGAAGGGGACAAAGGGAAGAATACAGGGAGAAACAGCTCAAATTAAGGGCTATTTGGAGGGTAATATAGAAGCACACACATATACATATACGTATACGTATACATATATATATATATACTTTTACTGTAAAAAAATATATATATATATAAAGGCAATCCAAATGAAATTGTCAAATAATGGGGGGCAGAGTTCCCATTAGCCATCTCCTGTCACCAAATGAAGCTCCCAGTTGCATATAATTGAACTGTTGGCCAAAAGGGTCCCATGAGAATCCCCAAAACAATCTAGGCTGCTGCCAAGATTATATGGGTTGCTCTCCACAATCTGAAAGCAAGGCTCTAACGCTGAATACACCACCTAAACAACTCATCAAACAAGAATTCTAGATGGTGCCTACATAGAGCCTTCACTCTTGGGTTCCAGGGTCTTAAGTACAGAAAGCTTTCTTCCATACTACCAAGGGAGAAATGTAAGCAACAACTCAGTCACAAACCCTCTAATTAACAATGGTGTCTTGCCTGCAAAATATGCTAGTGCAATGGTAATACAGAACTTTCGGGAGTACTCAACCAATATCTTCTTCAATTTAAGATCAACTACACAAGATCGAAGCCATAACCAACACTGCTTGGGTTACCAAGAACCTGAGACTATAGTCCAGGGACTTAGGGTAAAACCAAATACTATTGATCTAAGGAAAGGAAACAAACAAAAAAAACCGTAGTGATGAGTCTTAATTGTACTCTGCTATGCTCATTGATCAGTACCTTGTTCAGTCACTATCAGTCAGAGAAGCTTCCTTTTGAAGCAGATGGCAACAAATACAGAGACTCCCAGCCAAACATTTCATGGAGAGTGCGAAACTTTGGGAAATTCAACTCTAAATGGGATATCACCATCAAATCCTTCCCCTCTGGCCTCAGGGAACACTGCAGAAGAGGCACAGAAAGAGCTTAAGAGCCAGAGGGGATGGAGGACAGTAAGAAAAGAAGACCTCTAAATCAACAAAGCACAAAAAAGCTCACAAAGATGGAGGCAGCATGCATAGAGCCAGACCATCTGTGTATATATATTGTATACACATACATATTGTGTGTATATATTACGGCTCCCAATTTAGTGTTCTTATGGGATTCCTGACCATGTGATGAGTGGTGAGTGAATATATATGCTGTCCCTTTTCTTCATTTTGTTTCTTAGTTTTGTCCAACTCTGATATGTTAGTTTTGTTTTTATCATTCTATTGTATATTGTATCATATCATAATCATATCATATCATATCATATCAGAAACCTGTTTGTTTCTAAGGAGAGACAGAAAGAATTGAGAGAGGAGGTGGAGAGGAACTGGGAGGAGTAAAGGGAGGGCAAACTGTAATGAAGGTATATTATGTGAGAAAAAATCTATTTAAAAAAAAAAAGGGAGAGTATAGAAAAGGAACTGGTGCCTTTTGCTTCCCTACAGAAAGATAAAGCTGTGTTTACACTGTGCATTTCAAGCACCAAACTTTGCCGCGTTGCCAAAGTCCTTCTGATCACTGACCATGTGTGTGTGTGTGTTTTGATCAGGATATGATCTGATCCATTGCACAGGCTGAACGTTTTCAAAACGAAGTAGAAAATGGCTCAAAGAAAACTTGTAAATTATTGCTGGACCTTCCATAGCTAATGACATTTGCAAGATTTGTTCTACTAGGTTCTGAACTTCCTCAAAATTATCACACTCTAAATATTTTTCAACTCATTTATTTTCTTCAAAGTTTGTCATTAATACCTGACATAGTGTGAAGCCTCCTCTTCAGATCTTCTGTTGAATGCAGCCTCTGTCATGTGTCCTTACTGTTTGGTACATAGACACTTTTAAAGCAAACTGATAGACTTCTTATTTAACTAACTTGAATTAGCATTAGGACTAGTATCTCACAAGAAACTACATGAAAGAAATTATAAATACACCTCCTTCTTTACCATGTGTTTTTCAACTAACGTTAACTACTCAGACAGGTCAATTAAGTAGTGAAGTTGAAAGTTACATGTATGCTACATTTCTCTATGGTTTGTTCTCATCTCCAATGTCCTTAAAAGGTGAGAAGTTGGAGATGTATGCATTATAGTATTTATATATCTAAACTCTAGAAACACAAGTAATATATGATTTTTTGATGAGTAATTTTTCTTTAATTTCATAATGCTAGATCCAAGATTACAGAATATTCTGACTCTAAAATCATTCCTACCTTCATAAATATAAAAGGAATGATGTGATTGTTGGCAAGTTCTGAATATGAAATGTCCCCAATAGGTTCATATGATTGTCCCAAGCTAGTGACACAGCTCTAGGAGTTTATGGAGACTTTGCAGAGACAATGTGTAGCTAGAAACAGTGGGTCACAGAGACACACATTCAGAACCATTGACTACTTCTGCTTTAAGAGCTCTCTTCTTGGCTACAAGTGGATGAGTTGCTAAGATAAAAAACATTATGTGTTTGCACAAAATCCTGTAGGAAAACCTTAACAAAACAAACATGTACAATATAGATGATGGATGGATAGATAGATAGATAGATAGATAGATACGGTGATGGAAATCAAGATAGAGATGAAGTTATATATCATCCCCCACTTGTCTATTGTGTTGGTTTGAATGTCAATAGAGTCCATAGGCTCATTGGAAGTAGCACTATTAGGAGGTGTGGCCTTGTTGGAGTGAGTGTGGCTTTGTTAGAGGAAGTATGACTCTGTGGGTGGGGGTGGGCTTTGGGATTTCAGATACTCAAGACAGGCCTAGCCTCTCTCTCTCTCTCTCTCTCTCTCTCTCTCTCTCTCTCTCCCTTCCTCCCTTTCTTCCTCCCTCCCTCTCTTCCTCCCTCCCTCTTCCTGCTGCTTGCCAATTCAGACATAGAACTCTCAGCTCCTTCTCCAGTACCATGTCTGCCTGCATGCCACCATGCCTCCCACCATGATGATAACAGACTAAATCTCTGATTCTGTAAGCCAGCACACATTAAATGCTTTCCTCTGTAATTGTTGCCATGGTCATGGTCTTTTCACAGTGATAGAATCTCAAGGCAACTCTTCTTTAGAGTAAAATTCTATTATCATTATCACAAGAGAGTTTATTGAATGTGGTAAATATTTTATTTTCTCTGCCTTGAACTTAACATGGAATGCAGAATGATTTTGAACTCTTGATCCTCCTTTCGTCCTCTCCCAAGTGTTGTGACTATAAGCCTGGGCCATGATGCCTGGCTTCTGGTGCACTAGAGAAAGACTATTTGACCCATGCAGAGGGGTGTGGTGTGAGCAGCTATTAAGGGAGATGTTAAGCGGACATGACTCTATCTAATTAGTATTATGTGTTAAAGTAAAGTAAAAAGTTTTTAAATTTGGCTGATGACCCTCCTATGGTCCAAGTGATACTAGTTTTTATGATGAGTATCAGGCCTTTCTTATGCTGATGCTCTATTACCCACCACTTCCCACCTACCCAGTCTCATCCCACTTGCACTCAACACAGCATCCTCTATTTTAGTTTGAGGAGATTTGAGAGTTGAGAATTGACATTCTAATAAAAGCAAAGAATGAGCGAGTAAGGAAGGTGTCCAGATTGAAGATGCTAAGGATCTCCGAGTTTTAACAAGAACAACTCTAACCCCATCACCATGCTTTCAGATCAATGCTTCATTGAGTGTTTTTGTGGAGATAGATGCTCGGGACCATTTTAAAGCTTCTTGACTCTGGGTGAGAAGGCAAGTGAGTAACCATTTAGATTTCTTAGACAAAAGTTATTTAAATAACTCTTCCAAATAACCTTCAGAATTCTAGAAAGTCAAATAAAACTGTTGCTAACTATCAACCTTCGATAATTTATTCATGTGGTCCAAATGCTCCAAAGCTTCATTCATGGACAGACTGGTATGAAGTATCAATAACATTTAGACTCAGGTTTGATTATCAGTCTTCATAACACAACCACAGGAGTTAAACATCACATTCCCACCACTTATGCTCATGTAGGAATCCATCACGAGGTTTCACAGGAGTTAAACATCACATCCCTACCCCTCATGCTCATGTAGGAATCCATCATGAGTTTTCAAGGCTTCCTCTGAAGCTTTGTAACACACAGGGAAACAACTCACCTCCACTTTCTTCTCATCTGGTTTCCTTTCTACCCACTGATTGATTACTCTGGCCTGTCCAGTTTTTCTTTTTTTTTAATGTTGGGAAATAACTATCATCTATAAAAGTTCATGATAACTATGCAATTAAATTATAAATAAACAAATAAATAAATAGTATATGCTCTTTCAGGAAAGTTTACAATTGAATTCTGGGTGGCATCCATATTTGTTATTGGCCACATGTGGTCCAGAAGGGTACAGACTGGACATGCCATCAAGGAAGCAATGAGTGTAATGGAAGTGTAATGGAATAGGGCTGTTTCTTAACTTAAAGGATCATCTTTGTGATATTTGCAATTTTCATATCTTCTTTTGAGAACTTAAGAAATTGAATCTTCTGATCAGAAAACAGAATGACAGAGGAGTAAATTGTCTGAGTGGGACCACTTGACTGACCACTCCAACATCAGGACTTGCATTTGATATGCACTTGACGCACAACCTCGGTGTATAACACCACAATGTGTTTATGCCACCATGTTTTTAGATTAAATGGGGCCTTCTTCAAGTTCTGTTATGCCCGGGACCTGAAGTAGTCCTGCTCACTGTGACAGCACCAGTTTCTCCTGAAGTAAGCTTTTGCTGTGGCTGGGAGGTGTCCCCACAACTCAAACAAGAAACATTGTAGAACAGGGTTCAAAACATAGTACCATAATATCTTCATGAAAAACACCCCTTGACTTCTAGCTTGTAGGAGCAGACAGAGTCAAGGAGGCCTTTTATCATCTGAGAAACATCACCCTCTAATATTAGCTTTAATAACTTACAAAATGATAACATGTAAGGATAGTTTTTATGTGATGGATAATTTTATATGCTTTAATTCTCGTCTTTAATCAATGGACAAAGTTGAGCATATTTTATTTAAAAACAAAATAAACAAACAAACTTACTAAAATTTGACAAGCCTGGATTCAGCTCTTTTTTTTTTTTTTTTCTTACCAGATAAGGTCTCATGCAACCCAGGCTGAGGTCTAGTTTGCTGTTTAGCTAAGGGTGATCTTGAACCTCTGACTCCCTTGTTACTCCATCCCAAAGGTGCACCACCACTTACAGATTTAAGACTTTAGTCAGTGCTGAGGATTCCACCCAGGGCTCCAGGCGTGCTGGGCAAACACTGTACCAACTGAACTCATGCCCAAACTCGTGCACTTCTTACTCTTGAAAGGATCCACCAAATGGCCTCACTAAGATAATTTACTTCTCTAGCATTCAGTTTTCTGTTCAGAAGATTCAATTTCTTAAGTTCACAAAAGAAGAAATAAAAATGGCAAATATCTCAAAAAGTATTCATCATCCTTAGCAATTAGGGAAGTGCAAATTAGATGCAAACTAGAATACCTTGAGATTTTAGCTCACCTCATTTCAGACGAATAAAGTCAATGAAAACCACCACAAACAAATGCTGGCAAGGATGGGAGACGAGAAACCCTCACTCACTCTTGGAACTGAGGAATGCTGCAGCTACTTTGACACCAGTATGGCCAGTCCTCAAAAAGCCAAGAGTTAATCTGCCAGAACCTAGCCAAACCACTCTTTGGCATATGTCCAAAGGCCCCAACAGCCTATTGCACAGGTTCGTGCTCACTAATGCTCATATGCACTCTATTCAAATTAGCTAGGAAATAACCTGCGAGGCCTGCAACTAACGTCTGCATGATGAGACTGCAGCGCATTCATACAGCAGAATGCTACACGGCTGTAAAGAAAAGCGAAATCCATGATACTTGCAGGTAAACAGACGGAACTAGAAAATATGTTGAGGGAGATAAGGTAGACCCACAAAGACAAACACTGTATTTTCTCTTTCACATGGGATTCCTAACTCCACATCCTCAGCTGTGAGTAAACAGCATAGAGCAGCTGCAGAAATCAGGAAAATAAAAAGGAAACCTTGCTACATCCACTCAAGTAGTGACCCGCCTGACAGGCTGAAAAGCCTGGGCGCGGTCCCGAGGCGAAAAGTTCATGGAATCGTGGCATCCTGTATAAGGAATGCTCCAATGTCCTTGCTTTAGTCGATAAACGGATCTGTGTGCTTTCCCCTAATATCGCTTTATTATAAGTGTTTCTAAGGATTGAATTTTTGACATATAGCTAAGTTAGATTCTAGGCAGTCCTTGATCTGACCCTGGGCATGGATAGCTAAGTCACTGCCCTACACAGGAATTTACCATTATCTAGGAAGAAGGAAGTTTGTGGCCTGAGGAAGAACTAGAGAAGATACTTAGAACTATAGCTAGAGCCGGGCGTGGTGGCACATGCCTTACAGCACTTGGGAGGCAGAGGCAGGCAGATTTCTGAGTTCGAGGCCAGCCTGGTCTTCAAAGAGCCAGGGCTATACAGAGAAACCCTGTCTTGAAACAAAACAAAACAAAAACAAAAGTCTGATGTTCAATGTGACCAATTACATTCAGATCCACACTCCCTTGTGTCGTGTTTGTTTGTCACCCCACTTTCACCAACTCCATGCCCATCTGTCTTAACCCCTGATTCCCACAGATTGAGAGGGGCCAACTAGGCCCAGTCCATGACAAAACATAGTGTAGCAGGAGCTTTATGGAGGAGGAGAACAGGATACAGGTGATACGAATGGAGAAATGGAAAAAACAGGAGGGGGCTTCAGGTGGGAAGGGATGATAGACAACACAGGAGGAGGAGGGAGGAGGGAGGAGGGATGAAAAAACACTAAAGATTCTGGGGAAAGACATAGTAGGTCATTTTTAACTTACTCCAAATTACTTATAAACAATACAGATATATGTGTATACACACACACACACACACATACACACAATTTGTATAATTTAAATGAAAATACACCACTGGAGGTATTAATATTCTCTCTACAAGCCATGGGCTCTGAAACAAAAACCCCAATAAGAGACATGAGAAACCTCTTTTTGAGTTGTTAGTCAAGAGAGTCCAAAAGAATATGGAGATAACATAGACTTTTGCGATTGGTGTTGGTTGCCTCCTAGAAGTTAAAGGTAAGTCCCTATTGCTGAAGGCACTGCACGCACACATAGGACTCAGAGTGTGTGATCTGGAACTGACCCAAAGCCTTCTCCACGAGGACAAAGAGAGAAAAGCAAACAATAGTCCTACCCAGATATGACACCCTTGATCCCAAACAATGACCAGCATGGGAAGATATGCCTAGAGGCACAATAGTGGCACTGTTATCTTGGTAGTAACCAACAGTTGTCTAAACTGGACTCAAAGATCTCTTAATAGGAAAGAAATTATGCCTAATACTGTAAACCTAGCCAAATTCACATGGCTCTTGAGACCATGGACTTAGAGGAGGACCTACTACTGCAACTTTGTTAACCCAGTATAATTTATTACTACATTCTAAATAATTATATTTATTTTATTTCTAGAGATAAATATAGTTCTCATCCTCCACCTCTATTAAAGAAGCTTCATTTGTAGGTAAGTGAGACCAATACAGAAAGCCACAACTGTCAAAATGCAGAAAACAATTTAGTGTGATGTGCCCAGCCCCAGTTGATACTTCTACATCACAGCTCCTGCACCCAAAGCTCGGGAACATTAAGGATGAGTAGGTGAAAGATTATAAGAGCCAGAAGACCAAGAAATCTGTGAGATCTGTGTCTTCTAGCTATGACAGAAAAAATATACCAAATGACTCAAGTTATTGATCTAACCGAGCAGATAAGTGAATGAAGACAGGAGGCAGGGGCCAGATGCAGAGAGAGGCAGAGAGAGGCAGAGAGAGGCAGGGGCCAGATGCAGAGAGAGGCAGAGAGAGGCAGGGGCCAGAGGCAGAGAGAGGCAGATAGAGAGAAACTGGGATTATGTGATCTGGAATCTCAGGCAGAGTTCAGCATTGCAGAAGCTCAGCCTGGTTTTGTTTTGTTTGTTTGTTTGTTTGTTTGTTTGTTTTTGTCTTTTATATACAGTTGAACAGGGGGGTAAAGTTATTGTGTATAGCTGAACAGAGACAAAGGATTTAAGGTGTACAGCTGAACAAGGATTCACAGGTTTAGCTCTGTAGGGGAGCAGTCTTCAGGCTAGAAACATGGAGGTGAAGAGAATGCTAAAATAGACATCTTATGCATACACTATCAACACCCACTCAGACCCAGAGGGAAGGCTTTGTCATTTTCCATAGCTCTCAGGCTTTCAACAACACATACTCATTTAAGTCTTCATTGGATCCCTACACTATACCCTTGACATCACAGCATGGCTACCCAAACAAGACCTGAACAGTTCCAACAACACTTGACATACCACTGTCAATGGGAAAATTACCCTGGGCCTCCACACTCAATGAAAACCTACATGCCATTATACAATTGCTGAGAGAGAGATAGTGTTCCCTGGCTGTGAGCCCCTAATTGGTTGTCTGATTCTGAACCATCAGTCTTAGAAATATATATGTGCCGGAAACACTGAATGTCCTCAGCAGATCATATTATATGTTGGTTTGTTTTACTGATGTGAGGGTTTGAATATGCTTGGCTCTGGGAGTAGCACCATTGGGGTAGGCTTTGAGACCCTTCTCTTAGCTGTCTGAGGGTGCCAGTCATCTCCTGTTTGCCTTCAGAACAAGATGGAGAACTCTGCACCATGCCTACCTGGATGCTGCCTTGCTTCCATCTTGATGATAATGGACTAAACCTCTGAACCTGTAAGGTTGTCCTTTATAATAGTTGCCTTGGTCACAGAGTCTCTTCGCAGCAATGGAAACCTTAACTAAGATAACTGTAGATGTAACGACAATGTCTAAAGAAGAGGAGAGTGTAAAGTTTGAAGGAGGCAGACATGGGAGGGATAGAAGAGAGGAGAAGAGAAGAGCAAATGATGTGATTATATTTTAATAAAGTAAAACTAAGTTCTCCAGAACCTTCTACTTTCTTTAATTTATAGTGTACATTTATTATTTCAGGTCATTGCTAGGTTGACAAATTTCATTTTCCCAAGACAGCAGAATGGATATATAGCTCAGCAGTGCTCTACAGAATATTGTGTGTGACACACATGCCTCTCATTACGAAAGGCTTTGGGCTTGGCCCGAGTGAGATGACAAGGGAATGAAGAAAGGCTGAGATACAAGGACATACACATGATAAAAAGCTGGGATGGGTGGGCCCTGCACTGTGGTAGAGATGAACCAGCAACCAGGAAGCTGGTGAGAAATGAGCTAAGTTTACTTTATACAGCTGTATGCTATTCTTGGTTAAATAGTTGATAGTTTCTGCATACAATGGTTTTATCTAAAGGTCAACTGTACATAAACAATGCTCCTTGGGCTTGGACTAGACAGGCTTTGCCCTTCCTTTGAGCCTGACATTGGCAAGGCTTCTGAAGCATTAGAGTCCTTGACTTGGACACAGACATGTCAACAGTTCATATTCACCCAGGACTTTGCCTGCTCACCATATCCTATAAAAGATCAAGTTCATATTTTACTCCTTTGAGCCTGTGATTTTTTTTTGAACACTAGAATGTGATAAAAACAAGGTTGCTCAATTTCTGAGGCTAGATCATATTAAAAAAAAAAGAGCTCTCTCTCCTCTCTGTCTGTCTGTCTCTCTTTTTCTCCTTCTCCATCTTTCTCCCTTCTTCCTTTGTTCACTCTTTATGGGAATATGTATATCATCTGTCTATCTGTCCCTTTACAATCAAATTAGCTTTTTCATTATTTGTCTTTATAGCTCAACCACTGTGCTGTGGATACTTGGTCAATCCAGAGAAAGAAGGTGGAAATGTTATAATCAACAGCCCTATAGTTCCCAACATATGTCACCATCTACTACCAGAGGTAGGTAGGTGTAACTGTATGACCCTTCTGAGGATTCTTCCCTCCGTCGATAAATCTTTCCACTAAGGCTTTAGCATTCCTGGCCCTTAAGAATCATACTTAGAATAAATGATCACTAAATCATTTTTATCACTAAATTTTGTTTTAAACTAAATTTGGTGGCAAATTGTTACGCAGTCAAAGTAACCCAAAACTCACTCCTTTGCCTTCTGTGTGCAAGAAGGCCAAATATGTGGCAATTTGCTTATTCTACACACTTGTCTCGGTCAGGGTTTTCTATTCCTGCACAAAACATCACAAACAAGAAGCAAGCTGGGGAGGAAAAGGTTTATTCAACTTCCACTTCCACCCTGCTGTTCATCACCAAAGGAAGTCAGGACTGGAACTCAAGCAGGATGGGAAGCTGGAGCTGATGCAGAGGCCATGGAGGGATGTTACTGGCTTGTTTCCCCTGGCTTGCTCAGCCTGCTTTCTTATAGAACCCAAGTCTACCAGCCCAGGGATGGCACCACCAACAATGGGCTGGGTCCTGCCCCCTTGATCACTAGTTGAAAAAAATGCTTTACATCTGGGTTTCATGGAGGCATTTCCTCAACTGAGGCTCCTTTCTCTGTGATAACTTCAACCAGTGTCAAGTTGACACACAAAACCAGCCAGTACAACATTAAATCTCAACATTTTCTTTTAAGCTATAGCATTAGGTTTTTTGTTTAGTTTTGTTTTGTTTTTTGCTTTTTTTATAATACCAGATGTTGTTTGATCAGCAGCTCCTACACACACACACACACACACATATATATATATATATATATATATATATATATATATATATATATAAAATTGATCCTTATGAAAAATGATTATTCTCTAGGGTATTTTTCTTCCCAATACTGTTCCTGAAATGCCTGTACCATCTGATCAATACAAAAGAAAGCCCACGAAGAGATAATGAGGAGTCAGTTCAGGACTGCCGCTTAGAGAGAAATGTTTTAAATATAATATTTTATTTCTTTTTTAAAAAAGTACTATTTATTATTACTGTGTCTGTATGTATGTGCACAATGTATGCGGATGTGCACATGCTACAGTATGTGTGCAGAGGAGAGAGGACAAACTGTTTCTCTCCTTGAACCTTCCTGTGAGCTGCGAAGACTGAACTCAAGTTGTTAGTGTACTGAGCCAAGAACTTTACCTAGTGAGCCATTGAGCCATCTCACAAACCCTAAAAATATTTTTAACATAATTACAGTTAAATTCTAAAATTAAAATAAATAAGACTACATTAAGAGCTTAATTCCATAAAGTTAACAATACAGTACTTTTCATATTTCTTTTAATAAGAAAACCTTGGCCGATATTCTAAAATATTACTTTCACCTGTTCTCCACATAATAACTAATCTTGTTTTCCTTAAATATCAGTGAAGGGAACAAGGAAAAACTGATCAAATAAGATATAGGTAGTTGCTCTTTTATTTATTTATTTATTTATTTATTTAAGTTATTTATTAAGTTATGCCAGACAATAGTGTGTTATGTAAATGCAGCCAGATCTTGAGCTAATATTGGGTAAAACCTGGTGCCCTCCATCAAACTCTTTCATGCAAAGGTAAAAATAGCAAATAAATATACCAAAACTACATATGTACATACACGCTGATCAAAATGTTTATGCATTATGATTCATGCTAATTAATCATAAGTATTACAACTCATCACAAGTATTGTAAGTTGGCTCTGCAAATAATGTCATTATTGTTGAAACACGTAGGGTGAAAATTCAACCCATGTTGAGTTCAAGGCAGTAATTCAAACCTCTTTGTTTCATCAGTTATCAACAAATGGAACAAATGCAGGATTTTGTTGACAGATAATATTCAGTGGTCCATTGAATGTTGAGCTAGAAACACTGGTGAATATTAAAGTCATAAATAATTCAATTCTTTGTTGCATCAGTGTATGACCTCAAAGTCACCCTGTTCAATCTGAAGGCCCTGTAATGGCCCAAGGTTCAGCAAGGCCAAATCATACTCTGCCATATATAGTAACAGATGATAATATAGAGTTTCAACAAAAAAAATACAGCTAGCATAATAATGAGGCATTAGCTGAAATGCACACAGAATTGTTGACCTGAAACAAAAAATCCACAGAAAGGACGTGTTCTGAAGGATGCTGACAAAGTAATTAAAATAACTAGAGAAATAGAACTCACTTAAAACTGAGCAAGTCTTAAGTCCTGTCTTAGTCACTTAACCCCTAACTTACACTCCCTGACCCTTATGTGCTATTTTAATATTCAGTTATGCAGTAGGGTAAATTCAGAGTGTTGCCAAATTAAATTCCATTGCTCCTGCTGCAAGCACCTCTTTGCCAGTACCGAACTGCACAATTTCCATAATGTGCAAACATCTCCCAGTCTTCCGTAGCCCCTTAGTTATTATACCCTTAGACTTGACACTCTTCTCCCGTCTTCCTTTTCTTTCTGCCTCAGATATCATTTCAGTAACCCCTTACCTGGTTTGTCTAGAAGAATCTACATTTTGTATGTCTTTATTTTTTAATATAGTTCTCACAATTACACACTGACATCATTTATGTGTTCATGCATTTATTTCTGAGGAGTGAAGTCTGAATGTCAGAGACCATTATTCCACCCTTTAACCTCAATTAGTGGAAGCTTTTTCTCCCCTTGTGAGGCCTGGATATCTAGCCAAGTCATCAGGCTTGGCAAGGAATGCCTTTACCTGTCTGTGAGACACTATTCCTGGAGAGAAGTGTACAAGCATCTATAACTCTGGATGGGAAACTGACAACAAACCAAAGTAAAATATCATTGATGTCCAACTTGGTTAACCATTGAGCTTCTTAGGGTTATTTATAGGAGTATGGGTGGGGAGTTATTTCAGGGATTAAAATCACTTAAGGGTAGCTGCATTACTGCAAGCTCACTCCATCATGGACAACAACTCACAAAATCACTACACAACTTTTAAGCAGCTTGACTGGTTGGAGAAGAAGCCCAATAGATGAGGTGACTCATGGAGGTGACTCAGTTGGTCTGTGCCTCTTTATGGCAGCCTGGAAGATTTCTCAGCAATCCATACTGCTTATATAACCTTAGGGAGAGAAAGGTCTATTGCATCTGGTCAGTTTCAGGGACTTCCTGAGACTTCTGAGTTGTTTACTTACTGAGTTTTAAGGAGCTTTCCTGAAGAAAGGAATGTTTCACTGCCCTTTAGAACATCCTGAATCTTAAGGAGCTTCCCTCCAATGTGGAATATTTTGTCTCAGAAGAAATTGCTTCCTAACATCTCTGGGCCATCTGTCTCACTGACACTTGAGATAGGATTTAACTATGTAACTCAGGCTAACCTCAACTCATTATCTTCTACCTCAGTCTCTGGAGTGTGGAGGTGCCACCATATGAGGCACAACCTTTATTTTGTAATGGATCTCCTCTAAAGGAATCCTTTGGGGATCAAGTGAGGTTAAATGCATATACTGCCTGGTATACAGCAATAAATTCAAATACCAATTAATTCCTGATTAAAATATCTTCATGTATTATCCAACACATCTAAAATGTATCATAGAAAGCAATAAAAGCATGCATAAAAATGTTAAGTGGGGATTTGCATCTGTTCCAGCACCTTCTGAAAATAACAAAATTCTTATCATCATAAGTTATTAATGCTACCAAATTCATTCCTTCATAATCTATCTATATTAATGTGAAAATTTATTTAATTAGATGCATTTAAATGATCATATTAAATTTTAAACATGAAAATGAATATATTATTACAATTACAGAAATAATATTATATATAAAAGGTATATATTAGTTTTTAATATCTTTATACCTTTAGAGCTGTTGATTAAAAGTAAAGAAAGAGGAGTTATAGTAAAATAAAATTTGGGTTTTTTTTGGGGGGGAGGGTTGTATTTTTTTAAACTTGGCATTAAAATTAGCCCTAAACTGAAAGTCAGTATTCCAGAATCTGCATCTACATGCTTACATGACATAAAAGCAAAATCTAGGTTGTGAACTCTGACAGTGGAACAGGAGAACAAAGCGAACTTCCTGCGCACTCCTGCTGCATCGATCTAGGAGCCTGAAACACTTTGCATTTCTCAGTGTAACTTGTACTGAGGGAGGATTTAGTCCGGATAATTGACTAATAATAAGTTAGCCTCATCCATTGCCCTAGAAAGAAATACTAATGAGCTGCCAACTGCCTGAGGCCATCGTCCTAAATACAGGACAGTAGATGAATGAAGGGAAACGAACCAGATGTCCTACCCAGGGGAATTAGAATCTGTTTCAGAAAAGATGAGAAAATGAACCTTGTCTCTTTCATCCAAACCAACCTCTTTGTCTTATAAGGACTGGAGATGTAACCTTCTTCCTCACAGGAAAAGGCAAAGAAACTCTAAGAAGCTCCCCTATGGCTTAAAGCAGCAGACAAAAGGCAGAGGCAGAGCCTGGGATACATAATGGCTCTGCTCACATTATCCTCCAGGATCACGGCTCTTTATCCCTTCTTGTACTTAAGCTTTGGGCAGAAATGTCAAGCAAATAGCCAATAGGGTATTACCTCAAAATGCACATTCTATCCACAAATAGTGAAGGGGTTTTGATCCTATTATATATAAACTTTAAGGCTTTTAAAATTTAAGGCTCTTAGGAAAGCCTAAGTAAATGCATTCATTTTGAAATTTAGACCTTCCAGCCCATGACAACTTAAGCACTCAATGTTCTGCTTTTAACAAAATAAAATGAGATTTCCTGAAAGTATTAATAATAGGAATTAAATAGAAATAAATTATGACTGCATTGGTTTGATCTTATTTTTGATGATCAGATCTTAAACTACTTAGTATCTGTCTGTTGTTCTTGTTTGTGGTGATTCAAATGAGAATGGCCCCCAGGGTTCATGTTCTGTAGCTGGTGGAACTGCTTGGGAAGGATTATGAGGTCTGGCTTTGTTGGGTAAGGTTTCATCCCAGTTCACTCTCTTTGCTTCATGATTGTGGGTGAAGATGTAAGCTCTCAGCAACTGCCCTGGTGCCATACCTGCCTGCCTGCCTGCTATACTCTCTGCTGTGATGCTCATGGACTCTAATGCTCTGAAACTGTAAGACCAAAATAAACTTTTCTAGAAGTTGATTTGGTCATAGCGTCTTACCACAGTAGTAGAAAAGTAACCAGCATATATGGATATTTCTATAATCTTAATCTTAGTAGCGAAGAAAATCTATATGAGGACTTAAGCAGCTGTCTATTGATAAGTTGTTGTTGTTGTTGTCACCACTGTTGTTGTTTTGAGGCAATGTATTTAAGGGGTTCTGGCTGGCCTCTCACTGTGATAATATCCCTGCCTCAGTCTTCTGGATTATAAGCATGCACCCACTTTTCTTTAAATGAATTAAAAAGAGAGCTCTCAGATCCTAAACAATTCATGTGACTTAATATATTGGTCACTGCAAGTTGTCAATCAGATAGCCCTATCTGTGTCACTGTGGTGGTTTGAATATGCTTGGACTAGGAAGTGGCACTATTTGGAGATGCGGCCTTGTTGAAATAGGTGTGGCTTTGTTGGAGTAGGTGTGTCACTGTGGGTGTGGGCTCAAAGACCCTCATCCTAGATTCCTGGAAGCCAGTCTACCCCTAGCTGCCTTTGGAACAACAGGTAGAACTCTCAGCTCCTTCCAGTACCATACTCGCCTAGACACTGCCATGCTTCCTGTCATAATGATAATGGACTGAACCTCTGAACCTGTATGTAAGCTCCAGTTGAATCTTGTCCTTTGTAAGATTTACTGTGGTCATGGTGTCTGTTCACAGCAGTAAACCCTAACTAAGACAGAATTTGGTACCAGGATATTGCTGTGATAGGCCTGAAAATGTTTTTGTTTGGAAGAATGTGGATTTAGGAATTTTGGATTTAGAAAGCAGTAGTGGGGTTTAATGAGCTATCTTAGTAAGAATATGGAAGACTTTGTTGCTGAGAGTGATTTGAACTGTGAAGACTTGTCACAAGAGGTTTCAGAGGAGAAAAATTGTAGTATGTGGCCTAGAGGCTGTTTTTGTAGAATTTTGGTGAAAAAACTGTGGCTGCTTTTTGCTCTTGTCTTAATAGCCTACCTGAGGCTAAGGTAGAGATTTATATTAATTACATTGACAAAGGAAATCTCAAAAGAGCCCAGCAGAGACTTTGTTCTCTGGTTATGTCTCATGAAGAGCATTTTGAACAAGTGTAGCAAGCTTAGAAATGAAAAATATAAAATATATGGTTTGAGTATTAAAGGAGCACCAGGAAGTGAAATGGAGCTCAGTCCTGTGTTCAAGGATATTAAATTGAATTAAGGCAGTGGTGACCTTGGGGGAAAGATCCTATCCAGCTAAATTTAGATCCTGGCATGGTCGTACAAACCTTCAGTTCCAAGAGGCAAAGGCAAGCAGATCTCTGAGTTCAAGACCAGCCTAGGACAGGACAGGTTCTAGGTGAGGAAAAGCTTAGGTGCAGGCCCAGGTGTGGTGGTACATGCTTTTAATCCCAGCATTCAGGAGACAGAGCCATGCAGATCTCTGAGTTAAAGGTCAATCTACAGAGCAAGTTTCATGACAGTCAAGCTTAGGCAATGAGGGAGTTGGAAAACAGAAACCTGGTAATAGAATAAGGGAGGCCACATTCCAGCACCAGCAAGCATCAGAACTCAGCAGCTGTGGCCATATGCTTCTGGCTTTAGAGTCAAGAATAGGAGAGACTACTGGGACAATTGATGCTGGTTAGCTGTAGCTAATTCAAGGCAGTTGTGACCTTGGGGCAAATTTAGGTCCTGCTAACTTTAGGTCCAGCTAAATTTAGGTGCTGGCATGGTAGTATAAGCCTTTAATTCCAATAGGCAAAGGCAAGCAGATCTCTGAGTTCAAGACCAACCTAGGACAGAACAGGTTCTAGATGAGGAAAAGCTTAGGTCCCACCACTGAAATTAGCAGTGATTAAGAAGAGACCAGCATCACTGAGGTGAAATCTACTGGAAAGTGTTTTCTGAGAGTACAAAGGAGCTGTGTTCCAGAGATAGCAGAGGTTGTACTTCCTGTTGACTTCGTAATGCATAATAATCACCCAGGTGGTACTGGTTTGAAGGTCTGAAGGTGTCATGCAGAGCAGCTAAGACTCAAACTGTGAGAGGCCATGGAAGGCCAGTGGTGAAGGTGCAGCCTCAGTTGCAGTTAACAGCCCAGGACTGAAGGGGACATGCAGAGAAGTTGACACTTGGCACCATGAAGAGAGCCTATGAAAGACAACAATGAAACCCTAACTAAGGTAGTACCAACTATGAAAAGTCATTGTTTTGCAGGGCAGTGGTGGCACATGCCTTTAATCCCAGCACTTGGGAGGCAGAGGTAGGCAGATTTCTGAGTTCGAGGCAAGCCTAACCTACAGAGTGAGTTTCTGGGCAGCCAGAGCTACACAAAGAAACCCTGTCTCGAAAAAAACAAAAATAAATAAATAAATAAATACAAATAAATACAAATAAAAAAATAAAAAATAAAAGTCATTGTTTCAACTCATCCCTGTAATATCTGTAGGTGCTTGTATTAATGTAGAGCGCATTTTGAACAAGCATAGAAATATAACAGAGATGGGAAAGAAATAGCTTTCTCATTGGAGGAAGAATATTCAGTGACATAAAGTCAGAGATGATCAGACATAGAAATGACACTATAAGACTATAAGCTCTTTGTTTTACAGCCAAAACAAAACAAAAAAAACAAAAACAAACAAAAAAAATGATCTCCAGTTCTTCTCCAAGTCTCACTGTAAGCCCACTCCATTCTGCCTCAGTTACCTCACAGGAACTGATATCATCCCCTCATAGAACTGCACATTGTAAACCCAGTGCCTGCTCATTCCTTACCATTTGGACACATCAGTCTTAACACTGAGCACATGTGTGCCCTTTTCCTCCCTGATACAAACTGGCTCATAGGACACAGTAGTATTGAGATTTCTCTTCTAGAAAGCAACGACTTCATTTTCAATAGAACTGACCTATTGAAAAGATTTAAATAAATATATATTGAAAAGACAAAATATATATTGTCACAAGGCATTCTTTGCTTATACTATATAATCCAAGATGCCTGTGAATCAAGTGATCTGAAGATTTGGAACATTATGAAATTCTTTTTATCGGAGAATAAGAACAAAGCAAGAAGCACAAAGTAAGGTAAGTTGACTCTCAGGAGAAGTTTGATGGCCAGCCTCCTACCTATAAGCTCTTATGAATTCTCTTCCTGCAAAGGGGGTAATTATCTTAATTGCAAATGTCCATTTAGCAAGCAGCTTAGGGGCCAAAGGTGATTAGCTCTTGCCTCTTCACCTGCAGACCATATGTTCGCTGTGCTGTGAGAGAAAAGGTCAAATAAAGGGACTGACAAATCCCAAAGAAACTGGAGGTAGCTGCCAAAAGGTAGTGATTCCTTGCCTCAATTCTAAATCAAAATATTCTTAATAAGATTAACCAATTCTTTTCTTAACTCATGAACCAAGAACCAATGACTTTGGGAAGAAAATTACATATCCAAAGAAACCTTGACCTTTCTAAGCCAATGATGGTAATTATTCCAATACTCCCTTGTGGTCCTGTCAGAGATGTTCTGGGAAATGGTGGAAGTGGCTGATGAGTGCAGGCTCCTTTCTTGACTCTGCCTTTACTGATTCCTGTGTGATTTTTTTTTTATATTTTTTATTAGATATTTTCTTTATTTACATTTCAAATGTTATCCCCTTTCCTGGTTTCCCCTCTGAAAATTTCCTACCCCCACCCCCTCCTCCTGCTCACCAACCCACCCACTCCCACTTCCTGGCCCTGGCATTCCCCTACACTGGGGCACAGAGTATTCACAGAGCCAAGGCCTCTCTTCCCTTTGTTGACCAACTAGGCTCTCCTCTGCTACATATGCAGCTAGAGCCATGAGTCCCACCATGTGTACTCTTTGGCTGGTGGTATAGTCCCTGGGAGCTCTGGGGGTACTGGTTACTTCGTATTGTTGTTCCTCCTATGGGGCTGCAAACCCCTTCAGCATCTTGGGTCCTTTCTCTAGCTCCTCCATAGGGTATCCTGTGCCCAGTCCAATGGATGACTGTGTGCATCCACTTCTGTATTTGTCAGGCATTGGTGGAGCTTCTCAGGAGACAGCTATATCAGACTCCTGTCAGCAGTACTTGTTGGCATCCACAATAATGTCTGGGTTTGGTGACTGTATATGGGATGGATCCTAAGGTGGGGCAGTCTTTGGATGGTCATACCTTCAGTCTCCACACTTTTGTCTCTGTAACTCCTTCCATGGGTATTTTGTTTCCCCTTCTAATCCTATGTGATTTATATTATAGCTATTTCAGACTGCTGTGTGTACCACTGAATATACTGAGAATACATGCATATAATTGGCCATCACACTCTTCTCTCCTCTATGCTAACAAGAAGTAAGTTGCTAAAAAAAAAA
>LR749526.1:758489-787904 GCA_902729485.2 Mus minutoides
TGGTATTCTGGCTGGTTCTGGCTGCTTTAGCTGACTCCTGCTGACTCAGCAACAGAGACTTGACGTTTCTTCTGGAGAGTGTTGCAACTGTTGATTCGTGTTTGGTATCTGCTATTAAACTGGACTGCTGATATGCTGACAATGTAGAGTGGAATCGCCCCAAGGGACTACTCCTAAACAGGTCCACAAACCCCTTTTCCTATTTACTCCCCCTCTCCCCCACCTCTGGTCAGTGGGTTAGAAGCATTTAAGAACCCTAAATAAAGTAGGTTTGGGAAAAAAAAAAAGTCTAAGCCAACAACCAAGTATGGACTTAATGGCGCCCTCTACTGGGCAGCATTGTTTAAAAGCATTAAAGACTTATTTTACCCCTGAAGAAATAAATGAGTTGCATAGGCCAAGTGTCCCAACACAGACAGTATTTCTCTCAGCATATTTCAAACTGAAGGGGGAAAAGCTCACTCGATTATGTATGCCTTATTTTTAATATCATATGCTTCATTAACTACTGTTAGCCACAGTCTACTTCTTGAATTACACGGGATATGACCACTTTTCATTAAAAGCAAATCAGATTTAGGAAATATAGAACATAGATTACCTCATTACCATCTGATAACTTTTCAGAAACATGCAGAAATTAATTCAGGAAATAAACAGCACATATTTCATGTTTACCAAATTGAACTTATAAACTGAGATTTCTTTTATTTCCACAGTAGTTGATTTCTGTGACATTACCTTGGCCCTTCCATCTTATGATCAAATATTCTATCCACATCAAAGGTTTGTCTCTGCTGAGCTCCATTCAATTCTATCGACCTGCAGACCTGTCAGGTTCTTTTTGTCACTACAGAAATCAAGATGACAAATATTTCATATAATTAACTTACATTATTAAATAGGAGAAGGACATACTGTACTAAAATATCCCTTGTTGCCATGATACAGAAATATTTACTCATTGTGTCCTCTAAACTGAAATACTGTAAACTAACATCTTGTCAAATTGTTCCAACAATATTAATTATGCTTTTTAAAATAATAAGTTTAATTTCTCTTGCAAAAGCATGAAAGTTTGATTATGGCAAAGCTTTTTAATTATATTGATCATGATTAAATATTGCTTGATATAGGTAATTGCCATGTAGAAATTATATGCCTCTTTTTTTTGTTGTTGTTGGTTTTTCGAGACAGGGTTTCTCTGTATAGTCCTGGCTGTCCTGGAACTCACTTGGTAGACCAGGCTGGCCTCGAACTCAGAAATCCGCCTGCCTCTGCCTCCCGAGTGCTGGGATTAAAGGCGTGCGCCACCACGCCCGGCTAATTATATGCCTCTTATTTACATTTAATGATCTATATGGTTTTCATAAAACACAGATGCTACATTTTAGTTTTTTAAAGCAACATGAGTTTTTTGTCTTAGCCTTCTTATATGAATAAGGAATATTTAGACACACATTAGACCACAGAAGACCAGGGGACATTTGTTCCTTTTTTCTTTTTTTTTTTTTAGATTTACTTGTTTACTATATGTAAGTACAATGTAGCTGTCTTCAGACACACCAAAAGAGGGTAACATTCTCATTACAGATGGTTGTGAGCCACCATGTAGTTGTTGGGATTTGAACTTAGGACTTCTAGAAGAGCAATCAGTGCTCTTTTTTTTTTTTTTTTTAAATTGGACATTTTCTTTATTTACATTTCAAATGTTATCCCCTTTCCATGTCCCCCTCCCTGCTTCCCAGAACCCCCCCCCCACATCCCATCCTCCCTTCCCCTGCTTCTATGAGGGTGTTCCTCCACCCACCCACTCCCACCTCCCTGACCTCAGTTCCCCTACACTGAGGCATCTATGGAGACTTCAGGGGGGCCAAGGACCTCTCCTCCAATTGAAGCATGACAAGGCAATCTTCATTGAGTAGAGTGTAGTTCAGCTTTCATGTATATGTTGTCTTCTGTTGTTTTTTGTTGGAATTTAAGACCAGCCTTAGTCCATTTCAATTTCCTTGTATCTGTTGAGACCTGTTTTGTGACCAATTATATGGTCAGTTTTGAAGAAGGTACCATGAGGTGCTTAGAAGAAGGTATATTCTTTTGCTTTTAGATGAAATGTTGTATTTCAATATCTGTTAGATCTATTTGGTTCATAACTTCTGTTAGTTTTGCTGTGTCTCTGTTTAGTTTCTGTTTCCATGATCTATCAATTGATGAAAGTGGAGTGTTAAAATCTCCCACTATTATTGTGTGGGGTACAATGTGTGCTTTGAACATTAGTAAAGTTTCTTTTATGAATGTGGGTGCCCTTGCATTTGGAGGGTAGATGTTAGAATTTAGAGTTCATCTTGGTAGATTTTTTTCCTTTGACCAGTATGAAGTGTCCTTCCTTATCCTTTTTGAGAACTTTTGGTTGAAAGTAGACTTTATTCAATATTTTTGTTTGTTTGGTTGGTTGGTTTGGTTTTTCAAGACAGGGTTTTTCTTTATAGCCCTGGCTGTCCTGGAACTCACTTTGTAGACCAGGCTGGCCTTGAACTCAGAAATCTGCCTGCCTCTGCCTCCCGAGTGTTGGGATTAAAGGTATGTACCACCATGCCCAGCGACTTTATTCAATATTAGAATGGCTACTCCAGCTTTTTTCTTGGGACCATTTGCTTAGAAAATTGTTTTTCTAGCCTTTTACTCTGAGATAGTGTCTGTCTTTGTCACTGAAGTGCATTTTCTGTATGCAGCAAAATTTTGGGCCTTGTTTACATATCCAGTCTGTTAGTCCATGTCTTTTTATTGGGGATTTCAGTCTATTGATGTTAAGAAATGTTAAGGAAAAGTGATTGTTACTTCCTGTGATATTTGCTGTTAGTGGTGGAATTATGTTTATGTGGCTATCTTCTTTTAGGTTTGTTGAAAGATTATTTTCTAACTTTTTCTAGGGTGTTGGTGTTTTTCATCTATCATCCTTTGTAGGACTGAATTTATGGAAAGATACTGTATAAATTTGGTTTTGTCATGGAATATCTTGGTTTCTCCATTACTGCTTACGTTTTTCCCTTACTGCTTTTAATATTTTTTGTTCTGTGCATTTGCTATTTTAATTATTATGTGACTGGAGGAATTTCTTTTCTGGTCCAGTCTATTTGGAGTTCTGTAGGCTTCTGATATATTCATGTGCATTTGCTATTCTGTGCATTTGCTATTTTATTCTGTGCATTTGCTATTTTATTTTATTATTGTGCATTCTGTGCATTTGCTATTTTAATTATTATGTGACTGGAGGAATTTCTTTTCTGGTCCAGTCTATTTGGAGTTCTGTAGGCTTCTGATATATTCATGAGCATCTCTTTCTATAATTTTGTTTAAGATATTTACTGGCCCCTTAATTTGGGAATCTTTGTTCTCTTCTATACCTATTATCCTTAGGCTTGGTCTTTTCATTGTGTCCTGAATTTCCTAGATGTTTTGGATTAGGATCTTTTTGCGTTTTGCATTTCCTCTGTCAATGTTTTCTATGGTATCTTCTGCCCCTGAGATTCTCTCTTCTATCTCTTGTATTCTGTTGGTGATGCTTGCATCTATGACTTCTGATCTCTTTCCTAGATTTTCTTACTCCAGGGTTGTCTCCTTTTGTGATTTCCTTATTGTTTCTATTTCCATTTTTAGATCTTGGATGGTTTTGTACGTTTCCTTCACCTGTTAGATTGTGCTTCCTGTAATTCTTTAAGGGATTTTTGTATTTCCTCTTTAAGGGCTTCTACCTGTTTCCCCGTGTTCTCCTATATTTCTTTAAGGGAGTTATTTATGTCCTTCTTAAAGTCTTCTATCATTGTCATGAGAAGTGACTTTAGATCCGAGTCTTGCTTTTCCAGTGTGATGTTGTATCCAGGGCTTGTTATGGTGGGAGAATTGGGTTCTGATGATACCAAGTAACCTTTGTTTCTGTTGCTTATGTTCTTATGCTTGCCTCCTGCCATCTGAATATCTCTAGTGCTCACTATCTGACTGGAGCCTGTCCTTCCTCTAATCCTGGTTCTGTCAGAACTCCTCATAGGCCAGCTGCCTCTGTGATCCTGTGATTCTGTGATCCTGTGATCCTGAGATCCTGGGTGTGTCAGAGTTCCTGAGAGTCAAGCTGCCTCTGGGACCCTGAGATCCTAGTGTGACCAAGCTCCTGTGATCCTGTGATCCTGTGATCCTGGCTGTGTTAGAGCACCTGGGATTTGAGCCTCCTCAGAGTGCTATGGGACTGGCTACAGAGTTTGCTCCCAAGGTAAACTGGTGCAGACCAGAAGAAACCCTAGCCAATGGTAGGGCAGGGATTCCTGCATTCCTGGATCCTGCTGGCTCCAGTTACTCCTGGTGGTGTTGGAACAGATGTTGTGTCCTACTCATCCCTGATCCTAAAATCACAATGAAAAATTCTTTTTTTCTTAAATAGTATTTTTATTTCTGAAATTTTGTTTTCAGTGTTTCTTTTTTTTTTTCTCCTTGTTCTGGTCAACCCTGCTCGCTCTGGCCAGCCCCGCTTGCTCCGTTCAGCCCCTCTCACTCTGGTCAGTCCCACTTGCTCAGTCCCTGCTCTCTCCGGTCCAAGGATTCATTTATTATTATTCATAAGTACACTATAGCTGACGTCAGACGCACCAGAGGAGGGCGTCAGATCTCATTACGGGTGGCTGTAAGCCACCATGTGGTTGCTGGGATTTGAACTCATCACCTTCGGGAGAGCAGTTGGGTACTCTTACCCGCTGAGCCATCTCACCATCCCGAAATGAAAAATTGTTAATCAGACTTTAATGAGGCCACCCTCTTTCTGTTCAGTTTGAGCCATCCACTTAACATCTCCTCGTAGAAGGCTTTCTGTTTCCACAGAGACAATCAGTGCCCTTAACCACTGAGCCACCTTTCCAGTCCTAGGAAATTTGTTCTTAATCTGCTGTGCTAAGGCCACACCTTCAGACAACAACCAAGTCAGGATAAAAATTTCTTTTCATCGAAATTGGTATTTGTTAGTCTGATTGGTTTGGTTTTCTTGAACTATTGTTTTGTTTTGTATTTTTGTCTCCCCTCCATCTTTTTACATTGTTTTGTTTTGATTTGTTTTGTTTTGTTTTAGAGACAGGATTTCTCTGTGTAACCCTGGCTATCCTAAAACTCACATTGTAGTCCAGGCTAGCCTCAAACTCAGGTATCTGTCTGCTTCTGCCTCTGACTATATAATCACTACCAGTTTAAAACACTGTTTCTCTTTCTGGTGTGTACTAAAACAGTTGGAGAAATTATGAATTTTGTTAATTTGCCCCAGGCAAAGTTCCTTGGAGTACAACAGTATGAGGTGGGAACACTCTCTTATTACCTGTCATAGCTAGCTGTTTCAATACAGGAATGCATTCCAAGAGTCATGCTGTGCTGTTCTGAACAGGCACACCATTATGTTACTACTTAGATGCCAAATTCCTTATTGAGTATTATGAAAACCAGAGGTCTTTAAATATGATCATTTGGTAAAGGATTCCTCACTTGACAGAAATATTAAAATTGCATGTGAACTTTATCAAGAAGGAACCTCGAAGCTGCAACTTCTCTAAATTTTCAGTAATAAGTGCAAGAGGAAAGGCTAAAGTATCTTTCTATTCCATAGAGTTTAGAAAATTTATGCTGAAATTGGTATCATAGGAAGAGATGAAGCATGAATATACAATTAAAAAGCATAAGAACAAGAGTACACTAGAGGTTTATTAGCAACTCCATTAGTAAAAGAGTTACCTAACAAGTCTTTGTGATCTGTGGAGACTTTCAACTTTTCAATATTTGTAATTTGTTGTTATTTCCAATATTTCTATAAATAACTACTAATGTAGATGGAATACACTGTTTTCATCTCAAAGGGAATAAAAGATTATTAATTTGGAGTCAAATATAAGTAACAATGGCTCATGAACACAGGTTCAGGTTGCTCAACACAGTAAGTTCCATTGTGCAAGCAGTCACTTGAACAGTCACAGTTTGATAGTAACAGAACAAAAGAAAATCATGTCAGTGCATTTTCTAAATATGTTGGTGCCAATATCAGGTAGAGAGGGCAGAAATTTGAAAAAATTTCTACAATAGATTTTTAGATGTCATCTGATGACATTCTTTGAGGTTGATGGAAGCTACTAGCCTGTTAATTTGGAAGGTTTTAGCTGATAGTTAAAAGAATGTTGGGTCAGACACAGAAGTAGCAAATGGACATCTGTTAATGAGACTAAAGATAATCCAGGACAATTTGGCTTTAGGCCTTTAACATTTCAAATCTCACAACCACAAATTTCTTATTAGTCTATAACCCTTGTAGAATCTTTAACTTATATTCAGCTTTCTTTCTTTTCTCTTTTTTTTTTCTTGAGGAAACTTCAGCTCACATTTTCTTACCAAATATCACATACATAATTTTTATCTAACATAACATTTTATAGATTATTTGTAAATTTCCACAATGCTCCTGATTGCATTCTATTCCCAGCCCTCCCAGTTCCATTTCCACTCTTGTGACACCCCCAACAAAAGAATAACCAAAACAGAAGAAAAGAAAAGAAAAGAAAAGAAAAGAAGAGAAGAGAAGAGAAGAGAAGAGAAGAGAAGAGAAGAGAAGAGAAGAAGGTGAAGGGGAAGGTGAAGGGGAAGGGGAAGGGAGAAAAGAAAAGGAAAGGAAAGGAAAGGAAAGGAAAGGAAAGGAAAGGAAAGGAAAGAAAAGAAAAGAAAAGAAAAGAAAAGAAAAGAAAAGAAAAGACAAGACTCCAAGTCCAACTTGTGTTGCCCATATACTCACTGAGCATGGTCAAACTCCCTTTAATGAAAACTAAGTCTTTCTCCATCCCAATCCTAAGCGCTTCCCCACGCCCCACAGCTACCAACTGTGAAGAGCTATACTTTCGCATCTCTATCAAATAATTTTAAGAATTCTCTTCATTGACTTCCTCTCTAGACTTTCTTTGGTGGGTAGTGAGGTTGGGGGGAATGTTCGTACAGAAGCCATCTGTATCTCTCATTCTCAACTGAGTTTCCAGTTATTGATAAGGCTGCAAAACATACTTGCTTGCTCTCTATAGTCAGTGACAGCACAGGTTTCTGGGTACAGCATGGGCCACAGACATCAGCATGGTTTCAAGTGGTGGCACAGATCATAGACATCCCCATGACCTTCCGTGGTAACGTGGGCCATAGATATCAACATGGGCCCAGCCACACCATGTATCACAGACACTGTCAGGACTATTGGGTGGCCAATTGGACCACAGACAACAACATGACCTTAGGTGGTAGCACAGGCCACACCCATCAACCTGGCTTCCTATGGCAACACAGATCATGGACATCCTCATGTTCCTTGGGCATCAATGGGGCCTAGAAAGCAGCAGGGATCATGGACATCAGCATGTGCCCTGGCAGTAGCTTGGCTCACAGATACAAACATGGCCTCCAGGGGTAGCACAGATCATGGAGGGCTTTCAAAAAAAATGCCCAATCCAGAAAATGGACCTTTCTCTATCTTGAACATCCTGTTCCTATTCTGAGCCAGGGAAACCATGCAGCTGGATGGTGTGTTTGGGAGCAAAGCCTGTGCTAACGCCAGGCTGCTGCATACCACCCTGCCTGCCCTGTTTCGCACTGATGCTCTCCTCTTCATTGCATCCTTCTCCCTCACCTGTCACCACCGTGGCATCTCTAGTTCTGCCTCTCTCTGACAGGCACATACTCCTCTGTTCCTACATCTTTCCCACCTCTCTGCATATTTGTTCATTAGAGTGGCATTGCAAACTGCCACATGGGATATACATATTTGCCCAAACAGCTTTACATGCAAATACTCACTACAAGGAGTTATTGGTTTGGTTCAAGGTTTCTATTCTTTCTGTTATGATAATAAACACTGAACCTTGGCTGAGACTCATCTTGGATATCCTGTTGCCCAGACTCAGGGTGATCTTGTGGCTAGGCAAAGCGGCTGGGGCCAGGATACTTGTGAGCTCCAAGCTACTACACATCTCCAGCCATTTGATGCCAGTGATCTCTAAGCTCATCGGGCAGGACCATAGTGTTTGCAGCCTGAAAGCCGTGCAGAGGTCCAGCAATTTTCTTCTCTCAGTAGCACGGGCAGCAGTAGCAGCTCCATGCCAGCAGGTCAAGGTCAGGCCTTACTGAGTCATGTCCTATTCTTTGTCTGTTGTGGCAAATGTTCCCATATAGCTCTCATACCCTCGTGTCTATAGTTTTGCCATTCTCCCCTGTACCAGTGGCTCTGTCCCTGAACTTTCCTTCCAATTTCAGGTGTCCACTTTCTAAAAAGCATCTTCCCACAGGACTTACCCTTCTGTAGTTGTTCCAGGGATACTGCAGGCTCTGCAGACTCCCCTGCACCCACCTCCTTGTCTCCCCTCAGAGCCTCCATACATCTCTCAGGCTCCTCGGAGCTGCTCCAAGGTCCTGAGGAGCGCTACCCTCTTGAGTCACAGCTGTGCTTCAGGTTTTCATCTTTGATGGTGATGATGTGCTCCAGATCTGGTTCTGCAGGACCACCTCCTCCACAAACAAGAGCAGCACACAGATGGAGTAGATATTAGGTTGGACCTACTCCAAGCACTGGATCTGGGTTCAGATAACAGCCACATTGGCAAGGCTGGGCCTGCACTTTGGATGACTCCACCCACATGGGCCACAAAATTTTGTAGTCCCTATTCAAAGAACACACACACACACACACACACACACACACACACACACACACACAGAGAGAGAGAGAGAGAGACAGAGAGACAGAGAGACAGAGAGACAGAGAGACAGAGAGACAGAGAGAGATTCTTAGACTATATAAACTTCAGTGCACACAAAAACCTGGATCTGCACATGCTTGAAATTAAGAATCAATATAATTTGATAAGAATGCAAAGTAAATGTATGTATTGTGCTTTGAATATAAAGTGCCACCACCACCCCCCTCCAATAGACTCACAGGTTTGAGTATTTGGTTCCTAGTTGTTGCTACTTTGAGTAAGGTTAGGAACTTTTATGAGGTGGATGGAGCCTTGCTGGAGGAAGTAGTCACCAGGGACCAACCAGCTTTGAAGTTTTGTAGTCCAGCCCCACTTCCTATTCACTCTTTCTTTCTGGACTGCGGCTATAAAATGACAAGCAGGCCTCATACTCCTGACCACCATGCCTTCTCCACTAGGTCTCTCATGAGTTGAACTGGAACCATAAGCCAAAAACAAACTATGTAATCCTTAAGTTGTTTTTGTCAAGGTATTTTATTACAGTGATGGAAAACTCGTGTGTGTTTGTGTTTGTGTGTGTGTGTGTGTGTGTGTGTGTGTGTGTAAAACAATAAAAGAGCTTTTCCAAATAACTCAATAGCAAATAATTAATATTGCTGAACATTAAAAAAAAAACAATTTCATCAGAATCTTTAGCATCCGATAGCCATAGTCAATGACTGGCAATCTAAGTATAAACACGTGAGAATTTGATTTAAAGTCTCTGTCAGTTCCTCGTGTAATGAAATCTCATCTGTTTGAAGTTTCCATTCCACTAAAAATTAAAGAAAGTTTTAAATTACTCTGTTTATCATGGAAAATCACTCCTTGGTCCTTGCTACCTTATCATACGACTCTTCTCGTCCAAGCGCAGCAAGTTCTTCCTTTACATTTTTATTCAATATCTTTCGGCTAAGCATAAAACAGTCACTATCAATTTCTCACCAGATTCTGAACATTTCTAAGTTGAAATTATTTTAGAGTAGTTATTCATGGGGCTTGCAAGTTGAAATGAAAAAAAGCACTGAAAATCAATTTCATTATAAGCTTTGAAGTAAAGGGATGTTGCATCAAAAAAAAAAAAAAGCTTGCAGGGCTGGTAGGTGGTATTTGCTTATTTTATTCTGGAATGCTACAGCACAGCATCTTTTAAAGCATTGAAAAACCCAGCTGGTGATTTTCTGAATACACTCCCTGTACATAATCAGGGACGTCTCAGCTTGACTGGGTGTTTGCACAGAATTCACTGAAAAGAATACATCTGTATTATTTCATGGCAGTGACTTCATTTATACCATCATGTACTTCTCATGTCAGAGTGGCTGCTTTAGTTAATGGTCCTACTCCTTAGCAGGATGGATATATTTTCTCCAGTGGGTATCAAAATAGTGAGACTCACAAGCAATTTTGAAAACCCGGAGGACAGTTCAAAGTTTACAGTACTTAATGGTCCAAAGTCTAAGGTTTGAAAGCCATGCACACCCAAGCAAGGCGATGTGGGCTAGCAATTTATATTTAGAAATTGTAGTATTCAAAAGGGCTAGTCACATGCTACCATCTAAGAGAAGCCATATCTGGTCCTGCTTACCAAAACTACTGACAATGTTAAGAGTAACATGGAGTCCCAGATAGACCGAAGTGAGGTTTTTTTGGTGTTTTTTTTTTTCTCTTATAGAAGAACAATTTAGAGGGAAGTATAGAGTTAATAAGGTAGTGCTAATAATTTTTTTCAATATTTGCTTATTGTTATCCTAAGTGTATGAGTGTTTTGCCTGAATGTATATTTGTACACCATGTGCAAGTCTGGTGTCTGAAGCTAGAAGAGGGTGTCCCTTGGCACTGGAATGATTGTGAGTCCCCTTGTGGGTGCTTCTGGAAGAGCAGTGCTCTTAACTGCTGAGCCATCTCTTCAGCTCCCAGGGAAAATAATATGACCATCAACATCACTCCTGATACACTGGACTGGCTCTTGTTACTGGAATTTCTGCCCCCTCACTATGTAGTATAGCAAGCAAGGCAGAATCTAAGCATGATTCCTATGTGAGAACCTGACCTTTCTATACTACATTGTAAACCTTTCACAGTCTGGGACATTCAAGGAGAGGGGTGTTATCCAGCAAAACTCTCATTGAGCATGCTCTAACCAGGAGGTTGAGCAGATACCTGGGTAAGCCAGGGAAGAGGACATGCAAGTCCTTTGTCAGGCCACCATGAGAAAAAAGGCTGTTTTTCTCAAGCTGGGAATCTAAGTTACTGTTCTATTGCTCTGAAGAGACACCATGACCAATGCAACTTATAAAAGAAAGCATTTCACTGGGGCTTCCTTACAGTTTCAGAGGGTGAGTCCATGACCATCATGGTGGGCACTGTGGTGGTGGGCAGAAAGGTCCTAGAGCAGTAGCTGAAAGTTTGCTTAAGCAGCCAGAGGTGGCAGGAAGGCTGGTGTGGGCTTTTTAAACATAAAAGCTCATACCCCCACCCCACACCCCACCCAGCCCCCCACCCACCCCCTTTTTGTGACATACCTCTTTCATCAAGGCCAAACCTCTTAATCCTTCCTAAAGCACTCTACCAAGTAGGGACCAATCATTCAAATATATGAGCTTATGGGGGCCATTTTCATTCAAATAACCACATCAGATTTTAGGTCCATGAATTAGTGAAGACCAAGGAACAGAACCCCAACCTGCCTTTAGTGTACACTAAAGAAATTCTCCAAGATTTCTCATGGAAACAGCATCAACATATAAAGGAAAATGGTTTTCAGTGCCTGAGAATAAGGCAGGAAAGAGTGCTAAGTCAGACTCAACACATCCACAGAGACCAGGGAACACCAAGATAAGTGACTGGTGCTGTGGAACTAGAGTAGACTTGCTCAAAGCTGCAGTCCCCTTCCAGGTTCTTCCTATCAAACGTCACTAACTTTTAGAGAAATTGAAAATGTTGGTTCCATGGGAATCTACCAAAAATTTAAAAGTTTTGTCGGTTAATCAAAACTTTGAAAATAAAACAAAAGTCATTATGGCCAACGCCTTTCAGGCTAAGCAAGAAAATGTCTACACGCAGATATAATTTATGGACCAGCTATTTTTGCTTTCATTGCCACTTCCATCCTTTGTGTCCTGTCTTGTGACTGTAACAAAAGTCTATGTGAGGATTCAGCGACCTGCTTTATACAATAGATTTAATATTTTTGTATTTATCACTATTAAAGCTTTGTCCTTATTTATGTTTCTGTGGAAATGTAAGTGTATGCCACCTCTGAGTGCGTGCTCTCAGAACCCAGGAAGCCATGGTGTTGCAGTTACAAGCACTTGTGAGCCACAAATGAATGTTCAGACCCAAACTCAGATTCCCTGTAAGCAGCAAAGTCTCCTAACTGCTGACCCTCTCTGTTCAATCCAAGGCCCTCACCTAACTCTGAGCTGTCTCTCCAACTCCTCTTTATTTATTTATTTATTATGAGAATGGGGATTGAACACAAGGCGGTCAGAGGACGCCTTGAAGAATTTGTTTCCTTGTTCCCAACAAGGTGGGATCTCGGGACTGAATTCTGGTAGCCTGGCTTGATGGCAATTGCTTTTGCCTGCTAAGCCATCTCACTGGGCACTGTAAATAGCATAATCTAAAAAACAAAAGGGAGAATACGATTATATGCTAAAAATGGTATTGGATTTGCTCCCATTTTCATTTTAAAAGCAAGCTAGAAAAGGAAAAGCCAACGGGAGTGGGGGGAAGCTATACACTTCAATGCAAATTGGACAAGAAGATAGTGCTATGAAAGACCCGCATTGATAATACATAATGTAATGTTCTAAGGCATATTATTAGAATACATTACTTGATTCTGTGATTTTTCAGAATGGGTTGTTCATTTGAAATGGGCTATGAGAATAGAAAGACCTTTCTCTAGGAAGCCTGAAATTCACTACTAGAATATGAACTTGTTACTATATTATTGAATTCAAAGGCTAAAAATGACTACATTTACTTCATTTTACAAATGCAAAAATGTAAGTTCATTTATTGAAAAATAATCATGGTTTAGTTTAAGGAAGCAAGCTATAGGCTTTCTGCATATAATTGCAAATGAACCACTGAAGTCTTAAGGTTTTTTTTTTTTTTTTAGAAGAAAAAAATCTTCACAGTGAGTTGAAACATTTTAAAAAGTGCAAAGTCTCACAGACCATACCTTTAAAAACATAGACATGGGGGGAGATGGTTTTTGGCACTGTGTGTTCAGATTCAGATTACCAGCCCAGATATTTGATTACAGTCCAGATAATATCATAGTCAAGCATCTCTTGTCTGAATGTTATGTAAATATTGTTTTCCTTCATCTCTGATTGGTTAATAAAGAGCTGATCAGCCAATTAGCTTGGCAGAAGACAATAGGACTGGACTTCCTATCTCAGTCAGGGGATCCCAAAAAGGAGACAGAGGAGTTGAGAGAGGGAAGGAGTTCCCAAGGAAGAAAAGAAAGATGTGGGAGGCCATGTGGATAGACCAGGAGGATTTGCCATGAGGTCACAATGAGAGATCAGCCACAAGGACACACATGGACCAGAACAAGTCAAGGCAAGAGCAGATGGCAAGTACTGGGACATTTGTGGGGTATCTGCAGCCTAGTCAGGTTAGAGTAGCTCAGAATCTGCCCACCTAATGCCAGCGGCTTAACAACAACAACAACAACAACAACAACAACAACAAAAGCCAGGTCTCTGCGTCTTTATTCTGGAGGTAAAACATGAAAGAGCAGTATAAAAATGCCCTGAGGTTATTTAGGAGCAAAAAGAGCATTAAGAGAGTCTCCCCAGGAATTACATTTACATAAACAGGCAGCTGAAGAGATAGTTCAATAGGAAAAACTCTTGCCACAAAATCCTGAGAAACCTGGGTGCAATTTGTGGAACCCATGTAAAGATGGGACAACACTGCCTTAGTCACTGTTTTACTGCTATGAAGAGATACATGGCAAGGCAGTGCTTATTTCAAAAAAAATTTAACTGGGGGCTTGCTTGCAATCTTAGAAATTTAGTCTATTATGATGATTGTGGGGAGCGTGGTGGCATGTAGGCAGGAACTGCAATAGTGGTTGACAGTTTTACATCATGATCTAGATTTATATAGGCAGAGAGAGAGAGAGAGAGAGAGAGAGAGAGAGAGAGACTGGCCTTGGCATGGCCTTTTGAAGTTTCAAAGCCTATACCAAGCCATACATTTCCCCTACCAAAGCCACACCTCCTGATCCTTTTCAAAGAGTTCTACTCCCTGATAATTAAGCATTCAAATATATGATCCTATAGAGAGACATTCTTATTCAAACTCCCATACATACACATGATGCGTATGCACTCTAATAATATATAAAGTTAAGTTTAAAATATAGAAAAGGCATGCATGCAAACTTCAACATGAGTTAGAGGACAAGAAGCTGCCTCTGTGTGATCTGCTCTCAGTAAAGCATAAGGGGAAAAAACCCTCCCATCCAAAGAAAGAAAGAAAGAGAGAGAGAGAGAAAGGCTTTTGGAGTAATGGAAGTAAAAAACACAGAAGAAACATTTACTTCAATGTACAGTCATCTGCCTCTGTCACTTTGGGTGTGTTTCAAGCAGAGCATCATGATCAGGAGCACAGGGAGAGCATGACCACTAGGAAACACACACACACACACACACACACACACACACACACACACTCGTGGTCACGAGCCAACAGTAACACAATTTGATAAAGCAAATTACAGGAGGATTATTCTTTTTGTTTGTTTGTTTGTTTTGTTTTTGTGAGACAGGGTTTCTCTGTGTAGCCCTGGCTGTCCTGGAACTCACTCTGTAGACCAGGTTGGCCTCGAACTCAGAAATCCACCTGCCTCTGCCTCCCAAGTGCTGGGATTAACGGCGTGCGCCACCACGCCCGGCTTTGGAGGATTATTCTTATACACAATAAGAGTTCTTCATAAACATAATTGTGAAATACCTGGTAGATATCACATGTAAAAAATTACATTTAGAGAATATGGAGGAGATGGGAAGAAGAGCAAGGGAGAGGTCAGAGGACAACTTGCCCAGAGTCTCTAGGAGCCTTTTCTACCCTCCCACCTGGTTGGTGACAGAGACTGAACTCAGGTCATCAAGCTTAGCAGCAAGCTCCTCTTTTCTGCTAAGCCATCTGGTCAACCCTAAACCACATTTCTATAGAGTACTTAATTCACATAATTCTAGGAAGTAGGCCCTATTATTATGCTCATTTTATAAACAAGGGAAGCCAACAAAAAGTCAACTGACTTCTCAAAGGCAAACCATTTAATTGGGGAAAGTCTTGGATTCTGACAGGAGACATTTCTTAAAGGCCCTTGCTTTGCTGACAATTGCTTTTTTATTTGTCTTTTTAGGAAACAAGTGAAAATAAAATTAAAGCACGACCAAGCACCTATATAGACACACATGTCAATATAGAGATTATATAGCTTAAACAAACATGTTTTATTTCGGTAAACAAGACTATTTTGGAAGAAATTAATAGAAATTTCTTTCTTGCTTTTCTTTCTTCTTTTTAAAATGTGCATGGGTGATTTGCCTGCATGTTTGTCTATGCATCCACATGCCTTCTGCCTATGAAGGCCAAACAAGGGTGTCTTATCTCCTGGGACTGTGTGTTAGTCATTGTTCTATTGCTGTAAAGAAATACAATGACCAAGGCAATGTTGATAAAAGAAAGCATTTAACTGGGGGCTTGCTTACAGTTTCAGAGATGAGTCTATTATCAACAGAGCAGAGAGCATGGGGCCA
This sequence comes from Mus minutoides, assembly GCA_902729485.2. Classification (NCBI taxonomy): domain Eukaryota; kingdom Metazoa; phylum Chordata; class Mammalia; order Rodentia; family Muridae; genus Mus; species Mus minutoides. The sequence goes on from LR749526.1 coordinate 774,067, forward strand.
TGCAAACAGGAAATTGCAGGCACAGCTGAGAGCTTTATATACTGATCCACAGGCAGCAATCAGAAAGCCAGAGACACTGGGCCTGGTGTAGGCTTTTGAAACCTCAAAGTCCAGTCCCAGTGACCTACTTCCTCCAACAAAGACATACCTATTTTAACAAGGACATGCCTCTTAATCCTTGTAAACAGTTTATTAACTGCTACCAAACATTCAAATACACGATGGGGCAGGGGCATTCTCATTCAAACCACCACAGACTGGATGGTTTTCAGCCACACTGTTGGCGCTGGGGATTGAATTGGAGAAGAGCAGCAAGTGATCTTAAGTGCTGGGCCTTCTCTGCAGTCCCCTCCCTAGATAGATGGATAGATAGATAGATAGATAGATAGATAGATAGATAGATAGATAGATAGATAGATAGATAGATAGAGTCTCATTCTACTGCCTAAGCTGATCTTGAACTCTCTACAATGCCCAGGATGTCCTCAAACTTGCAACAAGCTTCCTAATTCAGCCTTCTGAAATTGCAGACACACAATCAACCTGGCTGAATTGAGATGTTCCTCATGGCTGACCAAAACAGTATAGATACTGTTTTAAAAGTAGGAATGGATTAACTATTGCAGAAATGATTCTAGAGAGTGACTTCTAAATAATCAATGTAATTTCAGGATAAGGAAATGATGACTCAGGTGGAGAAAATTGGTGTCTGGCTGCCTCTGGAAGGGGCTACTGAGTGGCTAGAAAACAAAGGCAGCTGGAGACATACTCATCACCATGTATCCTTCTGATCTCTCTAGTCCTTCTTTTCTAAACTGGGTACATGTGCCTTTGAAAAGAAAGAATTAGATTGTCCAATTTGCTATCACTGGATAGGGTTTCAAACAAGTTATACCTGAGTAGTTATTAGATTATATAGACCTTGGCTTTAAACCAAAATGGCATTTTTAAATTATTAACTCTCTCAAATATAATCTCATTACCAACTACTTAACAGCTTTTCTTTGTGGGCAACTCCAGCTCTTGTTATTAATTTTAAAAGGTGCCTTCAGACCCCCACTGGACAATATGCAGAGAGGGAGAGACCTTAGTGTGCTCAGTCCTACATGGGATGTCGTCATCAAAAGCCCCTTTCCCCACAAGGCCTAGGGATCAATGTGGAGGAAGAGGAAGAAAGATCGTAAGAGACAGAGGTGGTTTATGACTTCCAGGAAACAGTGTCTTCCAGATACAAGGGGAAAAATCTACATGTGAACTCACAGAGACTCTGACAACAAGCACAGGATAGGCACAGAGTCAAGAAGCCAAACAGAATCTCAGCCCCGAGAAGGGGAAGTGGGCATGCAATCTCACCCTTAGCCAAGAAACTATTTGCATGTTGGCAAAGCAAAAATCTCTAGTGGACTGTTACTGAGAACACCAGCCATACTCCAGGACAGCCCTGGGCTCAGGAGTGATTATCCAATAAAAAACAAACCATGTTTGTTTTGTGAGCTTTTCTTTTTTTTTTTTTTTTTTTTTTCTTGCTTGGTTTGATTTTGTTTTGTGGGTGTGGTTTTTGTTGGAGACAGAAAGTAAATGGGTAGGGACGTGTGGAGGATCTGAGAGGAGTCATGGGAAGGGAGAACATGATTAAAAAGTACTGTGTGAAAATATATTAAATAAAAAGAGGAAGAAGAAGCTTGCTTCAGCTTCGTATTTTTCCTTCACTGTCCGATGCAATAACAGTGAATGTGGTAGTGGGCTAAAGGAGGGGCTTTCTAAGATGGCCTGTCCTAATCCCCAGGGCTTATGTCATCTTTCATGACCAAAGGACTATGCAGATGTGACTGAACTAAGGATTTTAGGTGAAAATATCTCCTGGATTATCCACACAGACCCAATGTCAACACAGTAGTTCTGTTCGTTCTTTCTTTCTTTCTTTCTTTCTTTCTTTCTTCTTTCTTTCTTTCCTTCTTTCTCTTTCTTTCTTTTATAACTTAGTAATTTTTTATTGGACCTTTTTTTAAAATTTACATTTCAAATGTTTACCCCTTTCCAGGTCTCCCCTTCAGAAGCCTCCTATTCCATTTCCCTTCCCCCGCCTCTATGAGGGTGCTTCCCCACCCCACCCCCACCCCACCCCCACTCACTCCTGTCTTCCCTCCCTGACATTCCCCTACACTGGGACATCGAACAGCCTCAGGCCCAAGGGCCTCTCCTCCCACTGATGTCCAACAAGGTCATCCTCTGCCACATATGCGGCCAGAGCCAAGGGTCTCACCACTTGTCCATGTGGTGGTCCAGTCACCGGGAGCTGAAGGGCATCTGGCCGGTTGATACTGTTGCTCCCCCATGAGACTGAAAATACCCTCAGCTCCTTCAGTCCCTTCTCCAACTCCTCCATCGGGGACTGTACGCTCAGTCCAATGGTTGGCTGGGAGCATCTGCCTCTGGCAGAGCCTCTCAAAAGACAGCCATATCAGGCTTCCATCAGCAAGCACTTCACAGCATCCACCATAACGCCTGCTTTGGTGTCTGTATATGGGATGGATCCCCAGGTGGAGCAGTCGCTGGATGGCCTTTCCTTTAGTCACTGCTCCACACTTTGTCTCCATATTTCCTTCTGTGAGTTATTTTGTTCTCCCTTCTAAGAAGCACTGAAACATCCACTTTGGTCTTCCTTCTTCTTGGGGTCTGTGAATTGAACTTGGATATTCTGAACTTTTGGGCTAATATCCACTTATCAGTGAGTACATCCCATGAGTGTTCCTTTGTGACTGAGTTACCTCCCTCAGGATGATATTTTCAAATTCCATCCATTTGCCTGTGAATTTTATGAAGTCGTTGTTTTTAATAGCTGAGTAGTGTTCCACTGTGTAAATGTACCAATATAGAAGTTCTTATAAGAGGAAGGCAGAGATTTATAAGTCTACAGCAGAGCTAAGAGCAATCTTCTATAAGCCAAGAAACATGGGCAGCCCGTGGAAGCCAGAAGAATGGAAAAGCATATCCTCCTCTGGGTCTCCAGTAGGACATACGTTCATCTTAGCTCAGTGATATCATTCTGATTCCTAAGACTGGGAAATTGGTTGTTTGGCAACCCTTACATCTAAGAATATTGAAAAAAAAAAGGAAGTAGATATTTTTAAAGGAGGGAAAGAAAGATTGTAAGAACCAGAGGACTGGGTCTACTATAAGGTCATCAAGGACAAAGGTTCTCGTGGACAAATAACCTGGACAGGAGTGAAGATGCAGTTGCTTGCACAGAGGAGAGAGTCCAAGAGGAAGAAGGAAGCTGCAACTACACTGTCTGTTTTCTGGCACTGCATTTCCTACTGTCTTTATATCTGCACCTGCCTCTACATAATACTTGTACTTCTGCCTGCATGTCCACCTGTGCCCATCATTAAGGGTAGTTATTCTGCCTTTCTCAAACAATAATAATGGTTGTAGTGATTCACCTGATTGTTTCATCCTTTAGTAACAATCCTATCATCAACAAAAACAGGCGAAGCTTCCCTATTCAGGACCACACTGCAAAAATGATCAACCCTCACTTTACTTCAATAATATCAATACACCCATCAGTACAATATCTCTATGTGGAATCAGAACTCCTTTTCCATTACAAGGTTTCATAAGATAAAATAATATTGCACATTTACATAACTGCTTTGGTCTTCCTTTCCTCCTCTCACCAGCTGTCATTATGTCCTTGAGCCCAGTAGAGGGATTATGAAACACTTGTGAGACTCTATTCAATAATCTTAATTTTAATCTTCTTTAGCGTGAATTTTGTGAACATGATACAAGTTCAAAGCACTTTGTTCAGCTTGGAGCAATTTACTAGTAGCTAGCTACCTCAGTTTATTTTTTTCCTTGATACTGAAATTGGGGAAAGGAGCTGTTTCTCAACAGAATGGCCATAGGTAAAACAGAATTACTATTTTAAGGTAAAAATATATGTAAGATGTTAAGTTTCATATAGGCTGATAGAACCATTTCACTTTCTTAACTTTTAACACAAATTTACCTAACTTCTAATACAAATTGAAAAAGTTAGCTGTCTTAATTCATTTTAAATATGTTAAATGTATTATGATTAGATGGGAATCATTTAACTATATCCCGGAGTTAATTCAGAGAAATAATAACACAATATGACACTGTTAAACTTAGCTCATACTTTCTGTGCTCAAAGTAATCACCTCATTATCATCGACTTACAATTCTCTTCACTCATTAAACACAGTTTGTTATATATTAAAGAATGACACTTGAAAATAGTAATTAGATAAGCATATGATATGATCAGAAAAGCAAATTAACTTGACTCTAGATTAAAGATAATAGGACAAAATCTATTTTTACAAAGAGAGTGTTATAAGAGATCAAGAATGTTAAGACATAATACTTTGTTTTTTCATTTATAATGTCTGTTTCATTTGAAAAGGGCTTATATTTAGCCTTAAGTGTGGATCTAGGTATTTACTGCCCAAACTTTTAACTTTATATGTTGAGGTTTGGGCAAAGTTTTGTAGTTTAAGATTCTACTCAGAGAATTAATTTCCTTAGACATCGTGATGAGACCCAGCAGTGAGCACAGAGTCTAGAAATGGTGTTGAAGGTCCTGAAACTGTGATTCTAGGAGATGAGCAGGCATTAGAGATGAACCCTTGGGAACCTTCTCAGTGGGTAATATTGACAAAATTATGAACAAAGCCTCCTTCTCCTTTTATACTCTTTAAACTACCACTGCCAGATCTCCAATAATTTCACTGCTCAAGTTCATAGTCAAGTTTCTTCTCTAACTCAACCTCAGCAACACTTAATAGAATTGTCTTCTAGCTTACACTTTAGTCATCTTTAAAATGCTTCTTGAAGCTTTGATGATACTACAGATTTGTTGGTTCCCCCCAGTTTTCTAGTTCTGACTACTTAGAGCTCTTGGTTGATTGCCTTCCCAGCTGCTCTAAATGTTGGAGTCTTGTACTATTACTGTGAAGAGACACCATGACCATGGCAACTCTTATAAAGGAAACATTTCATTGGGGCTGGCTTACAATTTCAGTGGTTTAGTTCATTAGGGTCATGTTGGGAAACATGGTAGCACACTGGCAGATGTGGTGCTGAAGAGATAGCTGAGAGTTCTACATCTTGACCAGCAGGCAGTAGGAAGAGAGAGAGAGAGAGAGAGAGAGAGAGAGAGAGAGAGAGAGAGAGAGACTGGATTTGGATTGAGCATTTGAAATCGCAAAGCCCACCCTCAGTGATACATTTCCTTCAGTACGGCCACAGTACTCCAACATGACCACACCTCCTAATTCCTGTCAAGTAGCATCACTTCCTAATGACCCAATATCCAAATATAATAAAGCATATTAGGACCATTCAAATTTAAACCACCACAAGTTTAGTGTTACTTTCTCAATATTCTTCTCTTTCTGTCTACATTTTGGCCTTGAAGACTTGTACCTAGATCCTAAAATTTAAAAGATATTTATGTGATAGTGATGCCAAAATCTCTCTGTACAAATAAATCCATTCTCTCACATCAAGAACAGAAATTACATCAGGTTAAAGGGTTGGGAATAGATATTCCAAGGAAATGGACCTAAGAAGCAAGCTGGTGTGGCCATTTTAATATCTAACAAAATAAAGCCATGGTGAAATGATAAAAAGAAAAAAATATCTAACAAAATATACTTTAAAGCTAGTAAAAAGTGATAGGGAAGGATACTACATATTCATCAAAGCCAAAACCCACCATATGACATTTCAGTTCTTATAATTTATGACCTAAACTTATGGTCACTCACTTTTATAAAAGAAATGTTACTACAGCTTAAACCCACACACTATAAATAGGAGACATTGCTCTCCAACTCACACCAATGGACAGGTTATCCAGACAAAAACTAAACACAGAAATCCTGGAGCTTAAAGACATTATAAACCAAATAGAACTAAATAGAACTAACAGATACTTACAGAACATGTCACCTAAATACAAAAAAATACATCATCTTCTCAGCTCTTCTCAGACCTTTCTCTAAAACTGACCAATTAGACAGAAAGCAAGATTCAACAAATACAAGAACATTTAAATAACTTCCTGCACTCAATCAGACTATCACAGATTAAAACTGGATATCAACAACAGAAACAACAGAAAGCGTATAAACTCATGGAAACTGAACAACTCTCTACAGAATGGAAAATTGGTCAAGGCAGAAATAAAGAAAAAATTTAAGACTTCTTATAATTCAATGAAGATTAATATACAGAATATCCAAACTTTTGCAACACAGTGAAAGTGGTTTTAAGAGGCAAGTTAATGGCACTAATTGCCTTCATTAAAAAAAAAAAAAAAAAAAAAAAAAAAAAACAACTGGAGAGACCAGCAACTTAACAGGACACAAAGCTCTGGAAGAAAAAGGAGTAGGCATATCTAAGAGGAGTAGATGACAAGAAATACTCAAACTGAGGGCTGACATCAATAAAATAGAAACAAGGAGAAAAATTACAAAGAATCAATAATAAAGATAATAATAAAGACTTAGTTCTTAAATCAACAATATAGACAAACCATTAANAGAGAGAGAGAGAGAGAGAGACAATATCCAAAATAACAACATAAGAAATAAAAGGGAGGCATAACAACAGAAACCAAGGAAATACAGAGAATCATAAAGACATACTTTAAAGACCTGTACTTCAACAAATTAAAAAACTCTGAAACAAATAATTGCAATTTCTAAAGTTAAATCAAGATGAGACAAATAATTTAAATGCTTATATCCCCTAATGAAATAGAAGCAGACATTTAAACTCAGAGTCAGATGATTTTAACACAGAATTCTACTAGACTTAAAAAAAAAAAAAAAAAACCAGTTACGTTATCTCACAAAATAGAAACAAAGTCAACAGTGAACAATTCATTTCATGAGGCTAACATTACCCTGATACCCAAGCCACATAAAGACTCAGCAAAGAAAGAAGATTCTATACTAATTCTCCTTATAAACACAGATGCAAAAATTCTCAAAGGGGTGGGGCTGGTGAGATGGCTCAGCAGGTAAGAGCACCCGACTGCTCTTCCGAAGGTGATAAGTTCAAATCCCAGCAACCACATGGTGGCTCACAACCATCCGTAACGAGATCTGGCTCCCTCTTCTGGAGTGTCTGAGGACAGCTACAGTGTACTTACATATAATAAAATAAAATAAATCTTAAAAAAAAAATTCTCAAAGGAATACTTGCAAACCAAATCCAAGAACACATCAAAAAGATCACCCACCATAATCAAATAGGATTTAACCCAGAGATGCAGGGATGGTTCAACATATGAAGATCTGTCAATGCAATCCACCATATAAATAAACTGAAAGAAAAAAAATCCAATGATCATCTCATTAGATTCAGAAAAGACCTTTGACAAAATCCAATACTTCTTCATGATACAAGTTCTGGAGACATCAGGGATATTAAGGACCCTAAACATAAAAAGGGCAATTTATAGCAAGCATATAGCCAACAGCAAATAAAATGGAAAGAAACGCAAAGCAATTCCACCAAAATCAGGAACAAGAAAAGGTTGCTCACTCTCTATATACCTGTTCTGTGTAATATTTGATGTCTTAGGTAGAGCAATAAGACAACTGAAGGAGACCAAGAGGAAAGGAAAAAGTCAATGTATCTTTATTTGCAGATGATATGATAATATACACAAGTGACCCCAAAATTTCACTAGAGAACTCCTACAGCCAATAAACATGTTCAACAAAGTAGTCAGAAAATTAACTCATAAAAATCAGTAGGGCTTCTAAATACAAATCAAAAACAGACTGAGTGAGGGAGATCAGGGAAACAACATCTTTCACAACAGCCTCAAATAATAGAAAATGTCTTGAGATAACTACAACCAAGCAAGTGAAAGACTTTTATAATAAAAATTTTGAGTCTTTGAAGAAGGTATCAGAAGATATCTCCAATGTTCATGGATTGGTAGTAAAAATGGTAGTAAAAATGACCATCCTACCAAAAGCAATCTATAGATACAATGCAATCACCATTAATATTGAAACAATTATTTCTTTCAGAAGCAAGTTTTTTTTATTAGATATTTTCTTAATTTACATTTCAAATGCTATCCCGAAAGTTCCCTATACCTTTGCTCCGCCCTGCTCCCCTACCCACCCACTCTCACTTCTTGGCCCTGGCGTTCCCCTGTATTGGGGCATATAAAGTTTGAAAGACCAAGGGGCCTCTCTTCCCGATGATGGCCAACTAGGCTATCTTCTGCATATGCATCTAGAGACACGAGCTCTGGGGGTTCTGGTTAGTTCATATTGTTGTTCCTCTTATAGGGTTGCAGACCCCTTCAGCTCCTGGGGTACTTTCTCTAGCTTCTTCATTGGGGGCCCTGTGTTCCATCCTATAGATGACTCTGAGCATCCACTTCTGTATTTGCCAGGCACTGGCATAGCCTCATATGAGACAGTTATATCAGGGTCTCTTCAGCAAACTCTTGCTGTCATATGCAATAGTATCTTGGTTTGGTGACTGATTAAAAAGAACAACATCATATGAAAATATAACAAACAAACAAACAAACAACCTGAGATAGCTAAGACAATCCTGAACCAAAAAAAGAAAAAAAAAAAGGACTGAAAGAATCACCATTCCTGATTTCAAGTTGTACTACCTATAGTAATATAAACTGCATAGTATTGGCATTAAAATCAACATGTTTATTAATGGAATCAAATTGAAGACCTAGACATAAATCCATACACTTATGGACACCTGCTTTTTTTTTCTGGTACCAAGATTAGGCCTTTGTTGTAATAGATTCCTTCCTATTAAATGTTGGTTAGTAATAAGAATTATTTCTTTGGTACTTGTTTTCACTTGTAGCCTCTTTAGAATAATATAAGCAAAAATACGAACATATATGACATGGAGTGATCAGATATCTTACATCCTGGACAAACTAATCTTCATATTCTCAGACAGATTGATATGCTAATCTGGAGAGCAACCTGATTACATTAAAGGTTAGTCAAATCTAAACAAACAAAACAACAAAAACAAACAAATCAACTCCCTCATATCTGGTTATTTGACATCCCTCCTTAGATATCTTTGGAATATCAAATCTATCGTGGCAGGTAACTCATGAATCTCAGATTCTATGCATATACCTTCTATTCTAAATGATCTACTCGTCTTATAACTTCTGCCTTCTAAGTAAATAGTAACATAAAATACTAACAGGGCCACTGATCCTGCAGCATCTAAATTAACAAATTGTAAACCTACCTCCAAAACATAATCCATTCACCTTCCTCTCCCTCTCTCTACCATTGCCAACTTAGCCCTTGATTTCATCTTCACTTCCTTGACTATCACAATTCCTTCCCTAGGAATCATCTACCTCTCAATCTCTGTACAATTCACTTCCCATCACAGTATCGATTGGCTTTTTGTCTGAGATTTAGCAGAGCTCCCCCTTTGCTGCTCTGTCTCACTGTCTCACTTGCCTTAATTCAAGCTTGCTACCATTAGTGTATGCTCCATTACCACTGAGTCCCTAGAAACTAGTCCAGAAAGGGATTAGATAAACATTGTTGGATGACTAATTGAAAAAGAAATCATATTCCCCGGGGTTTCCCTGAATAATTTTAATAACCTGTCAATCCATGGACCCTCATGAATTTCAGAGTAGCTCTTCACACCGTCTTCCAAGGACATCACCATTGTTCTTAATCTTATCTCATGGAACTGGTTCTAAAAAGCACTGAAGTCTACAAAGTGATGTCCATTTATTTATTTACTTGAATGGCTTTATAAAATATTGTTGCAATTTTTTCTGTCTTGTAATTTTTATTTGAAACTTGGTAGGCTTTGGTGTGTACATATTTGGCATTTGTTTAATTACTGGGTAGAAGTAAACTTACATGTTAAATAACTTTAGTTAATTTATTATATTATGCTCTTTACTGTTATGTTTAGAAGTGCATTCCTTCTCATTTGATTATGTGACTGTTGGCCTGTTGTCCTCTGATATGCACATATTATGTACACTTTGTTACTCTGGAACTTGCTTCACTGTCAGGTAGGAATTAAGGATCCAGCTATAGTCTCCTACAAAGGATACTTAATTGTCTCAACACCAGTTATTGAGTGTGCAATGTGAACTTGAATTATATTTGTAGTAGAAGGCTGGCCTTGATTTCAAATGACATGCGTTAAAGCCAGTCTGACTGACTCATTTATTTATTGTCTAATGCTTCTGAGACCCAGCTCCTTCACTGTAAAAAGTGATGACATTATCCACCTCTGAGTGTTGCGTCAGGATTAGAAGAATGTAATTTTGAAATACTGTCTGTCACATGGTGGTCTTTGTGTTCTTGTTTAACATGACTATGACCCCTATTTACCATCTGATAAGGTGATTTCCTTAATCTAGATTCCAAATCAAGCTGACTTTTGGTCGGAATTGTACTGAACAGCTAGATTACATGCAGGGTCACCACACTTACACGATTTTTCCATCCAGAATTGTAACATCTCTTTTAATTTTCAAATCTTTCTAAAAGGCTACATTGAACATCTTACCTTTCTAATTTTCACTCTTAGTAAGCAAGCATTTTACTGACTGAGTCATATTTATTTTCAGTCCCCATTGGATGGGGTCTTTCCTCTAAACACTCAGTTTAACCTGAAATTCTCTTAATTTAAAGATGTTTATCAAAATGTGCAGCCAATGTTTCCTAATAAATTCTTTTTTTATTATTGGTCAGAATTGACTGATATTTGACTCTCTTGTCTTCTGCTTAAAGGCTTAAGATTAAATTTAAATTATGCTCTTGTCCATATTTATTTTTAAGTTTTTCTTCAATTATGGAGTTATTGGTTGCTTTGTTGTTGTTGTTGTTTGTTTGCTCTCTTTGTATTTATGCTTTTGGTTTTTTTCCCCTCTAACTTGGTCTAACTAAAGTCTGGAGATATAGCTCAGCTGTTGCGGTAAATAATTAAACCCGCTCTATACTCCCGCAGGGTGCGTGTGCCTCCTCTATACCTGCCCAAGTGGTTTGGATTCACGAATGAAAGACATACTCATGCCTGCTTATTTTTAATATGTGCTAAGCATCTCAATGGCTGGTCATTTCCAAACCTCCTTGTGGCTAGCATACTCTCCTCTCTAATATTCCTGAGTTAACACTTACTAAATCTCTATTTTATCCTTGCTGCCCTGGGGCCTCCTGGACAGCCTCATTGGGGCCACCTTCCCCTTGCACTTATATTTCTGCCATCTTACCCTCCTGCACTCCCAGCTTGGTCCGTCCTATGCCCTTCTTATGATGGCTTCTCCTTCTCCCTCTCCTTCATTTCTTGCCCAGGAATTCTAAAAGTTCTGCCCTGCGGCGCGCCTCCCCTGCCTCCGTCGACCAGCAAGAAAGACACGCCACCACCAGGATCTTCTTAGTCAGCTTTATTCAGGAGCGCCTTGCTTGTAGATTCCCGGGACCCTGAACAGCAGCAGAGCTGCTGCTTTTATACTCTCCCAGGGAAGGGGGAGGGGTGTCGTAGTGGTTGCAGATTGGTGCACCAAGCCACATCCATTAGCATATTGCCCATTCATTGGTATCACAAGCCACACCTCATTAGCATATTGCCCGTTCGGGAGGGGCTATTGCTTGAGGAGGGCCTGAAGAGGGAGCCCGGGTTTTCCCGAGCAACTGCCATTCTGGAACAACTGCCATTCCTGAGCAACTGCCATTCCTGAGCAACTGCCATTCCAGAGCAACTGCCATTCCAGAGCAACTGCCATTCCTGAGCAACTGCCATTCCTGAGCAACTGCCATTCCGGAGCAACTGCCGCTCCCTACACTGCCCCTGTCTCCTTGCCCAGCCATTGGCTGATTGCAAATTTATTTCCAAATCAAAACCAATTAGGGGCAGGGACTCTCAAGGGACTTACAAGCAGATGTTCGAACTCCAATGTAATTTGGGAATCCATGCAATCAAGTCCACAACACTGAGTCCTTAAGAGTTCTTGTAGCTCTTGCAGATGATGTGACTTTGATTCGCAGCACCCACCTGACAGCTCACAACCACCCATAACTCCATTCTCAGGAGAACCAACACCCTTTTCTGACCTCCTCATACACCAGGCTCACATTTTGTACATTCATGCATGCAGGCAAACATTTATACATACAAAGTAAAACAAATAAATCTAAAACCCCTTTTGGCTTTTGTTGCCATTTATTTATTTATTTATTTATTCACTTTACTTCTTGAGTGAAGTCAGTCCCACCCTTATAAATACTTCCCTCCATTACTTCTATGCTTTTCTTCAGAGAAAGGGAACACCCTCCCTCCCCTTAGGTACCACCCTGCCCTGAGACACCCAGAGATAGCAAGTGTGTCCTTTCCCACTGAGGCCAAACCCGGCAGCCAAAGACTATTATCCAAAATATATAAGGAACTCGAGAAATTAGACACCAACAAACAAAATAACCCAATGAAAAATGAGATACAGAGCTAAATAAAGAATTCTCAACAGAGGAATCTCCAAGAGCTGAGAAACACTTAAAGAAATGTTCAGCATCCTTGCCCAGCAGGGAAATGCAAATCAAAATGAGTCTGAGATTCCATTTATCACCCTTCAGAATGGCTAAGATCAAAAAACTAAAAGTGACAACTTCTAAAGCCTCATCAAAAGGCTCAACTTAATTAGACTATGTTCACCAAGACACTTTCTCTTTGACAAGTTAGCTTATTAGAAAGCTTAATCAAGCTGGCCATAAGGCCACATGCCTTCAATTCTAGGGGATAGGAGGCAGATTTCTGTGAGTTCAAGACCATCTTGGTCTACATAGTGAGTTCTAGGTCAGCCGAGGGCATATACTGCAAAGCAGAGATCTAGATGCTGTGCAACCCTGCTTTGCACGAGGTGCTCTGCTTTCAAAACAGCTTGCCTCCCGAGGATTCCTGAGATAGAAGCTTGGTCAGCTTGAGGATGCTAAGAGGCAGTGGGACCCTTGAGAAGAGGAGCCTGATGGGAGAGCATTGGAGGTGCTGCTTCAAGGGGAAAGAAATGAAATGCTTAGGTATCTGGCTCTGCTTATGATATATTCTTTAATTCTCATTTTAGAATTTGCTTATTTCAGCAAACATGGAAAACATTAAAATGCACAGTGTCCAGAAACACATTTAAAGATTCTGAAAGTAAAGTTACATACTAACGTAAAAGACACCTGAAATTCTATCAAGAGCCAATGACATTAGTTATTCTAACAGTACTAGGCAAAATTTCTTTAAACACATAAAATACATACATTTTGAAATAGTCATATAAATCACAGTTGGCTAGGTTTGTTCTACTTTTTCAAAAAACCTTTTGTTGATTCTTTGTGAGTTTCACATGATGCACCCCATCCCCACTCATCTCCCTGTGCTCTCATCTCCCCTGCAAAATAAAACACACACACACAACCAAACAACAATAAACAAAACATCCCATCGTGGAAGCTGCAGTGTGGCTCCGTGTGTCCCACAGTATACCCCTCTGTATACTGTATAGACCTCTTCATTTACAAATGTTCGTTATATGAGTCATTGGTCTGGTTTGATATATTTGGCTTCTGTGATGACATCATTATTGGATCCTCATTGAAATTCCTTCCGGTTATCTTGTTTTTGCCCTGTGTCATGGAGATACTGCAGCTTTGAAACAACAGGATTGGCCCTTTCACGAATTCCCAACCATTCGCAGATGATACAGATTTTGGGGTGGGCTAACTCAGAACCCCGGCTCTGGGCCTGGGTGGCCACTGAGCTGC
>LR749526.1:913566-1027329 GCA_902729485.2 Mus minutoides
GTTCACTTGATGACGACTAATGCAGAACGTCTTCCCCAACTTTCTAAACATTACCCCGCTATGGAAAGATCTACCCAAGTGCCTAGTTCATCTCTTTATTATTTGGGATTCTCACATCATGCACCCCGATCATGCTCACCTTTCCATGTTCCCACATCTTCCTACCTTCCCCCGTGATCTTCCTCCCCCTCAAAAAAAAAAATTTAAAAAGAAGAAAAGAAAGAAAAACAAGACATTTTGTGTTGTTCATGTGTTCACTGGAGCTTTGTCAAATTCCTACTTGCCAGTCCTGCAAGGGAAGGAGAGTTTTCTCCACCTCCAAGCCCACCAGAAGCCATCAACTGAGGAGAGTTGAGCTGCGGCCAAGGAGGGGCAGGGCCAGCTCTCCTACATCCACACAACCACTGGTGACACTGCCCAGTTTATTTTCAATCTGGTTATTAGATTTCCTGTCAAATTGTAGGAATTCTCCATGTACTTTAGAGATTAATCACTTATGTAGCATGTGGTTTATCAATATGCTTACCTTTTTTTTTTTTTAATTTTGGTTGTTGTTAGCTAGGTAGAAGCCTTTAGTTTGAGGCAGTTCTATTTGTTCCTCTGCATTTTGTAACTTATATTTTTTTATTAGATATTTTCTTAATTTACATTTCAAATGCTATCCCAAAAGTTCCCTATACCCTCCGCCTGCCCTGCTCCCCTGCCCACCCACTCCTACTTCTTGGCCCTGGCGTTCCCCTGTATTGGGGCATATAAAGATTGCAGTATCAAGGGGCCTCTCCTCCCAATGATGGCTGACTAGGACATCTTATGCTACATATGGAGCTAGAGACATGAGTTCTGGGGGTTCTAGTTAGTTCATATTGTTGTTCCTCTTCTAGGGTTGCAGACCCCTTCAGCTCCTGGGGTTCTATCTCTAGCTTCTCCATTGTGGGCCCTGTGTTCCATCATATAGATGACTGTGAGCATCCACTTCTGTGGGAGTCAGCTATATCAGGGTCCCTTCAGTAAACACTTGCTGAACTATGCAATAGTGTCTGAGTTTAGTGACTGATTATGGGATGGATCCCCCGGTGGGGTAGTCTCTTTATGGTCCATCCTTTCGTCTTAGCTCTAAACTTTGTCTCTGTAACTCCTTTCATGGGTATTTTGTTTCCTATTCAAAGGAGGAATGAGGTCTTCCTTCTTGATTTTCTTGTGTTTTGCAAATTGTATCTTGGGTATTCTAAGTTTCTGGGCCCAGATGTCTAGAGCCCAAAGCTGGGTCTGTCCCAAAAGGTGCGCTGCTCAGCCATCTGCTCACTCACCCTTTGTGGTCCGTGAGCTGACCTACGCAGACTGGTCTCTGAATGACCTGGGACCCAAGATCTTTACTTATATTTTTGGATGTCATATTTATTGCCTAAGTCTGTGTCTTATTTAGTTTCTATTGCTGTGATTAAACAAACACCATTACCAAAAGCAACTTGGGGGAGAAAAGGGTTCCTTTCTGCTTCCACTTCTACATCATCAAAGGAAGTCAGGGGAAAATCTGGAGCCAGGAGCAGAAGCAGAATCCTTGGAGAAGGAATGCTTACTGGCCTGCTCAGCCTGCTTACTGGCCTGCTCAGCCTGCTTTCCTGTACCACCCAAGACTACGTGGTCATAGGTGGCAGCATCCATGGTTTCTGGGCTCTCTAATATCAACCATTAATTTAAAAAAAATGTCTGATAGACTTGCTTGCAGGTAACCTACTAGAGACAATTCTCAGCTGAGATTCTTCTCCCCAGATATGTCTAGATTTGTGTCAAGTTGACAAATACCAACCAACACAACCTGTTGAGGGTTCTGTAGAAAATATTTTAGGCTGGGTAACTTTAATGACAGAAAGTTATTTCCCATCATTTTGGAGACTAGAAAGTCCTAGATTTTGGACTGACCTGTTTGGTGTCTCTGAAGTCCCTGTTGTATGGGTGACCATGTTCTTCTGTAACTTTATTCCACACACACACACACACACACACACACAAATCTCACATGGCCAGTGGTGGTGATAGAACTTTTGGGGACTTTCTATTATAAGAATATTAAACTCATGATCCAGTCACCTCCAAAAAGTTTCACATCCAAATATACAAAATCACACTTACACTGGAGTATTATGTTTTAACATATAAATGTAGGGTACATAAACATTTAATTGAGAGATTTCATTAACTCACCATCAAACTCAATGTCAAGACTTTCTGTGTGTTTTCTTTCAGACTTCCATGGTTTCGTGCCTTGTTTTCATTACTAATCTACATCAATTTGACTGCTGTATATAATATAAAATGAGTTAAGAATCTGTTTATCCACACAATTTCTGGAGAGAAAAATGTTGTCTATGTGGCACTCTTGTTAAAAGTCATTTGATCACATATTATGGATTTATTTCTGGATTGTTTTAGTTACTTATTTTTGTTGTGACAAAACATCATGACTAAAGTGAGTTATAGAAGAAAGACTTCAGTTTTGCTTACAGTTGTGTAGAGATAAGAGGCCATTATGGTGAGAAGGCTTGGCAAAAAATGATAGTCATGGCAACAGGTGGAAGAAGCTGAGAGATTTCATCTCCAACCACAAGCAGGAAGCAGAGATTAAATAGGACATGGGTCTGCACCTAGTTACACACTTGTACCAGCAAGGCCACAGCTTACAAATCTCCCCACACAAGTCCACCAGGTAGGGACCATGACCATGGGCCTATAAGAGACACAGTTCAAACTACCAGAGGCTATTTGAGTAAAGGCTCAACAATGCAAAGATAAACTATGAAATGTATTTTAAATAAAAAAAATTAAAATGTGCTTTTGTAACATATTTAAACTCAGAAAATGTGATGCCTACACGACCCCCACCCTCAGACTGAACTTCCATACAACAGTGTCCATTGGAAGTTGTCTTACTTACAGTTTCTATTGCTGAGCTGGAACACCATGACCAATTGCAACTTGGACAGGAAAGGGTTTATTTCATCTTACACCTCCAGGTAACAGTCCACCACTGAGGGAAGTTAGCACAGGAACTCAGTCACGGCAGGGATCTGGAGACAGGAACCATGCAAGGACACTGCTCGCTCCCATGGCCTTCTCAGTCTACTTTCTTTTTGAACCCTTCCACAACATCATTATTTCAAACAATCATTAGTTTGTTTTTTGTTTTTTCTTGTTGTTGTTTTTTAATGTTCCACAGGACAATCTTAGGATGCAATTTCCCAATTCTACCCTTTTTTTCATATAACTCTAGCTTGAGTCACATTGAAGAAAATTTAACCCTGATAGATGTGGAGAAATTGAGACTTTTTTCCATTCTGTTAGCAAGAATGCAAAATAATGTGAGTATAATACAAACAGTGTGGATATGCCTCTTTATCCAAATATAATGTTCAATGTTTGTAGTCATCAGAGAAATGAAAATCAAAACCACTTTGAGAATCCATCTTACACCTGTCAGAATGGCTAAGGACAATAACACAAGTGACATCTTGTGCTGGCGAGGATGTGGAGCAATAGAAACTGTCATAGGGTTTCTATTCCTGCACAAACATCATGACCAAGAAGCAGTTTGGGGAGGAAAGGGCTTATTCAGCTTACATTTCCACACTGATGTTCATCACCAAAGGAAGTCAGGACTGGAACTCAAGCAGGTCAGGAAGCAGGAGCCGATGCAGAGGCCATGTAGGGATGTTACTTACAGGCTTGCTTCTCCTGGCTTGCTCAGCTTGCTTTCTTATAGAACCCAAGACTACCAGCCCAAGGATGGCACCACCCACAATGGGTCCTCGCACCCTTGATCATGAACTGAGAAAATGCCTTACAGCTGGATCTCATGGAGGCATTTCCAATTGTATGGAAGGCTCCTTTCTCTGTGATAACTCCAGCTTGTGTCAAGTTGACACACAAAAGGAGCCAGAACAGAAACATTCCTCCCTTTCTAGTGGGAATGCAAACTTGTACAGCTACTATGGATGCCTTAGAAAGTTTTTAATTGATCTATCTCAAGACTCAACTATACCACTGCCTTAGATAAAGTTTTACTGCTGTGAAGGGACACCATGACCAAGGCAACTCTAATAAGGACAATGTTTTTGTTTTTTAATTTACTTATTTTTTATTAGATATTTTCTTTATTTACATTTCAAATGCTATCCTGAAAGTTCCCTATACCCTCCCCACACCCTGCTCCCCTACCCACCCACTCCCACTTCTTGGCCCTGGCATTCCCCTGTACTGGAGCATATAAAGTTTGTAAGACCAAGGGGCCTCTCTTCCTAATGATGGCCAAGTAGGCAATCTTCTGCTACATGTGCATCTAGAGACATGAGCTCTGTAGGTACTGGTTAGTTCATATTGTTGTTCCACCTAATGGGTTTTAGACCCCTTTCAGCTCCTTGGGTAATTCTCTAGCTCCTCCATTGGGGGCCCTATGTTCCATCCTTAGATGACTATGAGCATCCACTTCTGTATTTGCCAGGCACTGGCATAGCCTCACTCAAGATAGTTATATCAGGGTCCTTTCAGCGAAATCTTGCTGGTATATGAAATAGTGTCTGGGTTTGGTGGCTGATTATGGAATGGATCCCCGGGTGGGGTAGTCTCTGGATGGTCCATCCTTTCCTCTTAGCTCTAATCTTTGTCTCTGTAATTGCTTTCACGGGTGTTTTGTTCTCTATTCTAAGAAGGAATGAAGGATCCACACACGGGTCTTCATTCTTCTTGATTTTCTTGTGTTTTGCAAATTGTACATTGGATATTCTAAGTTTCTGGGCTAATATCTACTTATCAGTGAGTGCATATCAAGTGACTTCTTTAGTGATTGAGTTACCTCACTAAAAATAATATCCTCCAGATATATCCATTTGCCCAAGAATTTCATAAATTCATTGTTTTTAGTAGCTGAGTAGTACTCCATTGAATAAATGTACCACATTTTCTGTATCCATTCCTCTGTTGAGAGACATCTGGGTTCTATAGTGAAACATGTGTCCTTATTACCAGTTGGCAGATCTTCTGGGTATATACCCAGGAGAAAAATTGATGGATCTTCTGGTAGTACTATGTCCAACATTCTGAGGAACCTCCAGACGGATTTCCAGAGTGGTTGTACCAGCTTGCAATCCCACCAGCAAAGGAGCAGTGTTCCTCTATCTCACATCCTTGCCAGCATCTGCTGTCATCTGAGTTTTTTGTCTTAGCCATTCTGACTAGAGTAAGGTGGAATCTCAAGGTTGTTTTGATTTGCATTTCCCTGATGATTAAGGATGTTGAACATTTTCTTTCTTTCTTTCTTTCTTTCTTTCTTTCTTTCTTTCTTTCTTTCTTTCTTTCTTTCTTTCTCTCTCTCTCTTTCTTTCTTTCTTTCTTATTAGATAATTTCTTCATTTACATTTCAAGTGTTATCCCATAAGTCCCCTATAGCCTCCCCCCGTGCCCTGCTCCCCTACCCACCCACTCCCACTACTTGGCCCTCTCATTCCCCTGTACTGGGGCATATAAACATTGTTAGCCCAAGGGCCTTTCTTCCCCAATAATGGCCAACTAGGCCATCTTCTAATACATATGCAGCTAGAGACATGAGCTCTGGGGGTTCTTATTAGTTCATATTGTTGTTCCATTTATAGGATTGCAGAACCCTACAACTCTTGGGTACTCTCTCTAGCTCCTACATTGGGGACTCTGTGTTCTGCCCTATAGATGATTGTGAGCATCCACTTCTGTATTTGTCAAGGACTGTCAAAGCCTCACAGGAGACAGCTAGATCTGGGCCCTTTCAGCAATATCCTGCTGGCATATGCAGTAGTGTCTACATTTGGTAGCTGATTATGTGATGGACCACCCGGGTGGGACACTCCCTGGATGGTCCATCCTTTCATTTTAGCTCCAAACTTTGTCTCTGCAACTCTTTCCATGTATATTTTAATCCCTATTCTAGGGAGGAATGAAGTATCCACGCGTTATTCTTTCTTGATTTTCTTGTGTTTGGAAAATTGTATCTTGGGTATTCTAGGTTTCTGGGCCACAATCCGCTTATCAGTGAGTGGCATATTAAGTGACTTCTTTTGTGATTGGGTTACCTCACTCAGAATGATATCCTCCAAATACATCCATTTGCTCAAGAATTTCATAAATTCATTTTTGTAATAGCTGAGTAGTACTCCGTTGTGTAAATGTACCACATTTTCTGTATTCATTCCTCTGTTGAGGGACATCTGGGTTCTTTCCAGCTCCTGGCTATTATAAATAAGGCTGCTATGAACATAGTGGAGCATGTGTCCTTGTTACCAGTTGGAATATCTTCTGGGTATATGCCCAGGAGAGGTATTACTGGATCTTTCAATAGTACTATGTCCAACTTTCTGAGGAACCTCCAGACTGATTTCCAGAGTGGTTGTACCAGTTTGCAATCCCACCAGGAATGATGGAGTGTTCCTCTTTCTCCACATCCTCGCCAGCATCTGCTGTCACCTGAATTTTTGATCTTAGCCATTCTGACTGGTGTGAGGTGGAATCTCAAGGTTGTTTTGATTTGCATTTCTCTGATGATTAAGGATTTCAAACATTTTTTAAGGTGCTTCTCAGCCCTTTGGCATTCTTCAGTTGAAAATTCTTTGTTTAGCTCTGTACCCCATTTTTAATGGGGTTATTTGAATTTCTGGAGTTCAGCTTCTTGAGCTCTTTGTAAATATTGGATATTAGCCTCCTATCAGATTTAGGATTGGTAAAAATTCTTTCCCAATCCATTGGTGGCCTTTTTGTCTTATTGACAGTATCTTTTGCTCTACAGAAGCTTTGCAATTTTATAAGGTCCCATTTGTCGATTTGTGATCTTACAGCACAGGCCATTGGTGTTCTGTTTAGGAATTTTACCCCTGTGCCCATATCTTCAAGGGTTTTCCCCACTTTCCCCCCCATGAATTTCAGTGTCTCTGGTTTAATGTGGAGGTCTTTGATCCACTTAGACTTGAGCTTTGTACAAGGAGAAAGGAATGGATCAATTCACATTCTTCTACATGTTGACCGCCAGTTGTGCCAGCACCATTTATTGAAAATGCAGTCTTTTTTCCACTTCATAGTTTTAGCTTCCTTGTCGAAAATAAGGTGACCCAAGGTGTGTGGGTTAATTTCTGGTTCTTCAATTCTATTCCATTGGTCTACCTGTCTGTTGTTTTACCAGTACCATGCAGTTTTTATCACAATTGCTCTGTAGTACAGCTTGAGGTCAGGCATAGTGATTCCACCAGAGGTTCTTTTATTGTTGAGAAGAGTTTTTATTATTCTAGCCTAGGTTTTTTATTATTCCAGATGAATTTGCAAATTACCCTTTCTATCTCAGTGAAGAATTGAGTTGGAATTTTGATGGAGATTGCATTAAATCTGTAGATTGCTTTCGGCAAGATAGCCATTTTGACTATATTAATCCTGCCAATCCATGACCATGTGCAGCGTGGGCTTTGAGAACTGAGGAGTTCCTCTGTTCCTGCTGCTGCTGAAACGGGACCCTCCTCAGGACCAGCCCTGCCATCTTCTCTCTGAGCCCTGCGGAGGCTGTTAGGGTATGAGGCCGCTAGGGTCACTTGTGCACTCTCCACAACCCAGGACTGACAGGTGTGAGGTGGAATCTCAGGGTTGTTTTGATTTGCATTTCTCTGATGATTGAGGGTGTTGAACATTTATTCAAGTGCTTCTTAGCCCTTTGGCATTCTTCAGTTGAGAATTCTTTGTTTAGCTCTGTACCCCATTTTTAATGGGAATATTTGAATTTCTGGAGTTCAGCTTCTTGAGCTCTTTGTAAATATTGTTTCCCTAATTTTTCTCAGCCTATTTATCCTTTGTGTAGGGAAAGGTCATTGACTTGTTTGAGTTAATTTTATATTCAGCTACTGCACTGAAGCTGTTTATCAGGTTTAGGAGTTCTCTGATAGAATTTTTAGGGTCACTTATATATACTATCATATCATCTGCAAATAGTGATATTTTCACTTCTTCCTTTCCTATTTGAATCCCCTTGATCTCCTTTCGTTGTCGAATCGCTCTGGCTAGGACTTCAAGTACTATATTGAATAGGTAGGGAGAAAGTGGGCAGCCTTGTCTAGTCCCTGATTTTAGTGGGATTGCTTCCAGCTTCTCTCTATTTACTTTGATGTTGGCTACTGGTTTGCTGTCGATTGCTTTTATTATGTTTAGGTATGGGCCTTGAATTCCTGATCTTTCCATGACTTTTATCATGAAGGGGTGTTGGATTTTCTCAAATGCTTTCTCAGCATCTAAAGAGATGATCTTGTGGTTTTGTCTTTGATTTTTTTTTGTATAGTGAATTACGTTGATAGATTTCCATACATTAAACCATCCCTGCATTCCTGGGATAAAGCCTACTTGGCCATGATGGATGATCATTTTGATGTGTTCTTGGATTTGGTTTGCGAGGATTTTATTGAGTATTTTTGCATCAATATTCATGAAAGAAATTGGTCTGAAGTTCTCTTTCTTTGTTGGATCTTTGTGTGGTTTAGGTATCAGCGTAATTGTGTCTTCATAGAACGAATTGGGTAGAGTACCTTCTGTTTCTATTTTGTGGAATAGTTTGAGGAGAGTTGGAATTAGGTCTTCTTTGAAGGTCTGTTAGAACTCTGCACTAAACCCATCTGGTCCTGGGCTTTTTTTTTTTTTTTTTTTTTTTTTTTTTTTTTGGTTGGGAGACTATTGATAACTGCTTCTATTTCTTTACAGGAATTGGGATGGTTTAGATTGTTAATCTGATNATCTGATGATGTTTTGGATTTCCTCTGGGTCTGTTATTATGTCTCCTGGACAATGTTCAATTGGAGTTGGCTTACAGGTTCAGAGGTTCAGTCCATTATCATCAAGGCAAGAACATGGCAGCATTCATGCAGGCATTGTACAGGCAGATCTGAGAGTTCTACATCTTCATCTGAAGGCTGCTAGCAGAAGACTGGCTTCTAGGCAGCTAGGATGAGGGTCTTAAAGCCACAACTTACTCCAACACACTCCCCAACCTTCTAATAGTGATACTCCCTAGGCCAAGCATATACAAACCATCACATTCCTTTCCCTGGCCCCCATAGGTTTGTTCAAACATATGAGTCTACAGGGGGCCATACCTAAGCATAGTATAATACAAACTACATTTAGTCTAACTTCCAAAATATTCATAGTCTATAGCAGTTTCATCATTTTTTTTAAGATTTATTTTATTTATAGGAGTACACTGTAGCTGTCTTCAAACACACCAGAAGAGGGCATCAGATCCCATTACAGATAGTTGTGAGCCACCATGTGGTTGCTGGGAATTAAACTCTGGACCTCTTGAAGAGCTGAGTTTCAACAATGTTAAAAGTCCAAAGTCCAAAGTCTTTTCTGAGATTCATCCAAGCACTTAACTGTAATTCCCAGCGCAAGACAGGAAACCAGCTGGGCAAACTTCAAACTCTATATCTCCATGGTTGATATCAAAGCAGTCTTCAGATCTCCAGCTCCTTTTTCATCTTTCTTAACTGCAACGAACTTCTTTCTTCTGGGATGGTTCCACTCCCTGTTAGCAGCTTTCCTCAGCACATAACACATGGCCCTGGCATCCTGAACATCTTAAGGTCTCCAAGTAGACTTCAATGTTACAGCTTCTTCTTTCAATGTCTGAGATCCACATACGACCTTCTGTGATCCTCCAAAGGGCTTGTATTACTTCTCCAGCTCTGCATTCTGTAGCACTCTAGGCTCTGGCTGACTCCATGCCTTCAAAACCAGTACCACCTGGGTGACACTCACACATTACCAAATCCAGCCTCAGTACGAGGTGCAACCTTGGCTATCTCTGGAACACAGCTTCTTTGTGCTCTCAGAAAATACTTCCCAGTAGATTTCACCTCAGTGATGCTGGTGTCTTCTTAATCACCACTAATTTCTTAGCTCCGGTTAACCAGCATCAATTATGCCAGTAGTCCCTTCTATTCTGGACTCTAAAGCAAGAGCCATGTGCCAAATCTTCCAAGTTCTTCTGTTTGCTAGGACTGGAACATGGTCCCCCTGTTCTATTATAGTGTCACCAGTTTCAGTTTTCCAACTCCTTTACTGCCTAAGCTTGGCTGTCCTGGAGCTTATTCCATAGACTGACTTTGAACTCAGAGATCATGTCTCCTAAACACTGGAATCTAAGGTGTGGTTCTCCAAACCTGGATTTAAATTTTTCTTCCCCTAGAACTTGCCCTGTTCTAGCCTAGTATTGAGATCTGCTTGCCAATGCTTAGTGGGTTTGTACTACCATGCCTGGACCTAAACGTAGCTGGGTGTGATCTGGCCCCCAAGGTCACTACTCCCTAAATTCAATTTAATATTCTTGAGCAGAGGATTCAGCTCCATTTCACTTCCTGGTGCCCCTTTAATAGTTGAACCATATATTTTATATTTTCCCTTTCTCAGCTTGCTATGCTTGTTTAAAATGCTGTTCATGAGACTTAACCAGAGATCAAAGTCTCTGTTGGGCTCTTTTGAGACTTCCTTTGTCAATGCAATTAGTATAAATCTCTACCTTAGCCTCAGGTAGACTCTTCAGACAAGGGCAAAAAGCAGCCACATTCTTCACCAAAATATCACAAAAACAGTCTCAAGGCCACATGTGGAGATTCTCCATTGAAACCTCTCGGGCTAGGCCTGCACAATTCAAATCACTCTCAGTAACAAAGTCTTCCATATAGGACACACCTACTCCAACAGAGCCACACCTTCTAATAGTGCCACTCCCTGGGCCAAGCATATACAAACCCTCACAACCACTCTTGGGCGTATACCCAAAAGATGCTCAATCCTATCACAAGGACATTTGCTCAACCAGTATTCACAATAGCTAAAAACTATAAACAAATTAGATGTCCCTTAACAGAAGAATGGATTTTTAAAAAATGTGGTACATTTACAAAATGGAGTACTGCTCAGTTCTTAAACTATTCCATCATGAAATTTGCAGGCAAGTGAATGAAACTAGAAGAAAAAAAAAAACATCCTGAGTGAAGTAACTCGGTCCCCAAAAGATAGATATGGTATGTATTCACTTATAGGGAGCTATTAATCATTAAGTAAGTGATAACCAAGGTAGAATCCGTAGATCCAAAGAGATTAGGGAAGGAGGAGGAGTCTTGGGGCACACAAAATCTCTCTGGGAGAGAAAAAGCAGACTGAGGATAGGTAGGGACAGTAAGGAGATCATCAGCTCATGACGAGATGGCTGGAATGGGGGAGGGGGGTTAGGGGGAAGAGATCTAGTACAGTGAAAACTTCCTGGAATCTATGCAGATGATCCTATTGAGGTCTCCTAGTACAGGGGATACAGAATCTTAACTGGCCATCTCTTTCTACCAGGAGAGAGTTCCAGTGGTTGGACTAGGTTGCATTCAATTGAGTTGTTAGCCAAGGGAGGCCCCTGAAATCCTTAAATACCCAAGGCTTTTGTGAAAACAAAAGATTGCTTTCTGTAAACTAATAGTGGGACCTCATTGTCAAACAACTCATTAAACATGGAGAAGTCAAGTTGGTGCCTGCATAGAGCCCCCCATTTCTATGTCCTGTGTTTTAGGCATCAGTTGGTACTCTGCAATCTACTGAAAGAAAAACACAAACCCATCCATGAAACCTTTGACCTATAATCTGCCTTGTAAGCAAAACATGATAGGTCAATCATGTCACAGAACATGAGAGAGTAGCCAACCATTGTCTGATTTGACGTAGGACCCACGAAAAGCAACACATGCACACCAATGCTTGGGTAACCAAGGACCAGAGACTATGCTGGGAGACCTAGGGTAACACCATGTATTGCCAGTCAAAAAAATAAATGGAAGAGAGAGGGGGAGAGGGAGGGAAAGGAAAGGAAAGGAAAAAAGAGAAGAAAAAATAAGAAAAGATCCACGTCTGGTACATCTACCTATAACCCAGAATTGATGAGAGAAAGGAGTTTGCTGACTAACAAATATAGCCTTAACCTGTCTCAATCTTGGCTTACCACAATAACATCTGTGCCAGTATTGTCCCAGTGAGCATATATTGGATGTTGGTGTAGCTTTCAGGGTTCACAACTTAATGTAACAGATGATGACTTTCCTCTTCTAGCAGTCTCTCTCCATAGCACCTTCCACAGGAGATATCTAATACCTAGTTATACAAATCTAGTCAAGAACCCATGGCTGAGGCCAACCTACTATTATTATGTTGCAAAATGGACATAGTACCAAACTGTCTTCTCAATACTTATGTTTATATCCAAAAATTGGTGCAGTTCTCAGTTCTCATGACAGAAGTGTGCAGTGGAAAGTGGTTAATACAGAGAGACAAGAGTTAAGAATGCAAAGAACAAGTATCTGTGGAGTGCTAAGCCTAAATAAGACATCTACATCAAGCCTCCTATCCCCAAAGCTTAGGGAACACCTTGAATGAGCATGTGAAACAATATTAAGAGCTAGAGGACGAGGAAGACTAAGGAGGCACTGCCTTCTTGATATAACAGGACTCACACCTCACAGCAACTGTGTTTGCTTACAGAAGGTCTGTATGAGCTCAAGCTAATAAACATTCCAGCATGGAGTATACACAGACTCCCAACTCCAGTCAAGGTTGTGGCGGATTCCAAAGTAGGGATGTCACCGTTTTGTTTCCTTTCTTTTCTTTTCTTCTTTCTTTTCTTTTCTTTTCATTTTCTTTTCTCGGCTTCTCTTAATTTTGATTTTTTTTTTTCCAGACAGAGGTTCTTTCTGTATTCCTGACTGTCCTGGAACTCCATCTGCTAGACTAAGCTGGCCTGTAATTCACAGAGATCCACCTGCCTCTGTGTGCTGGGATTAAAGGCTTGTCATGATAGCACTAACCAGTCACTTTCCTTTAAGGGTTGAATCACTGGTAGGTTAACCGTGCTCTGGTACGAGGCCTTATGTGGTGCAGCATAATTTGGGCTTTGTGGTTTAGTTCAAAGGAAAAGAAGAAAGTATGAAATTGGAAGGAAATGTGAGGGAGCGACACAGTAGCTGGAGAGAAGTGTGAGTGGGAATATCAAATTACATTGTACACATGTACGAATTTCTCTAAGAAAAAGTTAAAATGTATATGTATGGGTTTATGATGCATATATATGTATGTATAATGTTACAAAACAACAGAAGACACCCATTTCCAACCTTTGGCTTCCACCCATATTCACACATAAGGAAAGACTTTGTACACACAAATGCAACACACACATATGCAACACACACAAATGCAACAAACACACATGCAACACACACATATGCAACACACACATATGAAAAAAGACGCTGAGAAGTAAGGCAGGAAACTTTTGTGTATTAGCATACCTAGTAGTTAAATTGGATATATGTGGATTTTTAAAATTATTTTGAAAACTAATCTTCAGAAGTTAATTAAAGCATATACAATTGAGTGTCCAGGAGTGCAACTAGAGCTGGTGGTCAATGTGGGTGCATGCTTTCTTTAAAGCACTTTTTTTAGTTCTCTTTTAGGAGGTTGGCAGAAGTGGGCCAGTATGTGGGTTTGTTTAAAAGGCAGATAAAGAAAAAGATGGGATGATATTTTCTAGTTCCATCAATTTGCCTGCAAAAGTCAGGATGTCCTCATTCTTAATAGCTGAGTAGTATTCCATTGTGTTAATGAACCACATTTTCTGTATTCATTCCTGTCGTGGGAAATCTAGGTTGTTTCCAGCTTCTGGCAATCACAAATAAGGCTGCTATGAACATAGTGGAACGTGTGCCCCTGTGGCATGGTGGGGTATCTTTTGGGGATTTTCCCTAGAAAATATCATCGTGAGAGAGGTAATTCGGACCCAAAAGAACATGCATGGTATGTACTCACTAATATGTGGATATTAGCCAAATAAATAAATAAATAAATAAATAGTACAGAATACCCAAGATGCAGTCCACAGAACTCAAAAAGGTCAACAAGCTGAAGTGTCCAAGTAAGGACGTGTGGAGCAGTGGGCTACGCACAGACAGCCTGGTCTCCAGTCGATCATAGGTCTTGAACCCTGGGGGACCCAATGGTTGGTAATTTCCACCTACATGGGACCGAAGGTGTTCCATCATGTCTCCTGGACCCCTGGCTACTGTAAAAGTTACCACCCCCACAGCTCCCACAGGAGAGGTATGTGACTATAAGTCACGCAGACAAAGTCCCAAGCTTCTGGCATTCTGGCTAGACTCCACCCTCATAGTTACCTGACTATAGCCAGGTATGCTCCTCCCCACAGTTACCTGATAGCCCAGCCCACTATTAAAAGGGCAGCTTGACCCCCTCCTCGCTCTCTTTAAGCTTTCACCATTCTTACTCTCTTCTCTAGCTCTCCTTCTCTCTCTCCCTTACCCCCTCTCTCCACGTGGCCATAGCTAGCCTCTCTCTTTCTACCTTCTCTCTTTCCCCCTGCCTTTCTACAATAAAGCTCTAAAGCTCCTTTCACATCTGCCCACCCAGAGCACCAGAAATCTGGCAGAACATGGGTTTTATCTCACTCCCCTCTTTTCCCCATGCCCACTGCCCCACAAAGATGCCTCAGTCCTACTTGAGAAAGAGAAGAAAGTAATCACAAGTGGGGAGGGAGGGAACAGGGAGGGAAAGTGGATGAGTAGGTAGTGGAAGGGAGAAGGGAACCTGATCTGTTGTTGTGTGAGGGAAAACGGCTGAAGCCCTGAGGGCCAGCAGAAAGAATGGAAACAGGCAACCTCAGGAAAGAGGAGTTTGGGGGACCCTCCAGAATGCACCAGAGACCATGGAGGTAAGAGACTCTCAGGACTCAAAGGGAGGGACCTGAGATGAAATGCAAGAAGTAGGGAGAGGGAACTTATAGAGCCCACCTCCAGCAGGAAGACAGGACATCAAGTGAAGAATGGGGTTGCCATCCCACAGTCACAACTCTGACCCATAATTGTTCCTGTCTGAAAGAATTACAGGCATGGAAATGGAGAGAAGCCTGAGGAAAAGAAGATCTAGTGACAAACCCAAAGTGGGATCCAGCTCAAGGGGAGGTCCAAGGCCTGACACTATTACTGAGGCTATGGAGCACTCACAAAAAAGAACCTTTCATGACTGCCTTCTGAAAGGCCCAACAAACAGCTGAAAGTCAGATGCAGATATTTGCACGCAATGAATGGACAGAAGCAGCTGACCCCTGTTGTTGAATTAAGGAAAGACTGAAAGAAGCTGAGGAGAAGGGCAACCTTGTAGGAGGATCAGCAGTCTCAATTAATCTGGACACTCAAGATCTCTCAAAAACTGGACTACCAAACAGACAGTATACAACAGCTGTTTGGTGTATATATAAGGCTCCCAACACGCATACAGTAGAGGACTTCCAGGTCTGTATTCAATCAAAGATGATGCACCTAACCCTCAAGAGACTGGAGGCCCCAGAGAGTTTAGAGGCCAGGTCGGGTGGGGGATGGGAACATCCATGTGGAGACAGGGGCATGGGGAGGAGGTATGGCATGTGGAACAGTTGTGGGGGAGATAAAATATGGAGTGTAAAAAATTAATTAGAAAAAGAAAGAGATGGGAAAATAATGTTCAAAATCAAGCAGTGCTTTACAGAGAATATACAGAACTACATTTTCAATAGATATCTATAAACATAATAGAAACATTAATAGATTTTAGGTTGTCTGATGAAGTATTGAAGGAAGTGACTCTAGATGGGTTCACTTTCTCTAAAAATTAGTTTATAATTCTACCTAAGACGACCACCTCTGAATACTAAATTAATATCTAATAATATTCTGGAGGATGTGTGGAATTAATCTAATTAATTTTGCAAAGCTGACAACAAAACTCACAGAAAACAACTCCAAAAAATGCAGACCATATCACAGAGGCTTAATCTTATTGCCTCCGGAAATAATAATTCCCAGGGAAATCAAACACTCATTGTACTGTTGTAAAATGAGTGAAAGCTGCAACTGAAGATTCCAAGTCCTGACAGCATAGCTGTGCAAGAGGGGAATGTGAAATTTACAAGGAACAATTAGAAACATTATAAATACTCGGGTTTTCTAAAATTATTTTATAATGTATTTGATCACTGAGCTATTAAGATTTTTCTCTCATAAAATTATAATAAATCCCAGGCAGTCTGAAAATCCTATCTCCAGGAAGCATGTGTCTTTTTTTTTTTAATGCAGTGTGGCTTTAAAATGAACCATTCCAAATTTATTAATCTTCAAACCTCTCAACAGACAGAGATAGATAAATGCTTTGCTTTAGTCAAGCTACACACTGGGCTCTTTCACCATCTCTTCCTTCCTTCAGAGCATACAATTAAATCTTTGCATATCAGGTTTATAAGTCTTTGTAAAAGCAAAATCATTAGAACCAAACATTGTGGGTATTGAGAAGAGCATGGGGATTGGTAATAGCCATTGAACTTTGGGTTATTAAAGCAATAAATTTTTTAATCAATTGGGAAGTATGATGAGTATCTGAAATCTTTACTTGGTTCTAAATGATTTTTCTCTTCTAAGACGAGCATTCTCAGAGTGACTTCTTAATATTTCTTCAAAACCTAACTCAATTATGTTTTTTTTATTTCAAGTTTCCACAAGAAACAAAATACCTTTAAGTCGTTATGGCATTTTATTTTGTCTAATCCCTGTGAGAGGAGGTTGCCACATAAACCTTAGAATGTATAGTCTTGTCCTTTTTAAAAAAAAAATTCTAATATGATCTCTGCAGTTTCCAGAAGACATAATAACATCATCATGTATTGCTTGTGAATTCAGGTTGGATTCCTGGAGATGTTTGGTGGGTCAAAGTTGGTTACATTGTGTTGGGAAACTTCCCATCACTGAGACACTGATGTGAGGTGCCTGGTTAGTCCAGTTTTTAAGTAATCACAAGGAGTTGCAAACAGGATATGGCAAACCAAGGTTAGAATTTCTTTTAAGTCTTAAGAAAACTCTTTGAGCTCTAGAGAGTACAGATACCATTTTTTAAAAAGTCTTTCAGTTGTCGAACAGTTGAAAGCTGATGGATGTGAGCCCAAAGTGCTCACACCAGCAGATCTGCTGGCTAAGGCACTGTTGGGGAGTCAGCAGAATATTGTAAGGTCATGATCCGCCAAAGGCCAACGACAGGCTGGAGCCCAGAGATATGAACAGCAAAAGACAGCTTGAAATCATAGAGCAGGGGGGCCAGACCAGTCCAAAAATAGCCACAGGGGAAAGGGATTCATTATTTGCTAGTTACGTTTGTTGAAGAAAACAAACAAAAGTCCTTACCACACTTCTGCATCCTTGTCATGGCCCTCTCCTTTCATATGTGGATGATTAATGCAGCTCTCTTTTTCTTTAATATCAGTCTTGTCTAGAGCTTCTCAAATATGAGAGTGTGTACTTGGAAAACTGACCTCACAGAATTTTTTCTGTCTTTTTTTCCCCCCACATCCTTTGCACTTCAGTGAATCGCCTCATGTGAAGAAATGCAGCAACAGTACCACCCCCTATCCCGGTATGATCACCATCCTGGTATCTACATCCCTTACACTGTGACTTTGCCTTTTAACGAGTGGCCTTTAATCGCCCAATAGCCTCTCTAATCTGGGCTGTCATTGAGAGAAGTCTTTGATGTAGTATCAGATTGGAATGTGCCAGGTTTAAGTCTCAACTTCAGACCTCGGCATGCTTATGTTGCTCTCTTATATTCCATGTGTTAAAACAAACATAGATTATCCTACAGAAAGATGAGAGCCTGTGGAGGTGACCCAGCGTACTCCAGTAGCCAGCCAACCACCATCCAATAAGCCTAATGTGGGAGTTATTTCAGGCTAGCCCAGACGACTGCCCAGCTAACTGCAGCTTGACCAACAAGCTCGACAACCTGGCAGGAGCAGCAGAAGCAGCTGGCCAGCCTTAGAACACTGGACAGTAATGCCTTTGTTTTTAGTGACTAAAATGTGAGTTGTCAGTTATGTAGCCCCCATTTCTTGCTTACTTTCTTACTTGCACCACTGTATTTAAAGCACAGTTCTTCCCAACTGTGCCCTTATTCTGTCTTCCCGGCATCTGGACAAACATGTTTAAGACACAACTTATACTGTATCTTAGAAAATATGCCTTGATGATTATTATTCAAAATATGCATTTCCCTTTGGTTTTTTTTGAAAAGTTCATTTTCCGTAATATTTTATATTCTTTATTTATTAGATTTTTACAAGCTCTGAGTTGCCTGAGTCTCTTGTACAAAACAACCTCATTCTGGATACCTAATAAAAATGTACTGACTGAAGGCAAACAGGTTTGATATTCCCCTACTTACTGAAGCTATGGCCTGATTTAGGCATCAATATCAGCTCCCTCAACTTACTGTGTCTTGGAACTGATTAACAGGTGCAAAAATTTCCTGGTGGAATATCTTTATAAAGAGAATTGATGGCTATATAAATACAATTTGCTTAGATCATCAATTTTCTTTAAATAAAAGAACTGCATTGATAGATCTCTCTCTCTCTCACACACACACACACACAGAGAGAGAGAGAGGGAGGGAGGGAGAGAGAGAGAGAGAGAGAGAGAGAGAGAGAGAGAGAATTCCTTCCTTGCAAGGGCTATCAGTTTTTGTTTCTCCTTATTAAAGATGCACTTCATATTCATTTTACTTGACACGACAGGAAATTGTGCATGCCTCAGGCTACATAATTCTGAGCCTATTTCAGAGATGCTTCATCTATTATTTCAAACTGTCACAAGGTCGGTTGCCTCTTATGCATCAGGTAAGATGAGAAATATGTACATACATATTAACTTAAGCATCATCATAATAAATTTCCATGTTAAGTAGTAGTATCCATGACCACCCCTTATCCTACCGTCACTTTTTTCCCAGAGTGTATGATATTCACAAATGATGGTGTGGATGCAAAACAGCACTGAAAATTTAGTGAAATAAATAATCATAGAAAATGCATCCCTTTGGACCCATGTGTCACCTCAGAGCAACTCCAACAATTACTCTGCAACTTATTGAAAGTTAAAGTGTTTTAATTATAGTTTTCTTTAGCTGGACTTTTCCTGGAACTCAAAGAAATGCATACTCATTACAAAAATAGTTGTCTCAGCACAGAATTTTCTTCTAAAATTAATGTTAAATAATATTCCTAATATTATACATGGGCCACTCAAGAAGCTAATTTAAGCCAATATACAACTTGGCTCATGTGGAGGAAGTTGTTGGAAGTGTTTTATGTCTGCTTCTCATAAAAAAGTTTACAAAATAGATATGAGCATCAGCCTCACTTTTCTGAATGAAATTTTTCTTATATAAATGAGACACTAGGAACTTAGCTTGTCTATGATCATTCAGACAATATGACACTGGTTTAATCATTGCTCTAAACTTCAGATCTACCATGATGTTTCTCTTTAGGTTGTTTTGATGACAAAGCTCTTTCCAGTGTGACTATAACTGCCCTCATAGGCTCATATGTTGGACTCTTGGTTTCCAGTTGATGGTGCTCTTTAAGGAAGTTGTGGGACTTTTGGACATGGGTCCTTGCTACTCAGTGTAGGGCTGTGGGGATGGCCTGAGGTCATAGGTCATCCTGCTTCTGGTCTAGCTCTTCGCTTCCCAATTCTAAAAGATGTTTGCAAGCAGTCTCACTCTTCCATCACCACAGATAAGAGCAAGTCCCATCCATGAGCCTCACTGGCTGTATTGGCTATTTGTCTATGATCGAAGCAATGAATAGAAGAAATAGTTGATCTGGGCTTGTTTTCCAGGAAGACTAAACATCCACCATGGGAAAGGAGGGGCTTGGTGCCCACCCAGAGCTGGAAGCTGAGGAATTACAGGTCAAAAGCCAAGCAGGATACAGAGCGAGCAAACTCAAAATAGCATGGCTTTAAACTCTCAAAGCTCACCTCCATATTTTCCCCAACGAAGGTCCACACTTTGTAAACTTCCAAAACAAAAGAGCACTCTCACCTAGGAACCAAGTATTCCAATATCTGAGACAACTGAATCATTCCTCATTCAAACCATCACACCAGTACCCTCAATTGTCTGTGCCCTCAACTGTGAGCCCAAATACACTTCTCCTGTCAGGTAATTGGTCACAGTAACATAAAAGCAACCTTTGTCCAGATTGCCAGCGCTTTCTATATATAGTAAGCATGATGCATATAGTTTCTACATATCATAATGCTCATATTTGTGCCTGCACTTGAAGGCTGATAAAAATCACTAGTAGTAAATATACTGAAAACTTGGGCTAGCAGGACGATTCAGAGGGTAGAAGTTCCTCCTACTAAGACATATTACCTGAGTTAGGTCTCTGAGTCCCACACATTGGAAGGAGAGAACTGACTCCTACCTGGGTCTTCTACATGCACGCCCTGACATGTGTCCACCCACACATATAGGCACACACACATTAAAATTTTTCAAAATAAAGGGATTCAAGATATTACATTTTTTAAGGAACCTTTGGAAGAATATCAAATATCAAAAAGGTCATTTCTTAGGCCAGAGGAAGCTGTTTCCAGTGGTTGAATCATATGCTGCTATGTGAATATAGGACTAGAGAAATGGTTCTTGGCCTTTGCCGTTCATCAGAATACCTGGAAAACCTTAGAAGGAGCCTTACTCATATCCCAGAAGCTTGGAATCCGTTGCTTTATGTAGTGAATACTGAGAACCAAAGGTTTTTGAAAGTCTTCTACAGAAATCATTAGCTATCAGCCATGCTGGGATAAGGAAGCCTTAGAATTGGTCACAAAGTCCTTACACTAAGCAATCAGGGCTTGAGACGACTTCAAACAGTTTGTCCACCTGTGACTCTGAGCTTGCTCTCCAAATGACGCCAAAGCTTCTCCTGGGCATGCAAGTATATGTATTTCAGAATATAGATATAGATAGATATAGATATAGATATAGATATAGATATAGATATAGATATAGATATAGATATTAGAAAGTATAGAAAAACATTCTCAACTCTGAAGAGTAAAATGGTTAATATGTAAGTCTAAGAAGTTAAAAAGTTGGTAAATTGGCTATAACTTGATCAATTATTTTGCATAACAAAAACAATTATGAAGAGTACAAAGAAAAACTTCAAACTAACTAAAGCTCCTTGCTATCGTCATGGCAAATAGATACTTTTCTTAAAACAGCTTGAAGGTGCTGAGAAGGCCCGGAAGCAGTGATGTAGTAGTATCAAGTGTGTCTGGCAACCAAAGGTGACTTCACATGCTATGACTTAAACAGCGAGGATCCATAGAGAGGCCTAGGTGTTCCCATCTCATCTTATGCTGAGAACTGAAGACCTCTTAAAAGGGTTGTACAGACATGTCAAAAGACACAGAAACCAGCTTCAAACCTGGGACAATTTCAGTATCAAAGTGAATACAGTAGCCTATAAGCCATTGAACAAAACAGGGAGTGGTAGATGCACAAAATAAAAAATTGAAAAGTCATGCTTTCATGAAATGGGATACTTATGTTGCTTAAAATATCACACCTACAAAAATATTTTTTAATTAAAAAGAGACTATAACTACAGAGATGAGCAGATAACGCTTTAATCAGGTGACCTAATTAACGCTATCAGTTAATCAGACTAATTAAAGTCACATTTTAATGTGACTTTAGAAAGAATACAATGATATCACAGAATTTTTAAGTGGTATTTCTGCCAAAATGCATCACATTGATCTAATCATGAAGAAATTATCTTAATATTTAAAGGTACAGAGGTCATAAAAATCAGAGGGAAACAAAGGAAATGTCTCAAACTGGAAGAAACCATAAAACTAACACTTGTGTTTTGAAACAGGTCCTTATTTTCTACAAAGTGTATCATGAAAGCAACTGGTAAACCTTGGATAAGCTCTAAGGACTACAGGGAAGTGCAAATATCACATATAAGAACCTAATTTTCACATTTATATTGTAGAAATGCATCCTTAAACATATAAGATCAGCAAACTGATTTCAGATATTTCAGCAGAAATATCTATGCCCTATGTCTGCAATATTTTTTTCTAAGTGAAGTTGTTTCAGAGAGTTTTGCTACAGTGTAATGTATTAAGGGAGTCTAGTGAGTTAGAAGTGTAAATTTATGTGTATTTCTCCCTAATGAAAGTAAAGTAATAGAGTCTATCTATTATATATTCTGGAACAATGCAAGTCCTTGCTAGGTAAAGGATACTCAAGGGAACAGAAGGCAGCACAGGCCAGTTTATGTTTAGACAACATGGAACTGTTACAGATACCCAATACCCAATGTGGCTAAACTGGCTAGCACTGGGCATCTCAGGAACTGTAAGTTATCACAAAATGGCTGACAGTGGACGTCTAAGAAACACCAAAATAAGTAGGGATGTAATCCGTTACATAAATATTACTGCTAAAATTTTGCCACTTTGTGTGATTCTGTACAAATTTGGTCTTTGGGTCAGAAACTAGTGCCTCTACCACTACCTTGGACTTTGGCATCCTGACACTGTGTCTGCCTGCAAGCCTACATCTTTACAGCCTCCAGTGTGCTAAACTGCATGTGTACTTATGACAGCCTGTGTACAGCTATGTGTGACTTCCTACCACCCATGTGCTGATGTGTTCCTCCTGGCCTCTACCTGTATGCTGCTGACTAAAATCTTCTGATACCTGCAAGTATTACTTTTATCAATGGTATTTAGACAGTGAGAACTTAATTTGACGGTAGTGTTAGTGTTTAGAGGTAGGACCTTCAAAAGTTGATCAGATTAGATTATATCTTTAGGGTGTAGCCTAAATTCAGGACTGAATTCTTGTGGTTTTCTGAAGAGATAGAAAGATACTACACAGAAACAAAGACATGTGTATTGTTGTCATATGTCGTGCAAGCAACAACAGCCATATAAAAGCCTGCACAAGACTGATTGAACTCACAGACCCTAAACTCTGAGCCAAGTAAGTTCTTTTCTTTTTCATGACTCAACTATTTCATCATAATGAAGACAAGCGGACTGATAAAGCACCAAATCTCTACTCAGAAGTTGGAACCACTGACTTTACTCTACCTTCTGACATTTAGGATTATTTTTATGAAAGATAACTGCTTACTAAAAGTAGTGAAACATACTGCGGAAGACATGGCCTATGTTTTCTTCCCCAACTTTGTCAATTATGTGAACTTTTTCAGCAGCTCTGTGGTGGTTCTAAACATGTAACTGCAGTTGAATTTTGCTTTGGAAGAGCAAAGAAATTTATGAATGTTCAAGAAATAAATCAAAAGTCCAATTTTTTCAAATGTACACTAAGTTTCTCAGAAGATAAGAAAGATATCCTGTTCTCTTCCCAGAGAAAAGAAGGTTGAACTACCCATAGAACAAGAGCTTAGAGAGACATCTGCAGCTCATCAAACCCAAAAGCCTCCTGCTGGATTCTGACCCGTGTCTTTTGTTCTGTTCTGGTTAGTGTAGAGAACAGACCGATGTTGTCCTCTGATCCTGGTGAGCTCAAGGTTCTTCAGTAGAGAGCCTACCCCCTGTACAGGCTGCAGATAGGCTGCAGCCATGCTGGGCTAGGTTCCCATTAGAGCAACAGGAGCCCAAGTCAATGTTAATGTTTGTGCTTCACAGACTTCATGGAGCAGCGAGCTCTTCAGAACAACAATGCTCACCTCCTGGCTGAACTCTTGCTGATCCCCCTCAACCACATTGCTTGAGGAGCCAGCTGAACTAGAAAGGGTAAAAACTGCCTTTCATTATGTGAAAGGCACATAGTAGAGATTTGGTGCTGTGAGCATATCTGAGGGACACTCAAGGGTCATACTTCACCCTTCCAGGAGTATAAGCTTCTTTCAAGCAAGATTGCTTCCTAAAAAAAATCACCCTTCTATCTTCTTTTACAGATTTCAGTTTACTCTACAGAAAAAAAGTCACATTTGGTCTCATGCTTCTCCTTCCTCCTCTAAGAGAGACTGGTCCACCATCAGTGCATGGGCTGCATGACCCCTGCATCTTTCTGCTCTCCTCTGATAGGAGATGAGAGGGACCAAAATGGAGAGCTCCACAGGAGATGGAAACCTAGCAAAAAGATAAAAACTGGGAACTATGCTTCAGAGAAACCTGAATCCACACATTTTATACCTGAAACCAACACAGGAAATCAATAAATCTTCATAAAC
The DNA here is from genome assembly GCA_902729485.2 of Mus minutoides. Lineage (NCBI taxonomy): Eukaryota > Metazoa > Chordata > Mammalia > Rodentia > Muridae > Mus > Mus minutoides. The sequence goes on from LR749526.1 coordinate 937,760, forward strand.
ACACAGAGCATGAACAGACTTTACTCATTTGTTCAGTATGCATATTCTCAGAAGTTCTTCAGCTATAAGCCACACTTTCCATTTAGAAAGTTCCTTTTCTCTTTCCATATATCCAAAGGAAGGGAGGCAGAATACAAATTGTCCTCTACCTTTATAATCTCCTTACAGTCTGCCTGAATGAAGAGTATATAGAAGCTGTGTTTTTTTAAGCCTTTCAACTTTCCTGTGAACCAGAAGTGCCCTCTCACTTATCAGATGGTAAAATGCACTTTTAGAGAAGTTTCGTAATTTCTCCAAAGCTACAGAGCCCAGGGGTGGCAGAATCATGGTCTGAAGGCAGAATTGTCTGATGGCAATGTATATTCGTAATCTCATGTTTAGAAAAACAAGTGCACTATTTACATGCAAGACATAGAATGTTATGGCTACCTCTTGCATGACAAGCCACCTTCTATTTTGTGGTTTGAAGCAGCAGTAATTATTCCTTCTCGAGGTTCTGAGGGTCAATGTGCAGGTCCCTCTCAGGAGTTCTCATGGAGTTACAGTCAGAGAGTGGCTTTGCTGAAGTCACTTGTAGAGTCACCCATGGTGACCTCATTCCTCTTACTCCTGGTACTTCCAATGGAACTATTTGGCACTCATCAGCGTATCTCCCCATCATTTCTCCACATGGCTAACTTGATCTTATCGCAAGGGGAAAGTAGATGGATTTCTTACATGGCAGCTTGATTCCCCCAGGGTATGTTTTCTAGAAGACCATGGACTCTATCTAGAAAGGCTACTTATGACCTAAACTTTGATGTCTTACAGTGTCACTTCTTTGAATCCCAATGATTATCATACCCGACCTCTAGAAAACATGGCCGCATTGTTCCTGTCTAAAGGAAATACAGGGACAAAAATGGAGCAGAAACTGAAAAAAAGGCGAGCCAGTGACAGGCCCAACTTGGGATCCATCTGATGCATGCACACCAAGTCCTGACACTATTACTGAGGCCATATGTATGTGCAGACAGGAGCCTGGCATGGCTGTTGATGAGACGCTTTACCAGCAACTGACTGAGACAAATGCAGATATTTAGAGCCAACCATTGGATTGAGGTCAGGGGCCAATATGGAAGATTTAGAGGAAGGACTGAAGGAGGTAAAGGGGATTGCAACCCTATGGGAAGAAGAACAGGGTCAACTAACAGAGACACCTCAGACCTCCCAGAGACTAAGTCAACAGCCATGGGTTGATTCGTGGCCTTGAGTATATGTGTAGCAGAGGACTGCCTTGTCTGGCCTCAGTGGGAAAGGATGTGCTTAATACTGTGGAAACTTGATGCCTCGGGGAAGAGAGATGCTGGTAGGGGTGAGGTGGGGGTGGGTGAGAGGGTGGGGGTGAAATGGGAGTGGGAGGTGAAAACTTAGGGAGGGGGGACCAGGAAGGAAGGTAACTTTTGGAATGTAAATAGGTAAAATAATGTAATAAGAAAAAGAAAATGTGTCAGTGTCTTTTCAAACTAGTTGCCAAATACATGTCATAGAGCATAATCACTATTAAGGAAAACACTATCAACACCCTTGAAGCTGTCGTACTTCCTCCTGAACTCACCCTCCAATCTTAAACAACTGGAAAATGCTATCCTGAACTGTGTGTTTCTATTTCTTTGCTTGTTCAAAAGCTATGCAGATTATAGTCTGTTATTTTTGTTGTTGTTGTTGTTGTTGTTGTTGTTGTTTCTCACTTTAAAGCTCTCATATTACTTGGGTTTTTCCTATTAAAGCTCAATTTGTGATGTGGACCTGGTGAAGAAACACCTTTAATCACAGCACTTGGGAGGCATAGAATTAGAGGTTTCTGTAAATTCAAGGCCGGTCTGACCTATCTAGTGACTTACAGAACAGCCAGGGCTACAGAGTGAGAGCCTGTCTCAAATAACAGCAACAGCAGCAACAACATACTAAATAAGTAAGTAAGTAAGTAAGTAAATAAATAAATAAATAAAATTTAAAGCCTTCAATTTGTAAGATACATCTTGGTTGCACGCAGTTAGTTTATTTCTTTTCACTTATGTGAAGATAACTTATTCTCTTGTGGGAAGATAACAATCATTTAAATAAATATTTTGGTATTTCTGTTTTATTTTGTAAAGCAACTGCATAGATCACTACTTTAAGTATTCCTGTTTTTCTTCTAAGGTGCAGATAGTTCTTTTCAGACTTAGAAGCAGGAGAGAGAGGCTGCCTCTCCTTAGTCAGCCCCCTGTCTCCAGGCTCATACAACCCTAGTTCATTCTCTACACTCCTAGCAAAAACAGCCTTTCTAAGATACACATGTTCTGTTAGCGTTTCGCTGCAGGGCTTCCCTCATTCTCAGTTGCTCTTTAATGTCTTGTTCATTAGAAACACCCGAGGGAATTCTCAAAAGTATAGTGTCCTAGGCCCCACCATTTGGGATTCTTATGCCATTGCTCAAAGGCGGATATGTGAGATTTAATAAGCTCCCCAAATAATTCTGTTACATAACAAAAACTGAGAATCACTACACACATAATAAAACCTCAAACCTATATGATACAGTATAAGACATTGCATAGTTTGGTTCCTGCCTATGACTCGAGCCTTGTCTTCAACCTACATGGTCAAGTACCCCCCAAAGCCAGTCCTATGGTTTGAATATTGTTTTGAGTATGTCTCCCAAAATTTTATGTGCTAGAAATGTAGGTTCCTTGTGTGCCGTTATTGAGGTCTAGCTTAGAGGAAGATTATCATGTAATTAGGATTCCAATCTCAGAAGGTGTTTTAGTTTGCGTTGTATTGCTGTGAAGAGACACCATGACCATGGCAACTCTTTTATAGAAAAACATTTCATTAGGGCTGGCTTACAGTTTCAGAGGTTCGATCCATTATTACCATCATGGTGCGAAGCATGGCATCATGCAGGCAGACATGGTGCTAGAAGAACCAACAGTTCTACATCTTGTTCCAAAGACAGCCAGGAAAAGACTGTCTTCAGCAGGCAGCCAAAAAAGGGTCTCCCTTCCACAATGGGCAGAGTTTGACCACAGGAGCCCTACAAGGCTTATCTACACAGTGACACATTCCTTCCAACAAGGATTCACCTCCGTGAATCACTGCCCATGGGCCAAGCATATTCAAACCACCACAGGAGGGATCAGTGTGATTTACAATGGTTAGTTCCAATGAAAGCAGAAAGGGGATGTAATAAAAAGGATGAGCTAATTACTGTCACTTCCTGTCTTACCATGTGATTTCTTGCCCTAAAATGTGGTCCCTTGATAATGCCATCTGCCTTGTTATGACCCAGTCAAGGACCATCGCCAGAATGATAATGGAAGCCCTTCTCTAAAATTACACAAGGAAATAAGCTTCCTTTTCATTGTACATCAATCCTGTATAGTTTTCCTTTATAAAAGTTTCCATGGTCGTAGTATTGCTTCAAACCATAGAAATCCTAGCTAACACAACCTCTACTATCTTATATGTCTGAATACAGCCAGCAAGCCCAAAGGGCCTGTGGTTCCTAAGTCTCTCCGCCAGCCTCACCCCCAGCTCTACAACATCCATTTCTGACTATTCAGTCTTCAGTTCTTCATTGATTATTGCTGTTCATGATACTCTCAATCCACCAAGGACAAAATAATTGACTAAAGAAAATATTTCTACAGACAGCAGGCCTCTGTGGTGGTTTGAATGAAAATAGCCTCTACAGGCTCATAGGGTATGATTATTATTAGAGGTGTGGCCTTGTTGGTTTGGCTTTGTTGAATGAGGTGTGTCACTGGGTGGGGGGTGGGGTTGAGCTTTGAGGTATTAGATGCTCAAGCCTACCCAGCATGGCATTCTTTTCCTGCTGCCTAAGGATCAAGATGTAGAACTCTCAGCTCCTTCCCCAGCACCATGTCTTCCTGCATGCTACCATGCTTCTTGTCACAATGATAATGGATTATCTAACTAACTTCTAAACTGCAGGCTAGCCCCAATGAAATGTTTTCCTTTATAAAAGTTGCCATGGTCGTAGTATTGCTTCAAACCATAGAAGCAACCAACCTTTACTATCTTACATAATATCCAGGTGGTTAAGAAAAATTAGTCAAACCCATATTAATCCCCCAACCCAAGGTCAGAAAGCCAGTTAATGATGCCTGTGCACTGGAGACCTAGAATACTTCCTTTCTAGTCCAGTGACTTTTCAACACCATGCAGTCAATACCGATAACTAAAAAGTCATACAGTCACTGTGTTCCTAGTACCTGGACTAAAAGTAGAGTGACCTTCATTTCCACTTCTTAGGGAAAAAAATACACTTACTCTTGAAGGATAATACTGAAAAGAGTATAGAAATATATGCAAATCCTCATACCTCAATTTATTTCCAAAAATGACTAAATTGTAGTTCTATAAAGCACAGGAAGGGTTGGTTCTATTCAGTTTAGTAAATCTTTTAACTTTGAAAATCTACCATTGTTTTTTAAGGGATGTCATGAAAGTCATGAGATTTATTTTTGGGTTTATCACTCAACTTGTTTTTTTATATTGTGTTCACTGGTTTTCATCATCTAGGTCTTTGCTATATCATTTATAGGCTCTTACACTATTCTAATACTTATGGACAAATTTAGAATCGGTGTAAACCTTCCCATATTTAACATGCATTTAGGGATCTCTTTCTTCGAAGATCTCCCATACAGTAAGCATGAATGGAATTGTTTGTGCTGCTGGATCTGGCTGCTAACATTGGCATTCTCTCCAAATGCTTTCTCAATCAGGCGTCTAGCTTGTATATAATTCAGTGTTTTCATGCATCTCAATTTCTACTCTTTGTAGAAAAAAAACCACGTAGCATGCAACTTCAAAGAACACAAACAACAAAAAAGATTTTTCTGAAAAATCAATTGAAGTTATTATTGGGTAAATGAGGTTAATTTTGTGTTGAAATAGGCTAAGATATTCCCCTCAGTGGCAGATCCTACTTCACTGATATGAATTCTTGTCTTGACAGCAAGCCACAGCAGACCATTTTAGGCAAGAATAATTAATTAAAAGATACATTTCATGAAGCACATGACATTGACAGAGTAAGAAATAAGCTAAGCACAAAAACAAAGCAGAATTATCTGGAAGAAAAAAGAGAGAGAGAGAGAACCTAGCTCTTTCAAGTGGTTGTAGGTGTTTTCTTCTGATGCGCAGAGATGCAGAAGGCAATTCAAGCCTTTCGAGGTCTGTTTTTCATCAGCTTTGATCTGAAAATTGAGACAAGTGTTTTGAGTACTGTCACCAAGAAGCAGGGACACAAGGGCTGGAAGCACACTTGAACAGAATGTGGTTCCTCACACCCTGAACGATTAAACACTCACTACATTTTTTTTGAAAGCAAATTCCACACGACACACATTTTCAACAATCATTACAGTGAAAAGGACACCACACCCGGCACCTTCAGCAAAAGCTGTCAGGACCACAGACTACTAAAGCGTAAACTGCGTGTGCACTCCCAGCTTCGTCTTCAGTTTTTCTTATTTGTCTCTAGACATTGTTTTCTCTGCTCCCGACAGTGTTTACAGTCTATGACTGTCACATAATGAAACAGAAGCAAAAAGCCTTTATTGTAGGGTTCATGCATCAGAAAGGCAGCAGCAGAACTGGATGGTGGATTTGCTTTTGTTTTTTTCTATTTCATTCTCTCTCCTGGGCAATGCTACTTCCCTGTGCCAAGGAGCCTAAGAAACTGGATACCAACTGACCATTGGTAATTGAAAGGTTCTAGCCTTGAACTCCTGCCCTGGCTTCCCTCAATAATAGACTGTAACTTGTAAGACTAAGTTTCCTCTCCAAGTTCCTTTTGGTCCAGTGTTCCATCACAGCAACACAGAGCAAACTAGACTATATCCCATAAGCCAACTCTTGTTTGTAATTCTAAGATGTCTGATCCAGACTCAAAGTAGATTGATTGGTAAGAGCAAAACTCTACATCTGACCTGAGCTAGATGGAGGGAAATTGTCATGGTCAGGCGTTCTTCTCAGTTTTAGGAGAGTAAAGATTGAACAATTATCAGAAAGAAAAAGAAAGCAAACGTGTCACCCAACCATTATGCATTAATCTCTTCCTTTTCATTAGCAGAATAGCTGCAATCACTTAGTTCCAACTTATCCACATTTGTACAAAATGATCATGTGTGGGGGACATGTGTAATCAACAAGCTCATTTTTACACTTCCCAGCACCCACTGAGTGGCAGATACTGAAGGCAGTGGAGGCACAGAGAATACAGCAAAGTTAACTGGGGTCTCAAGAGTTGTGGTCTAGAGGGGAAAGACCAATCTGCAAACACTAATTACAATATAATGACAAAAATGGAGTGAAAACTATAATAAAGAGAACAGAGGGAGCCGTGAGAGCACAGAGAGGGGCTGAACTCATGCTTCAGGGTTCCCAGTAAAAGGCAGCTTGGGGTCACACAACAAAGGTAATGACATGTTTATCAGCTGAACCTGAATTCTTCAGGAAAAGACACAAAGGAATCCATTCCAGAAAGAGGAGACAGCAAAGGCCTTGGCTGCTTGAAAAGGTGTGCAGGAAATAGCTAGTTTGGTATGTAACAGTTATCATCAAACAAGAGGAAGTAGGATCGAAGAATAATCCCCCCCCCCCCCGCCTCAGACACTTGTGCACAGAAGAAGTAGAATGTTAGGGCTGCTTTGAAAGGTGAAGCAGTAGAGATGACTCCAAGACAAGCATCCGAAGCTTGGTGGGGAGGGAGGAGGAGGAGCCGAAGGAATGCCAGGCACAAGTAATGCCCTTCTTCTATGTGCTCTTTCTATGTCTATTCCTTTATGTAGTGGTGCTGTTTTCATTTTAACACCTCCCCCCCGCCCCTGGCCATTTGGTTTTCTGAGGCAGCAGTGACACAGTTAAGTGACCAGCAGCCTCTTCGTTACTCTAGGAACGGCATTGTCTAAACCCCAGGGAAGAGGCACAGGTCAGAGATCCCCTCAGAACACAAGAAGAGGAAGGCAAACACCACCTCTGTGGGATTTGGGATCTTCAGAAGCTAATTTCTATAGAGATTTTAGCCCCGGCCAGCAGTTGAACTGGAGACATAGCAGGGGTTGTTGCCCAAATGAGCAAGGACATGTTGGCAGCTCTGTCACTGGAAAAAGGGAAATTTAACCATGTTGGCATCTCTCAAGGATTCAGGATAGAAAGGAAGAAGGCTTTCTCGAGAAAGCCTCTTCACATCCACATACTAGGCCAAGTTTCTTTGTTATAGTCTTCACAAAGATCCCTCCTCTTCCATCTAATGGAAACTCAGGGCAGATGATTGGTTTGTTTGCTTGTTTGTTTTTTAAAGGACTATTTTCTTGACATCTTTCTGTTGCTTTTTAGACTCTAAACCTCATAAAAGAAAATGTTCACTTTTTTCTTTTTCTCTTCTCAGTAAATATGTGATGAATTTGTGCAAACTTGTTTCTCATTTGGGAAGAGATTAGTCCATCCTTTTTTGTGATGATAACTGAAAAATAACTTGTAGGTATTTAAACTGTGAGATTTTTGGCACCCAAGTATTTTGTAGATCATCGATGTACTCCAGGAGACAAAAGGAAGGATAATTTTCAGTGGACAGAAGTCCCCAATGAGTTGCTAAGCTCCTGCACAACAAGGTAGGTGGTTATAGCCAACCTTTCTTCCCTTACCTTGCACCACACCAACTTCTTTCTCTCTTTTGGATGTGTTCTTTCACGACCCCGGGTCTTCACATGGCTCTTTCTTTGTGTCCCAGCTAAGATCACTAGATCTTATAAATGAAGCTTTATTGAGGAAACGTTGAAAGTTGACTGTTTGTGTATCCTCTCCCCAAATGTTAGTGTTGGAGATTTCATCTTCCTGGTGACTGTATAAAAGGAAGTCATTTTGGTTAAATGAAGTGGTAATGGTGGGATTCTTGGAAGACTGGTGTGCTTCAAAGAAATGTCAGAGAGCTTCCCTCACTCACGTGGGGATATAACTCCAGGGTACAGGCCTAAGAGAAATTGACTACGCTGACATCTTGATATTGAGCATTTAACTTCTACAGTGAGGAAATAAATTCCTGAAGTTTAAGCCCCTAGCTAGTGCTGTATTGTAATGATGGAAAGAGCTGACTAGATAGATACATCACCATACCCATTTGTTAGCATATTGTCTAGGATTCCTTCTCTGATCCAGAAACAGAATTGAGGAGTGTGGCAGAGGGTATATATACAGGCTAAAATATCCACTTGCACCTCCAGAAAAAATGATTGTCAGTGTCTTTGCTGGATCTTCCTTACAGTTCTAGAATATTTGATGGACATAAGATCAAACTGTATGTTGCAACAGTTATACAGTACACTCTGCTTCAGTTTCATTGTCAGTGAATATAGGACACTACAAAGGACTTGATAGAAGGGAGTAGTGCTGTGGTACCCAAGAAACTTAACAACGCAGACCCTTATAAATGACACAAACAATTAAATGGGTAATACTTTTCAACTAAAAATAGGATAGAAATGGTCAGACCTAAATAAATTTAGGAGTAGATTTTTTTTTAATATATGAGTATAAAGAAGAAGGGGAGGAAGAGGAGAAGAAGAAAAGGATGAGGAAGAGGAGGAGGAGAAGGAGAAGGTAGCACCACATTGACTGTCATTGGCTTGTGAGACACATTGACTGTCATTGGCTTGTGAGACACATTGACTGTCATTGGCTTGTGTGAGCTCTCATAAGGATGGTGAATGCCCTTAATATAGTTTAGTATCATTGTGTATTTGTTTCTCATTGCTGCCTGCTAAGTATACCTAGTTCTCTGAGGAATTCTACTACCAGTAGTGTATCTTTTCTTATATTAGTGCTAGTCTATTGGTTATTCCCAACCCTACAGGAAGTTCATGTTCTTGGACTTCTTTATGTTTGTAATGCTGGTATCTTTCCTCAGTGAGTACTATTAAGGTTTTTTTCTGAGATTAATCACATGTTAAGATTGCCTACTCACACATTCCTAACCTTGTCAGTTCTGTATGCACTGTTTCTGTTATTTATTATGTTCTTTTCCTTTTAAAAAATGCTTCATTTAATATCATCTGCAAAATTTAAAGTCTTTATTTGTTCTTTTACAAGCAACATGGACATTAAAGGAAATCTAAATTTTAACCGGAAGTCACATAGCTGATGTTTTTTATTCTCTGATCTTAAAGAAGTTGTCTCATCATTATGTACTTTCATTTTCTCCAACATTCCATGCTTCCCACTTATTTTATTTATTACCTTCGCTTATGAGTGCCAGAGTTACAGAATGCTTAAATCAATATATCATCTGTTTATAAAGTATTTTCTTTGTGATCATGAAGTACGTACTGCTTAAAGGAGTTATGTGGGTATGTCCATAAATTTGGCAGGGCCAAGGTGGGGGATGGGGGTCTGCTAAGTCATTTAGCCACATAGTGAAATCGTGTTTGTAAAATGAGAAAAGTAGAACTATGGCGTGCCTTGTGATGGCTTGGTTGTCACCTTGACACAGTGGAAAAGAGGGGACCTCAATTGAGGAACTATTGCCATTTAGATTGGGCTGTAGGTATGTCTGAGAGGCATTTTCTTGATTTTTACTTAATGTAGGAGGGCCCAGTCTGTTGTAGACAATACTCTCCTAAGCAGGTGGGCCTGGACTATATAAAAACAATTGCTGAGCAAGGCAGGGGGATCAAGCCAGTAAGCAGCATTCCTCTGGTTTCTGCTTTAAGCTCCTGCCTTGAGTTCCTTCCTGCCTTGACTTCTCCATCTGATGGTCTATAACCTGTCATATGAACTATCTTTTTCTCTCAAACTCTGAAACAAATGACTAAGGTGTCTATTTAACATATGAAGGTGGGCCTGACCACCAGGTTCTTCCAGCATCTCTCAGACCCTACCTGTTACAGAGTATTTCTGGCATACCACACCCTCTACCCACTCCCCCACCTCACCCACCCACCTCTCTGCTGCCTAACTCCCCTTCTCCCAGAGGCTCTTCCCTATATAATCTAGCCATTTTTGTTACAGGCCTTCCTCTTATCTTCTTGGCCTCTTAGCTGCTGTGCCTGTTTCCCGTCTTCCCCCTCTCCCTCCCCTCCACATGTCTCCTCAGGGTCATGTCTGCTCTGGACTCGACCGACCAAATGTCTCTACCTCTGGCTGTGCTCTCCCTTTTATTTACAATAAACTTTCTTCTCTACCATAACTAGGAGCAGTCATGTCCTTTATTATTTTTTTTAAATTTTCTCCCCAAGTTGCTTTCAGTCAGTATTTTATCACAGCAAAAGAGAAAGTAAATAATGTATGCTCTAAATTCAGTATCTATAAGTTAAACTGGAATATTTTATGTATCAGCTGAACAGCAGATTGCTGGAAGTCTTATTGAAAATTGGGGGACCCATAATCAGTCACCAAACACAGACACTATTGCACATGCCAGCAAGATTTTGCTGAAAGGACCTTGTCTCTTGTGAGGCTATGCCAGTGTCTGGAAAATACAGAAGTGGTTGCTCAGAGTCAACTATTGGATGGAACACAGGGCCCCCAGTGGAGGACCTAGAGAAAGCACCCAAGGAGCTGAAGGGGTCTGCAACCCTATAGGTGGAACAAAGATATGCACTAACCAGTACCCCAGAGCTCGTGTCTCTAGCTGCAGATGTAGCAGAAGATGGCTTAGTTGGCCATCATTGGGAAGAGAGGTCCCTTGGTCTTGCAAACTTTATATGCCCCAGTACAGGGGAATGCCAGGCCCAAGAAGTGGGAGTGGGTGGGTAGGGGAGCAGGGTGGGAGGAAGGTATAGGGGACTTTGGGGAGAGCATTTGACATGTAAATGAAGAAAATATCTAATTAAAAATTGGAAAAAAAGAAAGAAAATTGGGGGACTAAAGGACTGAGAACTTCATAGAAAAAAAAGGAGAAATGATAGTCAATTCTCCCCAAAAGATATAAAAATGTCTCATAGTATTAAATATATATCTAAAGTCACTGCTAATTAAAATCTAATTATCAAAACAGGGGGAAAAAAGCAGAATGATCCCAACTGTGTGATTGCTGATAGTAAAAGATATGATAGTACATTGGCCAGGATGAATGGAGGTAGGCCCTATGTGTGTGTGTGTGTGTGTGTGTGTGTGTGTGTGTGTGTGTGTATCTGTATATCTATACTTTGTTCTGTGTGTGTGTGTGTGTGTGTGTGTGTGTGTGTGTGTGTGTTTCTGTGTGGGACTCTTGTATCTGTGTGTGTATGTACACGCATATTGTGTATGATGTATATGTATGATGTACACGTGAGCTCAAGTACAGGCATGACATAGTACACATATGGAAGTCAGAGGACAGCTCCCATTAGAGCATTGGTCCTCACATATGCTTTGTTTTCAATGCAGATTCTCTCATGTTATTTTTGTCGGTACAGGTGTGAGGTTAGCTAGCCTGTGTGCTGCGGGGCAATTCTCCCAGACTGGCATTTTTTATAAGTTGTTGATGAAAATAAAAACTAGTACAACCATTTCAGTGGGAATTTAGCAATTATATATGATACACGCGTGCACACACACACACACACATACACACGCACACACACACATAAATATATATATGTGTGTGTGTGTGTATATATATATATATATATATATATATATAGAGAGAGAGAGAGAGAGAGAGAGAGAGAGAGAGAGAGATCATTTAGTAAAGTGCTTGCTACACAGGATCTGTATTTGAACCCTCACAACTCATGTTAAAAAAAAAAAAAAAGCAACACAAAAGCCAGGGCAGTGGCATGCACATGTAATCCCAGCACTGAAAAGGCAGACGTGTAAGCACTCTTTTGCTCATCCTCTGCTCTTCTGTGTCCTACAAGAATGAGTGTATGGAGAGACCGGGTTAAAGTGTCCTCGGCTGAAGTACAAACTTATGGTTTCTTTGGAAAGTCGGTTATGTTAATTGATGTTTTGCTGTGGCACGGAGGTGAAAGGATGTCTTGCTAAAGCAGATATTTGGAAGAATGTTTTCCCGAAGCAGACACATGTGAAAGGATGTTTTTCTAAAGCAAACACGTGAAAGGATGTATGAGGTTAAGAAGAAATATGAATGTAACCTGACAGACAGTGTACTTGCCATTCGTTACTAGTCATTGTTTGTCACGACTTTATAGAAAGAAATGCACCAAAAAACTTCTGGCAGCTTCTTGCCACTTCCTTGAACTTGGGCTGATTGGCACAGTGAAGTGGAAGTTTCTGGATTCGTCAGCTGACACAGACTCTCATGGAGTTTTGCTGAAGCAAGATCTGTGGGAGGACATGTGATGTCTGGAAGGAGTATAAATAGGACTCACCGGAGAATGACAGCTGGTTTACATGGCTAACGTTGCAACACTTCATTGGTCTCGCATCTTCATCTTCAATGATACTCAGTTGAGAGAGGCATGGCAGAGAACTTCTCCTAGCATCCCTGCTGGCCCTGGTCACTCCTGCTGACTGTGCCAATTAAGCAGAGGCCTGGCTGTTTCTGCTGGCTCGGGCCACCGCTGCTGATTTGTATTTGTTATCCTGACACTACTTCTAAACAGGGTACAGCAGAGCCTTGTGGTTTCTTCTGGATCAACCTGACATTGTTGATTTGTGAATGGTGTTTGTGAGTGGAATGATCTGTCACTGCTAGTTCCTGTGAACTGAACTGCCTATTTCCTTACAAAGCAGTTTGGATTTGCTCCAAAGAACCATTTCTAAACAGGTCCACTTCCCTATATCCTCACACCTTTCTCTTCTTCTGCCTCTGATAGGTGGTGGGCTACAGAAGGGAGGTTAGAGCATTTAAGAGCCCTTATTAAAAGTAGGTTTTGAAAAATCGAAAGAAAGAAAGAAAGAAAGAAAGAAAGAAAGAAAGAAAGAAAGGAAGGAAGAAAGGAAGGAAGAAAGGAAGAAAGGAAGAAAAAGGAAGAAAGGAAGGAAGGAAGGAAGGAGGAAAGGAGGAAAGGAGGAAAGGAAGAAAGGAAGAAAGGAAGAAAGGAAGGAAGGAAGGAAGGAAGGAAGAAAGGAAGAAAGAAAGAAAGAAAGAAAGAAAGAAAGAAAGAAAGAAAGAAAGGAAGGAAGGAAGGAAGGAAGGAAGGAAGGGATTTTTAGGAGCTTGCTAGCCAGCTAGTCCAGCCAAGTGAGTGACCCCCAGATTAAGAAAGAAATTCTGTCTCAAAAAATAAGGTGGAGAGAGCTGAGGAAGATATCTAATGTTGACCTCTGATTCCACATGCACACACTCACACTCATATGCACGCACAGATGCATGCACAGATGCACACATAGGCATACATATAAGCACACATATATGCATAAGTATGCCATGGCATATTATCATGATAATAATAGTCGTACTCAATGAAATAAATTAATAAGTAGAGAATACCAACATGGATATGTGTATTATAACAGATATTGAAAGCAGTGTTTTCGAATCCATGTTGTATGGCTAAATAAATAAAAGCTTCCTATAAATATTGTTAGATAGTGACCTCCTCAAAACTGAGGTATGAGTAGCAATTCAATGACTAACTTTTATATATTTTAGGATTGAGGAAATAAATAAATATACTGTGGATAACAATAGTATGCTTTCTCATTGTGGGAAAAAGAGATGGGGTAGGCTAGCATGAACCCTGGGGTAGTAGTTCGGAATCTGAGGCTTCAGTTTGGAGTTCAGCTTTTCCTATATTAGAAGATACATCAGCTAAAGATATAGGTAAATACATATGGAATGCATGGATGTGCACATGTGCATGTATTTTCTTACCTCTTTCTCTTTGCAAGTCTACTGTAGCAACCTCGTAGCATGCTCATCCATCATTTTAAAAACCTACTCATCCGAGCCAGGGCTCCTTGGCCTGATTCAAGAGCTCAGGCAAGAGCATCTCAAGAGGGAGCCTGAACTGTTCTGCTGGGCCAAGAAGAAAGGAGGTGGTCAAGATGTGACAGATGTGCAAAAGGCCAAGTGTCTACTGGGGCAGCCCTATTTCTGGCACTGGAACATGCAGAGTTAAAATATCCAACCTCACACTTATGTAAATAAACATCAGATGTAAGCCTTTCTTTCCCACGACTGCCTCCCCAAATAAAAATGGACTGTTGTCACCTGTCCTGCAATTCTGCAAGGATTCTTTGAGGGAGACAGTTTGAACAAGGTATTCCATGCACATATAATCATCCTACATTATGCAGATTCACTTATAAATGTTAATTTGTCTCCCTGACTCATTTTTTTTTGACACAATCACTATCCAGAATGCCTGAATATCACAATTTTGAACTTGAATCACTTTGGGTTTTAGTCTCGGAAGCCTGTTGTCATTCCTGTTTGGTGGCCTCCCTCTGAACACAGCCTAGGGTATCCAGAGTGCTCATGCAGAACTCATCACCATTTCCTTGTGTTCTGTGTTGCCTTTCCTCCCTCCATATACACTGTGGTCCAAACTGGCACTATGCTGTTTTCTGTGAGATGCCCTTGGCATACCAATGGCCAGTAGAGAGCGCTGCAGGCTTGAAAAAAGACGAGTCTCCTCCCTCTATGCACAACCCTCTAGGGAAAGCAGCTGCCATCCCACAAGGCTGTTTATCTCCTATGGTAAATTCCAGTTTGGCCACAGACACACTTTGAGCACATCTTTTTCCTGTGTGAATATTGGATAGACCTAATTTTAGTATAATTCAAAAGCGATGATGATCCTATTTTCTGTGGGTATTGTCTTTTAGTTAGTTTGATCCTTGAAAGCAGAAAATGTTTCTTTCTTTCTTTCTTTCTTTCTTTTTTTTTTTTTGGTTAATCCTTCTCAGCAGAGTTGATGTTATGAACCCAGTTTTGGGGTATATATATGCTAATCTTAGGAAACAGATACATTACAAATCAAATCTTTCCTGTCTGAGAGAGAGGAAGTAATGCCTGCCTTTTGCCAGTGACTTGAAGATGTACAGTGAAGCAGTTTTACAAGGTAGGATACTGTGTATTATCTGGATATAAATACATTAAACTTGACATAATTAATGATAATTAAACAAAATACTGTTCGCTCATTAAATATTTGTCAAGCATTCATGAAAGCCCCACACTATGTAGAACAGTGAGGATAAAACAGACTTGGGGGAAATAGCAGACTTCTGTCCTCAGTGAGTTACAGAGCATACAGATGTGAAAACACATGTAGTAATGTGCTGTGATCTATGTGCCATGGTTACCATGGTGCACTGTGGTGCAAGGAAGGTATAGTGGGGCACCAAGGTCAAGTGGTGCTACTGAAATGACTAAGGAGGCCTTTACAGAGATGATCAGTTAGGGCCAAGTTGGAAATTCCATCTGGCAAGGACACAGAGAAGAGTTATAGAAGTTAGCTTGACCATAATCAAGGAGACCATCTAGGAAACAGTTGCAAAAGTTTAGTCTGGTGGTAACGAGAGTTGGGCAATGAGACTACCAAGCAGCCCGAATTCTGCAGACCTCGTCATAGGAACTGGCTAAATAAATATCCACTCACTAGACAAAAGGAGAAACAAAAAGCGACATGAAATATAAAGAAATAGACCTCAGCTCGTAAACCATCGCTAGTGAGGCTGAGTCACAGGGCACATGTTGGAAGCAGGCTTGGGTATAACCAATACTGTCTCAAAAGAGCACAAAGTTAAATAAATAGATTATTATGAGACTAATCATTCTCTTATTTAACAAATTTATATTGTACAACTGCAGTTCTAGGGTCCTAGGAGCTTGTTATCAAAATGTCTCTGTTCTCACCAAATGTGTATTTTAGAGGCTGCTGAGATGGCTCAGTGGTTACAAGCACTTGCTACTTTTGCAGAAGACCTGTGTTAAGTCCCCAGCACCCACAGAGAGGTTCACAATCTTCTGTGGCTCCAGTTCCTGAGACTGCAACACTCTCTTTTATCCCTTTTAGGAACCAAGTACATACATGTTACATGTACATTCAGGAAAACACTCTTACATATAAAATAAAAGGTAAAACTCTTTTTTTTTAACTGAAGAAATGTACATTCAAATACTTTTTTGGTTACTCATCTTTGCCAACTTAATTGACTTGAAACATCACCTAAGAGATTACTGAAGTGCATCTCTGGATTAGTCTAGAAAGGTGTTTCCATGGGTTATTGGATCATGAAGGTTCTGATCTAATGAATGGCTTGATCCCTTGATGGATTCATAGTCTGATGGCATTGTGAGGTGATGGAAGATAAAACTGGGACTTCATAAAAGTAAGTGGGCTACTGGAGAGTGTCTGTAAGGTTCTCTCTTCTCCAAGTCCCCTCCCCTATATTCCACTTCCTCTGCTTCCTGCCCACCATGATGGGCAGTGCCCTACCCCACCATGCTTTCTTAGGCATGATGGGCTGAAGTTACTTAACCATGAAGTCATTCCTCTTTGTTTCTGTTATATGCTTTGTTACAGAAACAAAGTAATTAATACAATTGGGGAAAGCAGACAAACATATATGTCAGTTGTGCTATAAATGCTAGAAACCAAAGCGAAAGAGGATAGGAGAACTATAAAATAGAAGTGGAAAGGCTGGTGGAAAGGCTGGCCGCTAGGAAAACACTCCAAGAGTTCGGTCAGCAGGAAGTGAGTGAAGAAAGGAGAGCTATGCGCATGTCTGGAGGAAGAGCGCCCAGGCTACAGCAGAGGAGGCAGGAGGCGCAGAGAAGAGAGGAGAGAAAGGCAGATGAGGGTAGAAAGGACAAATGTGATGGGCTGATCTTGTACAGATTGTGACAGGATATCTTTCCAGACACACAGGGCTTGGCTGCAGGTTTGGGGCCCATAATAAATGGCAGTTTCAGAGGAGTGGAGGCCAGAGAGAAAATGGAAGACTCGAGATTAAGTCCAAGCTTCCTTGATGGAGTCACTCAGCATAACTAAAGAGTGCTGAGGCAGATGTTAATCATTTACTCGAGGATATGTGGAGTTTGAGAGATCCAGGAAGTGGCTGAGAGATGGTCAGTAGGTCAGATGTACAGGACTATGTTGCTCCAGAGAGAATTCAGAACGAGAAATAGTAACAGTGCACTAAGTATGGGAGGGAGGTGATAGGGTTACTAATGCTGGAAGGGGAGGGGAAAGGATCCTAATGTAGGAGCTAGAGAAAGGACCCAAGGAGCTGAAAGGTTTTGCAACTCCATAGGAGGAACAACAATAAGAACTAACTAGTACCCCCAGAGCTCCCAGAGACTAAACCACCAACCAAAGAGTACACATGGCTTTAGTTGCATATGTAGCAGAGGATGGCCTAGTTGGTCATCAATGGGAAGAGAGGCCCTTGGTCTTGTAAAGGCTCTATGCCCCACTGTAGGGGAATTCCAGGGCCAAGAAGAGCGAGTGGGTGGGTTGGGGAGCAGGGGGAGGGAGGATGGGATAGAGGAGGGGAAATCAGGAAAAGGGATAACATTTGAAATGTAAATAAAGAAAATATCTAATTAAAAAAAAACTTTCCAGGAAAGGCAGAAGTAAAGAAGAGAGCCAACAGGGCAGAGAAAGGATGTTTGGAGGTACAAGTAGAAATGGGAGAAATACAGCATCGCAGAAATTGATGGAGAAGAGATCTCTTGGGAAGATAAAGCAAGATTGTTCACCTAGAAAACACCATTTAGACAGGAATTACCTTTTTGAGAAAAAAAAAGATTTCAAAAGGAAGAAATGAGGCAATTGATAACAAGAGGAAAATGAAGGCTTGAGAAAAGGTCGTTCTCTCTTTTGTGTTTTTGCTTTAAAGGTGATTGAGCCTAACACGTTTGCAGGTTTTGAGGATGAGTGAGCATTCCGGAAAAGAGAATAAAATGTGAGGAAAAGACTGGCTAACTGAGCAAACTCACAAAAGACAAAAGAGCGAGGGCATCCGTTCACTCGGGAGTCTGAGCGAGGGCATCCGTTCACTCGGGAGTCTGAGCGAGGGCATTCGCTCACTCGGGAGTCTGTGTACTGATGAGAATACCACTCTGTATAAAATGTGGGCTTCCTGTCTTATTTTAAGTTCTGACATTTTTATGTATTTTGTGTACATTTTTATTTTTAATGTTTTTTAATGGGATGGGGGAGGTGTCTCGGGGGATAAAGTACTTTCTGTGTGAGCAGAAGGATCTGAGCTTACATCCCCAGCATCCATGGAACTGCCAGACAGGATGCTGTGCATTCAGGGAGGCAGAATAGGAGCATCCTAGCCACTTGCTCATTCACTGGTCTAGCCTAATCAGTGAATTCCAGGTTCAATTAGAGATCCTGTCTCCAGAAAATAGAGCGATGAAGAAGACACATGCCATCCTCCTACCACAATATAGGTGCATGAAGATGAGTGAATCCACACACACAAATATACAACCCCCTACACACACACACACACACACACACACACACACACACACACACAAATAAACTTTGAAAGTTATTATTTATCTTTATTTATTTTTCATCAGCTGAAATTTTGCCCTACAGCTCTTGTTCACACACATGTGCATTTACACACTTGCTAATAAATGAAAATGTCATTACGGTTCACACTAATCATCACTAAAGAAAGGCTCACTTTGTCACAAGGCTCACTACCTAAGAAATAAGGTAGACATGAATACTTTCTTGAAGCTCATTGAGGACTGTAGAGAAGTTGCATGCTTTGTGACTAATCTAATAAAGAAAACTAAATGGAAATACACCAGACAAGGGACTTATCTCCCACAGATGGGCCTTGGTTCCATTAGGAAGTCACTAAATCAATCTACAATAAATCCCTTATTCTTTGGTAAAGCTTTCTCCCTATTGGGGGCAAACACAACACTACTCAACAAAAGCATAGCTCACAATATCATCAAATTATGAACACATGCAGCACATTTCCTTAATTTAGTACATTTCTTTTTCATAGCAGAATTTATGTCCTCCCCCCGTGATAGCTTTTCCCCATCTCTGATATATTCATACAGTAGATTTATGAGTATCATATCTCTACTACTTTTCTAACAACATAAAGTGCTACCCACATAGTTGATTGGCATAGCTTTTATTTCTTGTTGAAACCTAATTTAAATTCTTTATTGCTGCTGATTTACAATTTTCACTGGTGATAAAAAGAATGAGGGGGGTTTACTTCTGAGTATCAAGGCTCACAACATTATAAAAATAGCTAGTTCCTGGCAAAATGTCCTACTGGCCAGTCAGGTAAACCTAAGTAATTATTTTGTCATGTATTGGCAAAAGAGCTGACATCTATTCATAGTCTCATTTCCAGGGTGTGATAGAAAACATTTAGCACCTACCTTTATGTGTTTGCCAATTTCAATAATGTAAATGATCATGGTTGATCTCAAGTTATTGACCTAACATTACTGAATGTTAGGTAGCTCATAAATGTATTCTATTTCTACCATACAGGGGAAAAAAAACAGGAATGCAAATAGTGAATACAAATAGCTGTACAATGCTTTTAATGTAACTAGCATATGAAAAGCTCTTGGCATGGTTACCTTAAAAAATAGGGAGGGGATTATTTTAGTTGGTAGAGTGCATCTAGAATGCACAAGGCCCTGGGATTTATTCTCCAGTGCTACATACACCAGTCATGGTGGCTGTCTTAGTCAGGGTTTCTATTCCTGCGCAAACATCATGACCAAAAAGCAAGTTGGGGAGGAAAGGGTTTATTCCGCTTACACTTCCATACTGCTGTTCATCACTGAAGGAAGTCAGGACTGGAACTCAAGCAGGTCGGGAAGCAGGAGCTGATGCAGAGGCCATGGAGGGATGTTGTTTACTGGCTTGCTTCCTCTGGCTTGCTCATTCTGCTCTCTTATAGAACCCAAGACTGCTAGCCCAGAGATGGTCCCATCCACAAGGGGCCTTTCCCCCTTGATCATTAATTGAGAAAATACCCTACTGAAAATTCCCCAACTGAAACTCCTTTCTCTGTGATAACTCCAGCTATGTCAAGTTGACACAAAACTAGCCAGTACAGTGGCACACACCTACAATCCCAGCATTTGAGAGGTGGAGACAAAAGGATCTAGAGTTCAGAATCATCTTCAGCTATGTAGCAAGTTTCAGACCAGGCTAGGATATGTGAGATCCTCTGTCAAGTCAACAGCAATTTTAAATTTTAATTCCAAATTCTAATTTTATATACTTTAGCTTTTAATAATAGATTACAAATTTTCTGAAAACAGAGCAATTAGTTCTAATGAGCACTCATTGACTAGTTCTAGTACCTTCTAACCTCAATGGGAGGGTTACTTATAAGGAGATAAATAAGCATAAAACTTCATTCATAGACAGAGCAGCATCTCTGAGGGGTTCATGACTGCCTATTAAGAGAAATGAGGACATTTCTGAATAAGTTGATCTTCCATTCCGTGCTACAAGATTAAAATATATCATGATTTTTTAAAACATTTACATTGCTTTGATTCTTCGAGCTTTGTACTATGCAAGTGGGGCTGTACTTTGAGTCTGCCCTGTTCTACCATTCTGTTGGTAGATGTAAGATAATGGAATCTTTCTCTATTGCAATTGAGACTATGTCGTGTCTTTTTATTTTCTCCACTCTCAGTTGCTTCTGAATAGGCCATATTCTAGACTTGCTTCTCAGGGCTTGAATCAGTCACCCAGATTTGAAAGTCCTGAGCTTAAATATACAAATTCTAACGACTGAGATATTATCCGCTCAGGAGAGAAACCAATAATGCGAGTGCTAGTGTGCAGCTTGGAAGCTCAGCTCACCTGAAGATGAACAAACTGAAAGACGCAGTCTCAACGATCATCATTTCTAGGTCTAGCGACTCACAGTGTTGAGTGTCACAATAGAACTTTACCTTGAATACAGTAGCTATACATCGTTGTTATTTTCCATTTATATACTGTCGAGCAGATTTCCACCCTGAGCAAATTGCATTTTAAAAATACTTCTCTCCTTTGGTTATAAAAATCTGCCAATCAAACAAACCACTTTAGTTTAGAGCTTTCCAGTGATCTTCCCAACCAGAGTTAGTTCCTAGAAAATTCTGATATACGATTAGCCTTGAATAAGATTTTATCACATACAATCAAGTTTGAAAAATATAACAGAGAAAGAAGGAAAAGGGAAAGAAGGGAAAGAGAGAGGAAAGAAGGATGGAGAAAAGAAGGAAGAAAGGAAAGAAGGAAGGACAGACGAGCCTGTGCCTTCTCTACATGACAAGAGCCAGGAGGAGTCTTTGAGGACAGTCACTGCTGTATTTACTATGATATGGGCCAGTTGGTTTAAAGCTAAAAGAGATGGGGACGCTTAATATTAAACTGAAGATTATTGTTCTGATACCATTTTTACTCAAGGACTGTTGATTTTTTTTTTAAATCAAGCTGTTTAAAAATGTTGTGCTAAGGATGAAACTGTACTCAATGACAAATGGGCTACATAACCTGTCTTCACAGGCTGCTTATCAAAGCCTTTCACAAGGCGCTGGACGGTTTGTTTTGATGGCAGAATCTGAGTCCCAAGCCCTTATCTAGCTTCATTATTATGGATATGAACATGGTTCCCTAGACTCTGGCTAGTTCCACAAAAGGATTTTTTTTTTTTTTAAATCCAGCTTGATAAATTCTCCATTCAGTAAGAGCTGGGGACTGTTTTTATTCAGCTCTATTGTAGCTTAAAGACATCTGACATGAGTTTCTGCAAAAAGTTGTCTTTATAGGGAAAATAGGTTACAGTCTTTAAATATTATGCCCTTGTCCCTTCTCTTCTACCCCGTCCAAACCAGAAATAGGTGCCTTTAAAACAAAATGTTCACACTGGAGAATCCAGGAGGTCCTACGATGAAAAATGGGTACTAGAGAAGAAGTAAGAGCTGCTGAATACCTGGAAAGGCATTCTGAGGAGCATCCATCTCACATCAGCACCATATCGCTTCAGATCCAGGCAGCTCTTAGGGAAAAAAGCAGTCCCACAGAGCTGCGTTAGCCATTGAAGAAGTTTCTCTGTTTGTGCAATTATTCTTTTTGGGTTTATCATAACCAAGAAGTTGACAAGGATCTAAGAAGCCAGCCTTGGTGGGGGGCGGGTGGGAGATGCCTGTCATGGTGGTCAGTAGCACCAACTCTGAGTTTGCTAGTAAGGCTATTTACTGTAGGCTGGGTATTCTATTAACACTAACTTATTTATGTGTGACACAAATGCCTTGGAAGAAAGCCTTACTGCCTCTACTTTATAGTTTAAAACACGAGTCATGGAAGGGCCAGGTGGTTTACTCAAGGTCACAAGCTAGAAAAATAATCCGAACTGAAGCAGCCTAGTCCTGGGTTCCCACCCTCCTGGGCCTCCCCTCCCTCCCTTCCGCTGGCCCTTTCTGCCTTCCTTGGAAGTTGCGTTTTTTAAGTTCTTGCAGATTTTCAGGATCTAAAGTGGTCTTAGGGCATCCCAGTAATTAGAATTATTTATAAGGAAGTTTTTAAATGTGAAAAAGAACAAAGGAAGTGGAGAGGAAACAGGAAAACTTGAAGCAGCTAAAGCGCAGAGGACAAGTAGAATCCTTCCTTCCCCACCCAGTCGCCTAAGCAGCTTTCAACACTGCAGGGACTTCTCACAATCCACCCTCTTCGCCAGCATCTCTACGTGTCTCGGATTTGACTTGCTTCCATTGGTTATTCTCCTCCTCGCTTTCTTCTTTACCTCTAAGGCTTGCCTTACTCTTTATGATAGCTAGTCTTACTTGTCAACCCTACCACATGGTGAGTAGTTACAGTCCAAGCAGCTGGGCATACATGGGGAGGAGGATTCACACTCGACCATTTGAAGTAGGAAGACTAACCCTAAATCTGGATCGATTGACATGGAACCATCTACCTTAAACCCGGGCCACACCTCCTGGTGGCAGCCTACATAAAATAAAATGGAAAAAGGAAGCTTTGGACTTTTGCCTACTTGTCCCCACCCCCACTGGCAGGTTCATCTATCCTGTTGGTCAGGCATTCCTTTGCTGGTATTAGAATTACTTCTTCAGGATTTCAATGTACATTGAAGACCAGCTGAGACATCCAGCCTTGTAGATTGAACAACTACTGATTCTTGACTTGTCCAGTGGGAGACTACCACTTAGACCTGTAAGTCACTCTAATAAATTCTCTTTTAACATACATTTATTGATTTAATTAATTAATTAATTAATTTGTTAGTTCTTTTCCTCAAGAGAACCCTGACTAATACACTCTTTTTATTACCTTGTGACCTTGGTTTCCATGCTTAAACCACAACTTTCACTAGTGTGAGAGAATTCAGCTTATGTGTTATTCATCTGAATTAGATGCCTCTCCTATACTCTTCCTTGGACCAATTCTTCCCTCCATTAAACACCTTTTAAGGAGGTTTCACCTGCTTGTGAGAATGTCTTTAATGCACTACTCCTCAAGCCAAGATGAAAATGGACAGCATTATCCTTTTACACATGACTTCACTCTTCCACCATCTACACCTGTCACAAGATCAACCAATCAGAACTTCTTTCTTGACAATATAAAAGGGTTTTTTTTCATTTTACCCTTTTATTCAAAAGACCAATATTAAAAACCTTTAAAGATTACCCTCCAATGCCATCTCATAGAACAACCTCCAAAAAATGCTGAGACATAAACGCAGCATTTAATTCTAACACCTGTCTAATGTTTGATATCAAATAGTAGTGCCATTGACTCTGGTATGTAGTACACGTCAAATCACAAAGATGCTAAAGCTAGAATAATGTGTCTGTTATGGTGTGTTGACTAATCAAACTGCTTTTCTATCTAGAAGAAGCAGCATACGTTTAACAGGGGGAATAGGTGAGTCTCCCTGGGAGGGGAAGCTGTAATTTGCTAATTCTTTGCCCTAATCTAGTCATGTACCATCTTGTTTTGCAGCAGCCCAGACAGAACTCAGTCCTTTCTTTCATTTCTCTTCAAATAAATAGTGATCTCAATTACCTTTAGAATATTCTTTTCTTTTCTTTCTTTTTTTTTTTTCCGAGACAGGGTTTCTCTGTATAGCCCTGGCTGTCCCGGAACTCACTCTGTAGACCAGGCTGGTCTCGAACTCAGAAATCCGCCTGCCTCTGCCTCCCGAGTGCTGGGATTAAAGGCGTGCGCCACCACGCCCGGCACCTTTAGAATATTCTGCACTGAGTGAAAAGGGCTGGAAGAGCTGGTTAAATCTCTTCTCCCTGCCTCAGCCTCCTTCTCCTCCACCATGAGCATGCCTTCCAGGTCTTTCAGTGTAAAAATGTCAGAGCCAAAGGCTCCCCGCTAAGAGAACGTTGATCAGTATGGTCATCTCCTCTGCATGAGGATGCCCTTGCAAACTTTATCTTGGCAACAGCGTTTGTACCATGGAGCCAGGATGCAGTGAAGAGAGTAACAGAAGCATGTTTCCCAGAATGTCAACGACTCTCCTGCTCCTGGCCCTCCCCTTCCTAAAGCGGAGCCACCTGCTTGCTCCTATGCTCTGTGAAACACCTGATTACCTAATAATATGCTTTTCAACTTGGATTATCTAGCCTTGTCACCCTAAAGCCATAATTAACATATCCCTTATCAGAAAAGTACTGCTTTCTGTCACCATTGTCACTATCTGCTCTGTGCTCTCCACTTGATGGAAAGCTTCACTGTGGGGCCAAGATTGCATTTGTCTTGGGCTCTATTTTATTCTCAGCACTTAGCGTGTTTTCTGAACACTTAATAGGTATATTTTGAAAGACTCTAGAGTTATTGACTGCCAACTGTGTACTAAGCATAAATAGTTTTCATGCAGCGTGATTATGAAGATGAAAGCCATGGCCCTATGCATTGCTTAGAGTTTACACTACTCCCAAATAAGTCTAGGTCCAGTTATGGTTTAATTGTCCCTTGCCTTACCCAGTACTCCTCCAAACCGCCATACTGGTTCAAGTGACAAAAATAGTACAAGGATGAGGGAGAAAACCAAGTCATGGGAATAACTCAACTCCTCTCCTTTGCACCACTCTCTGTAGGTTAACTTGTGGTGTCCCTTCCCCACCAACATGGTGCAATTGACCAGAGCCATGCCGCACCCAATGGCATCCATTGTTTTGTTAACTAGGCTAAGAGAGCCCGGTACCCCTGCAGCCAGGTTCTGCAAGTCTCCTAGGTCACCCGGCTCCGCCCAGCTTACCAGAGGCCCACCTACGACCGGCCCACCTGCGCAACCTGAGAGATGTCACGAGACTTCAGGGTTCCCGCCAAACTCCAGAACTCCTGCGCAGAAGACTGGGGGCGGAGCTTCCCTTCCTTTATCCCCAAATGCTTGTCCACCATTAAACAGTCGTTCTAAGCAGAAGCAACCATGTAGCCTCGGAGATCTTCTTTCTTCCCCCACTCCCTTAGTTTCATTTCAGCTTCGGGCCAATCCTCCAGGAACCCAGTCCACTGCGGGCAGTGGACCCCAACATTAACTTACAATGTCAGGTTCACTTTCTGTAGAATATGAGACAGTAGGAAGCAGCAATATTCAAGCTTCCATTATTCCAGGTGCATCCACCGATAACCTCTCACTGTCGATGGTGAAATGTGCAAACTCCTTGGCCAGTGATGCACTTGGCTCTACTTGTGTTATCGGTGCTTCGCTGGGCCCATTTCTATGAAGGCACAGAACTAGGACTGCTTGAGTTTGGATTTCATGCCTGCACCAGTCATCACCAGCAGAATATGTGGGAAGGCGGTGCCTTTTGATCTGAGCCATGAAATGGGATATGGCAAGAAAAACGAGGGTGCCTTTCTAGGCAGACAAAATTTACTAGTTTGTAGCCATGCAGTGTCTACATCCTCTCATGCACCAATTCCTTTCTCTGACATTAATTCATGACTATCAGTTAAAAGCTTATTTAATAAACTTTAGGTTTTTTTATCTATATAAATGAACTTTATCAGGAAATAAGCATCCTTTTAAAATCCTTTTAAAATCACCATATGTTTCTGTGCCTTTCTCAGACTTAGAGCATAGCTCTGGCTGCTCTGGATCATCTCAGTGTGCAGGAACCAGGTAATTTTTATCTTTTGTTCTTCTCCTTGCCATCTCTAATCTGTCAGGCAGTCCTGAATCTATACCATCAGCCTTGTTTGTGATACTTCTCTATCCTTTTATCAGGGTTCCATTAACTCACATCTAAGGGTGTCAAGAGAATAAATAGCCCAATAAAACAAAAGAATATACTTCAAGATTTAAAAAGAAGGAAACATACAAGAAATACATAAATCATACTGGATGACAATAGCCCAGAAGATTGCATGAGAGGACCTTTGTGCTTTCGGTAAAAGAAAAGAAAAATGGAATTTCCATTTTTTTTTTTTTGCATCAGCACTTGACAGAAGGAGTTATTGCATATAGAGCACAGAAAGGCTGGATAGGGATCAGAAATAATTGTGGACTGTAATAACCCTTGTTTCATGGAGGATGAAGACAGGTTTCTCTCAGAATGCTCTTACAAAGTGGGACAACAAACAAACAAACAAACAAACAAACCATAAGCTTAATCTACATTTTTTTATCTAAGAAATTCTCAACCATGAACACATTCTCCTACTAAAACATGGCTCCTTACCTGGGCCTTACATGACAACTTCCTATCAGTTAATGTCACACCTCTATAATGGAGACTCATGTCTCAATGAACGTTCACAGATAAACAAAAGGCACTTGTCTAAGAGTAATAAACACCTGGCATGCAGGTGTCTAAGAGCTCAAATAAAGATAAATTTGTTAGCCTGCCCCAAAGGTTTTCTGGGTCTCAAGTTAATCTAGCGTTATCTGACACTCAGCAGTTTCTTATCCAAGCAAGAAGAAAAAAGAAAAAAGAAACCCTCATTGGTCAGAGGCTCATGCCTCTTCTTCAAGAAGGAGTTGTAATTTTGCCACTTGGTGCTTACCTGCTGTTTCAGTAGGGTACATGGTGCTCTCTAAATGTAGCACCCTAATGGAGCAGAACATTAGGCTCAGTCATTCCGAATCAAATGTTCGGTTCCTACAATTAATGCTAATGTAAAGCTAAGCCTAACATCAAAGCGGAACTTCTTTTTTTAGGTTCTTTACATGACTTGATTTAGAAATAAATTATATTAGCATTTAAGAATGCACTTTAGAGATTTCTTAATTTAAGCTCATCGTTTTACAGTTGAGGAAACTCAGACACCAAGAGTTATTTCCCAAGGTCATACATAGTACTAACTTACCCAAGAACACAATTCTGTTTACCTTAATTATAGAGAAAAGAAAATGATTTAAGTGTTTAGAATATGTACTAAGCATTTTGATAAGTTTTGTATACAACAAAGAAATTATTTTTTCTGTCAATAGAAAGCTGAATTGACAAAGTGTCTGTAAGACTATCTCCTGGCTTCTGTGGGTTCTAAATGAATAATTACCTTCCTGTTCTAGGAAGTAAAGATTCAGGAAAGCAATGTGTGAGGTTGGCACCAATCTCCCCATATCCAACCATGTCATGTATATACATTTAAAATGTATATGGAAGGTGTATGTGGATATAGAATGGAACTTGTCCCAGTCCTCATTCAAACCCTTACACAAATGTAGATTGAGCCATGATTTATTCTATCATTCTAATGTGACCATGAACACTTAAGTTATATAACCCAGTCTCATTCCGCAGTGTCCTCCCAGAGTTCCAAGATGCATTTGGCAGCTCTTCAGAATCTATTCTGTGTGCTCTTCTGTAGAGACCTGGGGTTTGCAAACAGCAGCCTGCTTACTGCTAAAGTGACGATGAAAGTTTCTTCTTATTCCTCCTGATGGAGCCCAAGCTGATTCTCTTCCTGAGGCAGTCGAAGTGGCCTCGCAGTAAAACAGGAGACAGCTCACTGCGTGTGCTGCTCAGCCTGGAAGCTGATGAGCATTCTGCTCCAGCTGGCTCCCTAAACATCTTCCTTTCTTCCTGTTGGCTTCCTATGTTTACTGCTGTGGTCAGCCAGCCACCGTTTCCTTTCTAATCTCCTCGACTCTTCACAAGATTCCTGGACATCCCTACAGGCCTTCTTCAATTTCCATGAATATTTATTCAGAGATGACGGCTCTTTCTCGGACTGCGATGACCTTCTTTTGGAGACAAGTGCTCTTAAGGGAGTTTCATTTCAAATGTTCTCTTAACGTAAGTTTATTTCCTTAGGTGATTGAAAATTTTAATTGCACGCTGAGGAGATAGCACATTGATTACACCACTTCTTTCTGTTGCAGACAGAGGACCTGGGCTCAGTTCCCAGCTTCTATGTGGTGGCAAACAAACAAAAGTCTTCTGTGCCTCCAGTTCCAGAGGATCTGAGACATTTTTCTGGCCTCTGCTGAGGCTGCAAATAAGTACCATATAGACATATATACAAGAAAAAAATACCCATACACATAAAATAAAAACAAATAAATTTAGGGACTGGAAAAGGTGGTTCATCTGTTCAGATCACTGGGTGCTCTTGAAAAACCTTAACTTAATGTGATCTTTATAGCTACCCGGTACATTTATTGAAATAACTCTTCTCATACCCACCATTGAACTGTTCTGGCACTCTAACAATCAGTTCACCATAGTGCAAGGGCTAACTTCTAGAGTCTCAGTTCCACTGCTATGACCGCCTTCCCTCATGTAAGTACCAGAGTCCTTATTACTGTATCTTCATGATAAACTCAGAAATCAAGAGTGTGTATCCTTCCACTTCATCACTTCCAAGATATTTTCTTGGTTGTTCTGGGTCCCTTGAATTTCCAATTGATTTGTCAATTTATCCCCTCAAAAAAGCCAAATATTAAAACATGCATTCCATTAACATTGCGTGCTTTTTAGTTCACTTAGGCTTTCTTTTTTTTTTAGATTTTTTTATTAGATATTTTCTTTATTTACATTTGAAATGCTATCCCGAAAGTTCACTATACCCTCCCCCTGCCCTGCTCCCCTACCCGCCCACTCCCACTTCTTGGCTCTGGCATTCCCCTGTACTGGGGCATATAAAGTTTGTAAGACCAAGGGGCCTCTCTTCCCAATGATGGCTGACTAGGCCATCTTCTACTACATATGCAGCTAGAGACACGAGCTCTGGGGGTACTGGTTAGTTCATATTGTTGTTCCATCTAAAGGGTTGTAGACCCCTTCAGCTCCTTGGGTAATTTTTCTAGCTTCTACATTGGGGGCCCTGTGTTCCATCCTATAGATGAATGTGAGCATCCCAGTCTGTATTTGCCAGGCACTGGCATAGCCTCACTCGACATAGTTATATCAGGGTCCTTTCAGCAAAATCTTGCTGGCATATGCAATATTATACTTAGGCTTTCTATAATTTATTTTTTTAATGATGTCTTCTAGTTTTAATCTACAAGTTTGTATGAATTGTTAAATTTGTTCCTAAGAATTTTGTTGTTTTGTAAATTATCACCACCATTATCATCACCATTATCATCATCGTGTGTGTGTGTGTGTGTGTGTGTGTGTGTGTGTGTGTGTAAGCTTCTTGGTCTGTATAATGTTACTTATATGTATGGTTTTCAGGCTAGCTATTAGGTATTGACCGAACGATTGCTGTCTTTTGGGAGGAAAACTTTGCTTACTTTTGGCATCCTCTTCATGTAAAGCTGAGGTCTAATCTCTCCCTATCCAATTTGGCAAGACTATCATTGTTGTCTTCTTGCTTACTGGCACTTACTGGTGGTTGTACCAAAACATCAATTAGACATGATGAAAGAAGACAGGTGTTTTTGTCTTGTTTTTAGTTTTCAGGAGAAAAGGGTTCAAGTTTTTCACCATTAAGCTTGATGCTAGCCTTTAATTTTTGAGAATAGCCAATTTTTAATTTAAGCATTTTATTCTTCTTCATATATATCCCCACCTTAGTTTCCCCTCCTTCCTGTTCTCCCAACCTCCATCCCCTCCCCCTTCATCTACTTCTCCTCTGTTTCTCTTCAAACAGTCCTCTCAGATATCAACCAAACATGGCATACTGTGTTGCAGTAAGGCTAGACACCTCCCCTTCTATTAAGGCTGGATAACGCAACCCAATATGATGAAAAGGGTCCCAAAAGCAGGCAACTGAGTCAGAGACTCTGCACCAACTGTTAAGAGTCCCACAAGAAGACCAAGCTACACAACTGTCACATACATACAGAAGACCTAGGTCAGCCCCATGTAGACTCCCTGGTTGCCCATTCAGTCCCTGTGAGCACTTATGATCCCAGGTTAGTTGATTATGTAGGAGGTTTGCTGTTATCTTTGATCCCTTTGGCTCCTACAATCCTTCCTCCCCTCTTCAGTAAGATTCTCAGAGCTCGACCTAATGATTGGCTGTGGCTCTCTGCTTCTATTCCTATAGGTTGCTGGATGAAGCCTCTTTGCTGACAACTGACCTAGGCATTCATCTATGAGTATAACAGAATATCATTAGGAATCATTTCATTGACTTCTTTTTTTCATTCATGTTTGGTTCTATCCGAGAAGACCGAAGAGGCTATTCGGCTTCTGTATCCTAGACATCCAAGCAATGGCCGAGATGGGTTCCCTCTTACAGCATGGACCAGTCATTGGTTGGCCACTCCTGAAATTTCTTCTCCACCTTTACTCCAGTGATTCTTGTAGGTGGGACAAATTGTAGCTTGAGTTTTTTTGTGGCTGTATTGGTATTCCAATCCCTCCATGAGAAGTCGTGCCTGGTTACAGGAAATAGCCAGTTCAGGCTCTGTACTGCCAGGAGTCTTAGCTAGTGTCACCCTTGTAACACCTGGGAGTTTCCACTATACTGGGTTTCTAGCCTGTTCCCATATGCTCTACCCAATCCAGTTGCCTCTCCCTGTACTTTCTTCCTCCACCCTGCCTCCACCTGACATCTCCTGTTCCTGTCCCTACCTGTCCCCAGTCCACCCACTATATCTATTCTATTTCCCCTTCCCAGGGAGATTCATGTATCTCTCCTTGACATCCCCCCCACCTCCTTGTTATTTAGCTTCTCTGGGTCTGTGGAATGTAGCATCATTATTACTTTGTAGCTAATGTCCACTTATAATTAAGTACATACCATGTGTGTCTTTCTGGATCTGGCTTACCTCGTTTAGGATGGTATTTTCTAGTTCCATCCATTTGCCTGCAAATTTCATGATGTTATATATTTTTTATCCACTGAGTAATACTCCATTATGTAAATGTTTATTTTTTAAAGATCCATTTTTTGGTTTAAGAACATGTAAGTTGTTCTCAGTTTCTGGCTACTAAGAATAAAGCTGGTATGAACAATTATGAGCAAGTCTCCTTCTGGTATGATGGAGTGTCCTTCTGGTATGATGGAGTGTCCTTCTGGTATGATGGAGTGTCCTTCTGGTATGATGGAGTGTCCTTCTGGTATGATGGAGTGTCCTTCTGGTATGATGGAGTGTCCTTTGGGTATGATGGAGTGTCCTTCAGGTATATGGCCAGGAGTGATATAGCCAGTCTTGAGGTAGATATATTTCCAATCTTCTGAGAAACTACCATATTGATTTCCAAAGTGACTAAAATTTGCACTCCCACCAACAATGGAGGAGTGTTCCCCTTGCTCCACATCCTTGCCACTATGAGCTGTCACTCCTGTTTTGATCTTTGCCATTCTGACAGGTGTAACATGGACTCTTGGGGTCATTTTGATTTGCATTTCCCTCATGACTAAGTATGTTTGACATCTTTCTTTCTTTCTTTCTTTCTTTCTTTCTTTCTTTCTTTCTTTCTTTCTTTCTTTCTTTCTTTCTTCCTATCTTCCTTCCTCCCTTCTTTTCTTTCTTTCTTTCTTTCTTTCTTTCTTTCTTTCTTTCTTTCTTTCTTTCTTTCTTTTTATTTTATTTATTTACATTCCAAATGTTATCCCCCCTTCACAGTTTCCTCTCTGCAAACCTTCTATCCCCTCCCCCATCCTCCCTGCTTCTATGAGGGTGCTTCCCCACTCTGACCTTCTAAGAAGACCTAGTACCAATACTTCTCATCAACTATTTCATAAACTAGAAACAGTTAGACATTTCTTTAAGCACTTCTTNCGTGAGCTTCCGCCTCCATGTTTGCCAGGGATTGGTATGTTTTCCCCCGAGACCGCTATATCCGGGCCCTTTCAGCACCATCTTGCTGGCATATGATATAGTGTCTATGTTTGGTGACTGATTGTGGGATGGATCCCTGGCAGCCGCAGTCGTTGGGACCATCCTTTGGATTGAGCTGCACAAATGCTCCCTTTAACTAGGGTTTTACTGCTGTGAAGAGACAATATAACCAAGATATCTCTTATTAAGGAAAACATTTCACTGGTGCTGGCTTACACTTTCAGAGTTTCTGTCCATTATCATCATGGCAGGAAACATGGCAGGGTGAAGGCAGATATGGTGCTGGAGGAGCCAAGAGTTAGTACTACATCTTGATCTGAAGGCAGTCAGAAGGAGACTGGCTTCCAAAGGTAGCCAGGAGGTGACTCTCTTTTTAAATGGGCAGAGCCTGAGCACAGGAGGCCTCAAAGCCCAACTATGTAGTGACACATTTCCTCCAGTGAAGTCACACCTCCTAGTAGTGTCATTCCCTATGGACAAGCATTCAAACACACGAGTCGGTGAAGGCCAAACCTATTCAAATTTCCATATCCCATTCCTTGGCCACCCATAGGCTTGCAATCATAACATAATGCAAAATGCATGTAGTCCAACTTTAAAAGTCCCCATAGATTTTCACAATCTCAACAATGCTTGAATGTCCAAAGGTCAAATTAACTTCTGAGATTCATGCAATCTCTTAACTATAATCCCCTATAAAATCAAAATTAAAAAGCAGGTCACATATTTCCAGTACTATAGGATGTATATTATTACAATTCCAAAATGTCATAGTGAGGAGATACCAAACCAAGACCAAAACCACCTGGGCCAACTCCAAATTCTGCATCTCCATGTCCGATATCCAACTATTTTCAGCTTTGTTGACTACAACAAGATTCTTTCTCTTAGGCTGGTACCTGCTACCTTTCCTCAGCAGGTAGCCCATAGCTCTTGCATCTCTAACATCTTGGGGTCTCCATGGAAACTTCAACTTCACAGCATTTTGTTCCAATATTCGGGATCACACATGATCTTCTGGGCTCTCCCAAAGGGCTTGGGTCATTTCACCAGCTCTGTTCACTATAGCACTGTAGGCTCTAGCTAACTCTATTCTAATGCTGCTGCTGTTCTTAGTGGTCATTTCATGGTACTGGCATCTCATTTATGAGTACATGATCTCTTTCTGGGTCCCAGTATTTCCATTCCTAAGTCAGGCTTAATTTTTTAAAGAGTCTTAAGAATGCCTCTCAAACATTTGCTCTCTTTAACTTACACTTGTGACTTCTTCCTCATAGTTTAATGAATTAATCTATTATCTATATTCAAAACTGGGTCTATTTTCATAGACTGGCTGGGAGACTGGGAAGTGGGAGGAGTTAAAAAATTCTTGTATTCTTTCTTATCTCTTCCATGTAAAATACATTAATGATTATTGATGTCAATATCCAGACACTTGCTTCCTTTTAAAATAGGAAAGTTTGAGTGAGAAATTTTCTCTAACATTTCACTAGTTAGTTATGTTTAGAAAAATTCTAAGGTTCAGGAAAGAATTTGCCCTTTATGTATGCTACCCACATAAACATTCAAATTATGAAAGCATCTACAGTCCTAAGTGTATTAACATCTCAATGGTGGCAATTAGGTCATTGCAACTTCAGCTGGGTAATAAGCATTCCTATTAACAGGAGCCCAGAGAGCAGGGCTTAAGGGGGAGGTTTTCACATAAGCTAGATCCATCTAGAAGCCTTAACTTAGGAAACCATTACTCACTCTTTTTATCCAGTCACACAGATGACTGATACTCAACGAAGGAGTGCATCCCTTTGCCCTGAGGGAAGACCTTTCCTCCCCATAGACAACTTTCTTACTGCCATTCCTAATGAAGCCACGGATAAGAGTCAATGCTGGGCCTTCACAGTATCCCCTTCCACAATCCGGGCCCTTCTCAACACAAGCAAGAGCTGGAAAAAGAAGAACAAATAAAAAACCTGCAAACAACTTGAGGAAAAAGGAAACTCCACCTCTTTTCCTATTACAGAGTTTCACTGAACTGCAGGGTTCTCTCTGAGTTTGCTTCAGCTTCATTTGCCAGCACAGTCAGCAGCGAGAAAAGGCTCCTTAAGACTTCCTTGATCTTTTGGGGTATGAATATTCATGCATTATCTTGCAGCAGTAACAATGTACTTGATTACAAAGCACAGACCTTTTAGGGATATTACATAATATGTTAGTACATTACGTAATGTATAAGCATCCAAGCATCTTCCTGTAAGCATTGACAGTTCTAGATATGTATGAATTAATACTAGGTTTTCTACTTGGAAGGTTTTTCTTTTTATTGAAAATAGCTTCTTTTCTTTCGTTAGTACCTGATTTCAGTTTCCCCTCGCTCTAATCCTCCCAGTTCCTTCCCACACCCCTCCCATCAGGATCCATATTCCTTCTGTCTCTCATCAGAAAACAACAGGCTTCTAAGGGATAATAATAAAATATAACATGATAAAGCAAAACCCAACATAGCTTAAGAGAAGAAAACAAACAAGCAGAAGGAGAAGAACCCAAGAGAAGACCCAAGAAACGGATACAGATGCAGAGATCCACTCATCCACATACTTAGGAATCCCATATAAACAATGGGCCTGTAGGGTAAATAAAGTAAAGACTAAGAAAAATCACAGAATATAAAAGAGGAGAAGCCCTGGAACAATATTTTGAGACAGGGAACCTCCAACAACGCTACTGAGCTCATGCTCTGTTGCCCTTCCAGTGCTGGGTATGCCTACTGAGCTCATGCTCTGTTGCCCTTCCAGTGCTGGGTATGCCTGAAGAGTAGTTTGTTTCCCCAGTGAGACTGGATCGCTCAGAGGAAACTAAATTTTCATTTACAAGTGGCTGTCAATGGGAGGTAGCTTCTGGGTTAGGGATGGGGGTATATGTCGGCTTCTCCTCTCATCTCTAGAACCCGGTCTGATGCAGACTTGTGTAGGTCCTGTGGATGCTGCTGCAGTCTATATGTTCCCATGTGTATCCATCCTGCTGTTATACAGGGCCTTGTTTTCTTGGTGTCCTTTGTTCTCTGTGTCCCTTATACTCTTTCTACCTCCCCCCTCTGCTGGGTTCTCTGATCCCTGAGAGGTGGGATTTGATGGAGACATCATATCATTTAGGGTTGATTGTTCCAAGGTGTTCTGGGAAATTTAACATTGCATAACATTACAGTTGACCCATCCTCCTGCTCAGAATTTCTCTATTTGGATGAACAGATTGTATTAGGGAGTTTATGAATACCTGTGTTCCATTTAAGGCAAAGAACACACAGATCTATGTAATTTTCCGAGTCTTATTGTCTGGTGTTCACATTAAAACTAGTTATCAGGATATGGTGTTACAAGCTGACACTTGGCGTCTGCATCGGTGTTGATGCACTGCATTAATGCAGGGATTTCTCAAATTTCCATTATGGTGTTTTCAAGGAAGTACATTATATATTCTCGATATTTGCTTTTATACAATGGGATAAAAATATTGTGAGTTGTATTAAATGACATATTGGATGTCAAGCTAAATACATTCCATATGAAAGCAAGTGTGTGATTTCCCACAGTTTTTAGAAGAGTCCAAGCCATTAAGGGTAGCTTACTCAAGGCTAAACAGCCTATAAAGTGGAAACCGACACATGATTGAATTGAAGAAGTGGGCAATAATTGCTATTCACTTTTTTGGGGGGAGGGTCTGTTCCATCTCACTTTATAAAGTAAATGGTGACCTCTTTTTTCCATAACTTTTTGTTCCAAAAATAGGAATGACTTTGTTTTTACTGACTACTTAAATATTATACACACAATTGCACAAATCTAAAATTGGATAGACATTGTCTTAACTAGGGTTTCCTTTACTGCGAAGAGACACCATGACCACCAAGGCAACTTTTACAAAGGATAACATTTAATTGGAGCTAGTTTAGATGTTCAGAGATTCAGTCCATTGGTGGTGGTAGAGCTGAGAATTCTACAGCTTCATCCAAAGGAATCCAGGAACAGATTGTCTCCTACATGGCTAGGAAGAGGGTCTTAAAGTGCACCCCACAATGACTCACTTCCTCCGATAATGCCACACCTACTCCAACAAGGACACACCCCCTTATAGTGCCACTCTGTGGACCAAGCATATTCAAGCCACCACACCATAAAGGAAAAAAAAGTATTCCCACAAATCTCTTATCATTTAGTTACTGAGAAGGAATCATACATAAATAGCAAGATGAATGTTAAGACATGTTTCTATACATAAATACATGTAAACTCAATAAAACTATTCAACTAGAATAACAGAATAGATCGTGTTTCTTTCCTCTAGCCATAGACATCTTTCCATATCACTATATGTGTGTATTTCATGAAATGGATTCAAAATATTTACTGAATCTCAATTTTCTAAAATTGTGTTTAATTTACTCTACAGAACTACAGCTATTAAGAAAGACAATTTGGTTGATTCCTAGGTGCCTTGGTCACTCTCATGCTTTCTTGGTTTCTCCTGTGTTCATCCAGCCTCATTACTTCCTGACATTTCCCTTTCCCTTTCCTTCTCCTCCCCTGAGATGATTTCTAGTAAGTGGACAGCAGCTAGGAACAGCACGAATAGCAGACGGGTGAGAAGATCTGAGTCTCTCTCTGGTTACTGTCTCTCTTCTTGTTACATCTGGGAAGGAGAATTGGAACGGCTGGTTTTCAACATCTGGCTGGCAGTGTCCTTCTTCCTCACCGGCCATTCCAAACTCCACGCTTCACATCTTCCCAGCATTCTATCTGTACTCTCTCGGCTGTACTTTCTCAGCTCTGGCTTTGCGATCACTTGCCAACACATTTAACATTGTCTCTGCTCTTCTACAGCTAAGGAGCACCATGTTATGATGAATAGCATCCCCTGAGGATGTTTACATTCGCATTCCTAGAATCTGTGAATGTTGCCACACTTGGGGCAAGAGAGGTAGCTCAGTGGTTCAGAGCACTTGCTTGGACCCCAGAACCCATACTGGGGAGCTCATAACCACCTGTAACAGCAGCTCTAAAGGATATAAATCTCTGTTCTGGCTTCTATGAACACTGGCAAACATATGGCATACACACACATAAACACACACACACAGGAGAGAGGTGGGGAGGGAGAAGGAGAGAGATTTAAAAGAATATTTTTATATGTGATAAACTGACTTTGACTGTGTGATCAGGTTAAAAGTCCTAAAATTGAAAGATCCTGCTAAGTTAGCCTAAGAGGGACCTAATGTAAGAAGAGCCAGGAATGTCCATTGTGTTCCTGGTCTATTTCAAGGGAAGTAAAATAGAGTTGATGCTTTGTAACCATTCTCACTTGAATTACTGTTATCTTCTTCACCACAGCGTTGATGCTCAGCCAATGGGCCAATGGAAGAATACTTTAATTGTCAGAGGCAAATGCCGACAGTCCGCTGTGTTTCTCTTTTCTCTGCAAAAAAACCAAACCTGTTGCCAGTCTATTCTTCCCAGATAATTTTTCTTGACACTTCCAGCTATTAATATACAAAGTCAAACTTTTAAAAGTGTTTTTTTCCTTCTGAAAAGAGAGTCCAGCTCTTGCAAACTTAAACCTTCTTGATTTAAATTTAAATTTTTATTCACAAACATTTGTTCTCAAATAGAGGTGTCCTCTTCCTCAGCTAACACATGCCCTGACTGAGTGACAGGAGGGGACAGAGCCCGAGTTACTATCACTGCAATTCAAACTTCTCCCTTAGAATTCCCAGTGAGATAAAGCAAATAACTTCCTTTTGATGTTTTCATCTGTGTCTTTGATATTCTCCCTCCTCTTCCTCTCTTTGTCTTTCTTCTTCTAATTGGTATATTGACCTCGACTTTAATGATCACAGAACATTCTGGTGAATGACCTCTCCATAATTTTATTTTATTTATTTAATTATTATTATTATTATTATTATTATTATTATTATTATTATTATTATTTTTGAGACAGGGTTTCTCTGTATAGACCTGGCTATACAGAAACAAATGAAACTCACTTTGTAGACCATGCTGGCCTCGAACTCAGAAATCTGCCTGCCTCTGCCTCCCGAGTGCTGGGATTAAAGGTGTGTGCCACCTTTGTCAAGGCCATTGTTTTGTTTTGCTTCTTCAGAAAACAAAGGAAAGGATATTGTTGTGCATACATTTTTGATCCATTGTAAATGCTTTTCTTTAGGGGAAGGCTCCAGGAACAGATTTGCTAGGTTAAAAAACACACACATTTTACATTAGAAAACATGCTGGTGAACTGTTTTAATAGTTGAAGCAAGAAATCATTTTTCACCTTTATATAAACCGTGCATGAGTATCTTACTTTTTCTACCATGTGCCCAAACCTAGATGCTACTCTTTTAGCTCTAATTTTCTCCATACGTCAAAAATAATATCAAATTTATATTATCTTATTTATCAACTTAATTATCCACCCTATATTTATTGGCCATTTCTTTTTCTTCTACAGATTCTTTTATCACATTCTCAGTCCCTCTTCTCTCTGGTCTTCATATGCCATGTGTCATTACTGCTTTCATACCTATATCTTAGCTTAGCTTAGCTTTCTGCTTTTAATTTAGCTTTTTTTGTATTGGTTTCTATGCTCATAAAATGTCAAGTATGTCAAAGCATAAACATTTTTTTTACTGCTTTGGCTATTATTTTAGTTTCTAATTTGAGTGCTTAATCTGATGTTCAAATGGTGGTATCTGCTTGGATTGTAGAATTTCTGTGATACATGCTAAACAGGGTTTATTTCATAATAAATAAACAAATGGACCTTCATTTAGCTGAAGATCCAGGGTCTTTAAAAGTTATCAAGCATAACGAAATGGCTTTCTCTAGCTGTACAGTAAGTAATGTTTATGGGCTCATGTGCCCACAAAAGCTCACTTGTTTAATGTTCATGGCTCAAGTGATGAATTATATTTTACTTCTGGCACTTTTTTCTTCTACAAACTAATAGCCTCTCAAAAGTGATTCCTCTGAGACTTCTCTTATTGCTAAGTCTGTCCTTTGCAGAATTGTATGAATTTTCAAGAGAATTCAGAACACTTAGCCTCCAGACAGTTTCTTTCAATGTAGTCTCTTGCTATTCAGACATATGACAGGAATTAAATCACTGTTGAGCACACCAGAATTACCTTTATGTGTGTTTATAGGTAGCACACTTTGCAAGGGAGACACACAACTTGAGCCTCTGAGGAAAGTGATAACCCAGGGAGACCCTGGGACAATATTTGCATTGAACTATCAGAACAGATATTTTGACTAAACAAAAAGAGTCAATTCTACTAGCTAATTAAACTGACTGTAAGTGAAAATTTGTTTGTATGGATTATTGAGATCAAGCAGGGATGTAGTATGCCTCAAGTAAAAACTTTGGTTGGATTTTTCAGTTTTTTATTTGTGTGTATGTGGGTTTTCTGCATGTGCCTGTAGTGCTTACAGAAACCAGAAGGGGGCATCATATCCCCTATAGCTGGAGTTACAGGTGGTTGTTAGCCGCACAGGTCCTCTGCAAGAACAAGTGCTCTGAACTGCTGAGCCCACTCTCCGGCCTCTTGGTTGTATTCTTCAAAGAGAAAACCATCATCATGATCTTAGCAATTCATTATTTTCAATAGTTAGTTTTAGACATTTAAAAATACATGTAAGTAACAAATACTTTATGTACTTAATGTATAGAATATGATTTAATATAAGTACATGTTGTACATGGATTACAACAATCAGTTTAATACACTCATCACCACCTTGAATTAACAAGTGTATGTGTGTGTGTGTGTGTGTGTGTATATATATAATTAAAATCATCAAGAAACAATACAGCAAATGCCATATTGTTATCCTTAGTCACTATCAGTCATACTATCAGTTCCCCCAATTCATATTTTATTCTAAAGTATTATTACCCTAGGGGAGAGGGAGTGATAGAGAGGGGAGAAAAATGAATGTGAATGAGGGGGAGCAGGTGATAAAGATAAAATATATCATATCATTATTTTAGCACAGTAGTTGCTCATACATCAGTAATGCATAGACATTCTTGATGAACCAATGCCAAGACACAGTTTTCCAAATAAATACTTCTGTAAGTATCATCCTAGTAACTCAAATTCTAAATGCGTGCTTACTGAAAATAAGTTGGAGATTCTATAAAGTACTGCACAGCAATTATACGGAATGCTCATACATTTATAAATGTGTCAGGTTTTTTTTTCCTTCCTAATCTACTTTTACAAAGTTGAATTTACTTCATCAGCCAAATACACATACTCAAGAATTGTAAGCAAAAGCAATGTGTGTCCTTTTGCAAGATAACTTTTAACTCAAGAATGGTGTATTGACAATTTCAAAATGTCAGGTGTTTGGAACTCTGGGGATCTTTAATTTGGTTCTGCTGGAATAGCCTGGTTAGAAGTTGAGACTGCAAGAACTATGTATTCCCTGATAGAGTCAAATGAAAAATATCTGATTCATTTTCATCTCACAATCTTTACTATAGACATTCAGAACACTTTGATTTGTCTTGACCACAATCTACCAAAATCAAAATCATTTTTTCCTCCAACAAAAAGTTCAAGAAGACTGCACAGAAATGTCATTCATGTTGAAATACCAAATATTGTCTGGATCATTCTATTAAAAAGATAATTCTAAGTTTTTTTTTAATCCCGATAATGTGTTGCTATTCGTTTTTCTTGCAATCTCCTTTTTTTCTGATACAGAGAGGTTTTTGTGCTGTTGTGGAGAAACTGCTACTTTGTTAATAGTTAACAATGTATCTCCCAGATGACCACACTCTCTCTGCTTTGTTAATAGTTAACAATGTATCTCCCAGATGACCACTCTCTCTGCTTTCCTTGCTTGACCTTTTTCTTCAGCCCTGTGAAACTCTTTTCAGCTAGTGTTTTCTAAAGATACCTGCTACCTGTTAACAATCACATGTGCAAAGAAGCCAGTCTGCCCTGCATTGTTACACTTCCTCTTACAGTAATTTCTGTGGCTAATGTGACCATAAAGTTGAGGACACTTGTCATGCTCCCTGCCTCACAGATCTTCCTGATTTCTAAATTGATCAAATTTCCTTTCATTTTTCATGTTACAGAAAGGATTTTTCCAAATGGGTTGCGTGACACTGGCATTTAAGAGACATAATTAATTTCGTACCTGTTCTCACTAACTAGCAAACGGATTTCCCTTTTGTGTGCCTCCTTCCCTTGATGTATTTGTTAACACCCCGATGATTAGTGTTAATCCATTTTGTTAACAAACTATTGTGCCTACTCCCAAGACAGACCTTTCCAAAAGAAGCCTCCTCTCCTTATCAGATATGTTTATCCCATACCTTCATTTTGTTCTCACTTCTCACAGAGATATAATTTGTTCGAAAGGAAGACTTTAGTGATATGTACTCAAACACCACTCTATAACAATTTAGTCTTAAAGGAGTTAAAAGGTATGTTGTGTTTTGCTGAAAATTTCCTAGAACAAGTAATTCTCTATCCACTGATTTAAATAGTTCCCAGCATTTGGATTGTTCGAGTGGTTCTCTTTTCATCCACTTCTATACAGTCAAGTCTTGGCAATAATTATAGGGTAGATAATTTTTGTGTCCATATCCTTTTAAAAATATATAACATTCTCAAACCCATTTTTTAAATAGCAAAACATTTTAAAGTTCCTTTTTAAATGATACAGTCATAGTTCTGCCTGTTTTATAACACTAAGTCTTTTAAAATTTAAAATATAAAAGTACTGTTGACACTCAGGAGGCAGAGGCAGGCAGGCGGATTTCTGAGTTTGAGGCCAACATGGTCTGCAGAGTGAGTTCCAGGACAGCCAGGGCTACACAGAGAAACCCTGTCTTGGGGGGAAAAAAAGTACCCTTGAAAACAAGATTTGTTCTTTTCATTTTACATGTCCGGGTGTTTTGCCTATGTATACATCTGTGCCCACTGGTGTGCAATGCCAGCAGAGGCCAGAAGAGGACATGTGATTCCTGAGACATGGAGTTATTGATGATTGTGGGCTGCCATGTAGGTGCTGGGAATTAAACCAGGGTTCTGTGGAAAAGTAGCTGGTGTTCTTCACTGCTCAATCCCCTTTTCAGGTTCCCCTAAAACTATCTTAAGAACAATGATGATTCATTTCCTGGACTATTTAATTAACTAAGTAATTAATTATTAATTACTTAATATTGAATATCTTGAGGCAACCTGCTTAAGTCGTCAAAACAAACATATTTTTAAAAGGTATTTAGTCATAACATTACTGTCTTCTAGCCATGGCAATGGATAGATTTCATAAGCAGTCTCTTTCCAGTGCCCTTATTTATAAAATGATAACACAAGAAGCAAGAGTATATCATGAAAAGAGCTGAGTAAATAGAAACACATTCTACAGATGGTACTATGGAAGACATGCCAAAGTTCCTGCAAGTGGGGAAGCAGGAAGTGTGGCGTCTCTTATTCTTCTTTCTCACATCTGAGTGGTTGAAGTTAATAATGGTTACAACCTCTCTTTTTAACCTTCCTTCTTAGCACATTGTTTCATGACCCCATATTTAGTCAGAGAATGCAGCCAGTTCACAGTAAACAGCAACACACACACAAACACACACACACACACACACACACACACACACACACACTGACAAGCTTTGTGAGTACCAGCTTTTATGAAGATAAGACAACTTACAAACAAAAGTGGCAAAAAAAAAATGCACAGTGACTGTATTTAGGGAAGAGGAGCTTGGTAGCCTTAGGGTAACTGTCCATTGTGATGGAAGCACTAACATATGAGACCCTAGAGGAGGAGATTTCTCAGACATTTTACCATCTTTTAGACTGAACAGGAGAGAAATCTTTAAGAAACGC
The DNA here is from genome assembly GCA_902729485.2 of Mus minutoides. Taxonomy (NCBI): domain Eukaryota; kingdom Metazoa; phylum Chordata; class Mammalia; order Rodentia; family Muridae; genus Mus; species Mus minutoides. The sequence continues at coordinate 980,799 of LR749526.1, forward strand.
ACAGCTAGAAAGAAAAGGATGGAGTCTTCGATGTTGTTATCTTCCTGATAAAGTACTACAAGAGATCAAAAGTTTTCTCCATTTATCTGACACAAAATGGAACAAACGGTCATTTCCAACAGCATAAATACCAACTCTGCTCTGCTTAACACAAAACTCTACATTCTCTTGTTAAAATGAAGATGCCAGAGTTCAGACAGAAGAATGAATTCATGTTATTAGGAATTCACAATTAAAATATTAAAATCCTGGCATTATAAAAATGCTCATAAACCCATAACTGTCATTTGGTGTCAAGATGATATTACAGTCATTAAGAAATGATATTAACCGGAAATTCCATTCTGAGCAAAGAAATCAAATGAAGAATTTTATTCAATAAAATTAGCATTCCTGAAGCTATTTGAAATTTACATAATTTTTATATCTGGCAACAGTAAATAAAAGCATCGAGAAATATTTTAAATTGATTAGTTATATTTTACTTATTATTTTGATCTCAAAGAAGTTTCCAATCCATATGACATACAGAAATTTTTATATTTAGAACAGCTTTCAATGTTTCTATGGACATTTAAGTAGACTAGAAGTAAATTTCTTGGCAATGTAAGACCTGAGTACCTACCACCATATCTAGATAACTTACCATTGAAGATACATTATAGTTATGAGTGCATTAGTAAAATATAGAGTATGTTCATTTACTTCTGTCTGCATTATAATGTATCACTGACCACTAACTTTTTTTTGTTTTTTTATTATATATTTTCTTCATTTACATTTCAAGTGCTATCCCATAAGTCCCCTATACCCTTCCCCCGCCCTGCTCCCCTACCCACCCACTCCCACTTCTTAGCCCTGGCATTCTCCTGTACTGGGGCATATAAAGATTGCTAAACCAGGGGGCCTCTCTTCCCAATAATGGCCAACTAGGTCATCTTCTAATACATATGCAGCTAGAGACACGAGCTCTGGGGGTTCTGATTAGTTCATATTGTTGTTCCATCTATAGGGTTGCAGACCACTATGGCTCTTGGGTACTCTCTCTAGCTCCTAAATTGGAGACCCTGTGCTCCACCCTATAGATGACTATGAGCATCCACTTCTGTATTTGTCAGGGACTGTCAAAGCCTCACAGGAGACAGTTATATCAGGGTCCTTTCAGCAAAATCCTGCTGGTGTATGCAGTAGTGTCTGCATTTGGTGGCTGATTATGTGATGCACCCCCCCCCCCAGGTGGGGCAGTCTCTGGATTGACCACTAACTTTTAATTAATAATTTGAACCTATTGCTTAGCTTTCCTTTACTTGGCATTATAAGCAGCTGTAATATGAATTAGTGATGCAGTTTGAAGAGTCTGAGATTTGCAAGATAATTGCAAACTCATTTGCTTATACTAATAGATTGTATCCCACAAATACCTTTACAGGGATAGTTAAAGGGCAGTTGTATGTTCTTTCCTATGCCATGAAAACATAACAGCATCTTTTCAAGATGGAAAGATGTTATTCACTATTACATAGAACATAATAGCATTTGGCATTATTACACTGCAAGGATTATATATGACAGCAAGGATTTTTATGGTTTTGTTTTATGATTCTAGGCAACTGTTAAATATTGTAAAACTAATGATTGTTTTCTCATACCACAGCAAGTTACTCCATGATCTTCATTGCATATATAGACTCTCTAAGGAAACATAGATTCAGAATTATGGTTCTTATAAACTATTAATTATGAAAATTTCCTAAGCTCAATGAGTCAGTTACTATTATTAATCTGCCTTGGGTTATAACTAACATTTCNACACATCCATGTTGAGTTTAATCCTCCTTAATCCCTTGTGTGTTTCAAGGTGGTGCTTCTGGACGGTGATTAGAGATGGATAAATCTGATCAGGGTGGAGCTACCAGGGTTGAATGGTGGCTTTATAAGGAGAGAGACCAGGAGTTAGATACAAATGCTGTCTGTCCATCTCTTTCAAGTGGCAATGGTGCTGGCAGAACTCTGTATCAAGGTTTGGCTTTCTTGACCTTAGACCTCTAGACATGTGATCCAGAATGAATCTCATTTCTTTATTACTTACTTAGCCTCTAGTATCATATTACTAGAAACCCCAAAATAGACCAAAACAGACAGTGATCTTGGTGGTAGCCAGAATAAAGGCTTCTGAAAATATTCCATGTCCTAATCCCCAAAACTTTATGGATTTCAGTTGCAAACACTGCTGGGTGAGCAGGAGTGGACAAATTTAGAGACCAAAAATCACTCAGAAGTGATTCTAGAAGATGTGAACATGGGTTCTTTTTGCCAAGTATTGGAAAACATCACATGCTCTTCTGTCAGGCGGAAAAATAAGAGATAAGAAGTGAGACCGCCATTATAGTGGTTGCGAGAAACAGTATGCAAAGCCATCTATGTGTGTTTTTTCATCTGCATTCTCAAACTAAGGTCAAGTGGGATAATCCCTCAGAGCAGGGCTATGGTTTACAGAGTAGAGCAGTCAGTGGACTGCACCCTTCTCAAATGTAAAGGTGGATCAAGACACTCCTTGCCTATTCCTGAATCTCATATGTAACTGAGAGACTTGGAATATTTAATTATACCTATCAGATGAAGAATATGTTGTCCTACAAGTTATGTACATCAGTCTACTTTACAGAAATAATAGGTGGGAGGTTCTAACACAGCAACAGAAGGGAGTAATTTCTCTATCTTACACTGTTTGAGAGATGCTATTCAAATATGTTGAAACAGGAAATAATATTCAATTGTATACATTATTTGAAATTATGAGAATAGCACAGTGGCCAGCAGCTTTTCAGGAGGTCTCAAAGATTGCATCTTTAGAAAACGCTCTCACATTGAGCATTTAACCAGAAACAGGTTACAGAAAAATTAAGATGTCACTTGAGACGGGCTCATAAAAGACATCCTTGAGAAATTTCTCTTGCTTTCTCTTAGGTCACTTAGCTGTTTTTGTGAGACTCTTCTACAGAAAGGCTTACAAGTGGTCCTGCTTGCCAGAGGTAAGCGTCCAGGTCACAATCAGAGCTTCACAATTTCCTTGCAGTTTCACAAAAAAGTCTTGAACTAGAGATCCACAGCTAAGCCACACTCAGACTCCAAACCACCATCAACTACGAGGTGGTTAATTTTCCTATCATTTAATCTTGCTTTTCTTTACTTGTTATGAATAAGTATGTAATTTATTCTGTAGCAATAAATGACAAATAAAAATGTGTTTACCTATAACAAACACATAAATTTACAATTTACCTATTGACTTTGCAAGTAAGCATTATCATATAGGCTATGTACTATATCTTAATATTAGTATCATTTTAATTTTTCACATCAAATAGGTCTCATCTTCAGAAATTTTATTTTTCCTATCCATTTTGTCTACATGTAATATTCCATATTCTTGGGTAAAAATGTTTTTCATTTTATAACTTTAACTTATATGAAACTTACTTTCTGTCTAAAATATGAGTATTACTTCTCTCTCTCTCTCTTTTTTTTTTTTTTTTTTTTTTTTTTTTAAAAAAAAAAAAAAAAAAAAAAAAAAAAAAAAAAAAAAAAAAAAAAAAAAAAAAAAAAAAAAAAAAAAAAAAAAAAAAAAAAAAAAAAAAAAAAAAAAAAAAAAAAAAAAAAAAGGTTTTTCAAGACAGGGTTTCTCTGTATAGCCCTGGCTGTCCTGGAACTCACTTTGTAGACCAGGCTGGCCTCGAACTCAGAAATTCGCCTGCCTTTGCCTCCCGAGTGCTGGGATTAAAGGCGTGCGCCACCACGCCCGGCAAGTATTACTTCTCTCATGTGATCAGTTTGGGCAGGAAATTTTATTAATAACCTATCATATATGTGGTGGATTCAATGAGAATGAACCCACAGGACACATTTCAGTGAGTAGTCCCCAGTTAAAGAAAGTGTTTGGGAAGGATTGGAAGGTGTGGCCTTGTTTTTCTTTGTTTTGTTTTGTTTTGTTTTGTTTTGTTTGAGACAGGGTTTCTCTGTGTAGCCCTGGCTGTCCTAGAACTCACTCTGTAGACCAGGCTGGCCTACGAACTCAGAAATCCTCCTGCCTCTGCCTCCCAAGTGCTGGGATTAAAGGCATGCACCACCACTGTCAGGCTAGGTGTGGCCTTGTTAAAAGAAGTGTCTGTCAGGTGTGGTGGCACATGCCTGTAATCCCGATAGTTTGGGAGGTTGAGGTAGGATTGTGTTTAAGAGGTGTCCTGGGTGTCAGGAAGAGGTGTGTCACTGGGGATGCGTTTGAGGTTTCAAAAACCCATATCAGGCCTAGTCTGGCTCTCACTCTTTTCCTGCAATGTGGAGACTACATGTGAGCTCTCAGCTCCTTCTCCAACATCATGCCTGTCTTGTCTTCAGCCATGCTCCTGGGTGTGAGGATCATAAACTAACCCTATTGAAACTGCAAGCATCAAGGCCACAATTAAATCCATCCTTAATAATCTGCCCTGCTTGTGGCATTTCTTCACAGCAATAGAACAGAAACGAAGACACACACACATTTGGATTTACTCTTGGAGATTATTCTGTTCTAAAATCAGTTTAACTATTTCTATACTGCTATCTTACTAATGATGAATCCATGTTATACTATATGGTAAAGCAAGTCCTGTCTCCAGGAAAAGTTTTCTTATTCACATCTTTTGGCTATTCAAAATGGTCAGTGAATATAAAATCAATAACGAAAAACCAAACAGATCTAATGGCCAAAAAGACCATAAAATTATATTCAAATGATCTAATATGCAACAACAACCAACTACATTATCAGTGAAATATAATTTGATTCCAGCAGTCAGAAAACAATTTAAGATTCATTTTTGGACTGGATGTGGTACCACATTACTGTATTCCCAGTACTCAGGAGGTAGAGAAAGGGGAATCAGAAGTTCAAAGCCATCATGGACTACAAAGCAAGTTTGTGATTAATCTTAGCTATAGGGGACCTCGCCTTAACTAACACAGACACACACACACACACACACACACACACACACACACACACACATTCTTATAAGTAACTTTCTTACTTTATTATACTTACATCACTACTTACTGACAAGGAAGTAAATAAATAAATTTACTGTTTATTGTTACATCCTTTTGAGAAATATATCTGGTGACTTCTAGGAGAAACATATATATTCTTACAACCTAGCCATTCATCTTCTAGGAATCTATTTTATATGTAAGCATAAGCATCAGTTAGTGTTTTAAAGGTGTATACTGTTTGTTTATTGAAACAATGATCCTTCTGACATGCAAAAGCATCTTAATGCTTGTAAGCAAGTGAATGGTTCAGTATGTTTTATCAATGTAAAACTATTATTTTAAAAAATCACTTAGAGGCATACAAGTTGATTTCCATAAATAATTATTTTTTCCCTTTTATTTATTCCTCTCTCATATATTGCATCCCAACTGCAGTTTCCCCTTCCTCCACCCAGCCCCAGTCTCTCCCCCACCCCACCTCCCCTTTCCCCCAGATTCATGCCTTCTTCACATCACCTCATTAAGTTCTTCTCAGCAGACCTTCAAGGTACATCAACCAAACAGAGCATAACAAACTACAATATGTCCAGACACATACTCTCACATCAGGGATGGACAAGGCAAGCTAGTAGGAGAAAAAGAGTCTCAAAGGCAGCCAAAAGAGCCACAGGAAGCTCCTGCTCCCGTATCTAAGAATCTCACAAGAACGCCAAGGTACACAACTATAACATATATGCAGAAGACCTAGTCAGACCCAACAGGTTCCATGATTCTGTGAGCCCACTTGAATCCAGTTCAGTTGGTTCTGTGGAGTGTATTCTTGTAGTGTCCTAGATCCCTCTGACTCTTTAAATTCCTCTTCTTCCTCTTCTTCCTCTTCTTCTGCCTTCTTCTCTTCTTCCTCCTCCTTCCCCTCCTTCACCTGTGCAGGACTCCCGAGCTCTGCCTAATATTTGGCTATGGGACTCTGCATCCTGTCCCATAAGTTGCTGAAAGAAGTCTCTGGTCTCTCAGATGAGGATTGGCAGGCACTGGTCCTAGCACATTGTGAAGACATCACAAACTATAGATGGGAGGTTTTGTGGCTGGGTTGATGTCCCAATCCATCCACTTGAGTCCTTGCCAGGTTACAGAGGGCAACTGGTTTAGGCTCTGTGCTCACTGTTACTAGGAGTCTTTGCAAAGGTTACCCCATAGATTCTATGGAGTTTCCATTGCACTAAGTTTCTACTTTGCCCTTGAAATGCACCCAATTCCAGCTGTCTATTCCAGTATTCTCTCCTCCTTTCACCCAATCCCTCCTGTTTCTATCCCGACCAGCCACCAGTCCACCAAAGAAATCTATTCTATTTCTAGTTTCCCTTCCCAGGAACATCCTTATATACCCCTTAAGCTCCCTTTGAAAGATCAATACTCAACTTCATATGGAAAAAATAAATCAACCAACCAACCAACCAACAGGAAAAAAAATGGGATAAGTAAAACAGCCATTATAATAAAAGAACATCTAGAGGTACCACAATCCCTGATTTCAAGTTGTACTATAGAGCAATAATAATAAAACCATATTATATTGGCATAAAGCAGACAGGTTGATCAATGGAATTTTGTTTTGTTTGTTTTGTTTTTCAAGACAGGGTTTCTCTGTGTAGCCCTGGCTGTCCTGGAACTTACTATGTAGACCAGGGTGGCCTCAAACTCAGAAATTTGCCTGCCTCCGCCTCCCGAGTGCTGGGATTAAAGGCGTGCACCACCATGCCCAGTGGGGATCAATGGAATTTGATTGAAGGCACAGATGTAAATCCACACACCTAAGGTCACCTGATTTTTTATAAAGAAGCCAGAAATATGCAATGGAAAATAGAAAGCATCTTCAACAAGTGGCGCTGGTCTAACTGGATGAACTGGAATGCAAATAGAGGCATATTTTATCGCCCTGGACAAAACTCAAGTCCAAGTGAATCACAGACCTCAACAGAAAACCAAAAACACCGAATCAAACCAAATCTAAGCAGCACAGCATATGAAGAGGAAGACAGAAATCTGTGTTCTGCCATGTCATGTGGTGTGGGGAAATAGTCCCACAGACCTGCTCCACAGCCTATGTGGGCAGGAGACACACAGTGCCTCACCGACCACCACGCAGCCCAGTGAGGGAGGAGGAAGCTGGATAGAGACCTGCAGTCCTCCATGTGACCCACAGACCTTTCCTGTGCATGTATAAGCTGGCTGTAGACACTCACTTGCCACCATACCTCTCACCCAGGGGCCCGTCAGCCACTTTGCCAGTGGGAGCCGGCACATTGTGCCGACAAAGGGCTGAGAAAGTGAAGTGGAGCAGCTTGAGCATTATGAAGAGAGATGTAACTGGAGACCGGATGGGTGCAGTGATGTAACTTGTTGTAAGTGCCTGCCGTGTCACCCGGGGTTATGATGACGTCCCAGCCTGAGCTGCCAGTGAGAGCCATGTCTCGGTCTATCGCTAAGCAACAGCAGGGGTTGGAGTTGGTGTCCATGTCTGTGCCTCATATTACCACTATGGGACATGGGGGTGTCCCTAATTGGGACAGCCACTAGGGACCATGACCAGGGGCTATGCAGAACTGGACCTATTCCTTGCTGGTGGCAGTGCTCTGGAGGGCTGGTCCCACCTCTCACCAGTGACAGCACAGGGGAGAGCCAGTCCAGGCAGCACAGTGAAGCTGGCCCTAGAGGCAGAGGTGTGAGTGAGTTGGCCTCAAGGTGTGAGTGCGGGAAGAGTCAGGAAAGGTGCCCACCGGGTCATGAGTGTGGAAGAGCTAGCCCTCTGCTCCTCACCAGCTGCAAAACTCGGGATCTCGGGAGAGTGGGCCCTGCACCTTGCCTGGACCGCACAGCAAAGCTGACCCTGGTAGGGGTGGTGCAGGTGAGCTGGCCCCAAGAGGGAGAACATGGGAGATCTGGTCCTGTCACTCCTCTGCTATGAGACCTGGGTGGGACAGGGGAGGAGGATGGGGAGATGCCTTCTGCCCCCTCTCCCCTCACCACAGGATGCATTCCGAAGAGTTGACTGCCAGGTTCAGGAGAGCCGGTGAGCTAGCCCTGTCCCTCACCAGCTTTAGCACTCAGGCAAACAGGCTCTCACCTGTACCTCACCTAGGTAACACGGTAGTGCTGGCTACTAGGGTGAGAGCAAGGGAGGCCTGGTTTTAACATTCCTCTGCTGTGACGTGAGGGTGTGTGTGTGTGACAGTGATGCCTTCCCCCTCCCTCTTCACCTTGTTATGGGGGGCAGCTGGTCCTGAGGGCATGAGAGCTGTAGAGCTAGTCTTGCCCCCTCATTGGCTAAAACACTCGGGAGAGCGGGCTCTGTACCTTGCCTGGGCAACACAGCAGAGCGGAGCTCGTCCTCATTGCTAAGGCATTGGTGATCTAGCCCCAGGGATGGGAGCCAGAGAGCTGACCCTGCCTCCTGCTGATAGCAACACTGTGTGGCCTAGCCAGAGCAGTGCTGGAGAGCTCTCCTTGGTGGTGAAGATAAAGGAGAGCCTGAGTGAGGCCTGACAAGCTCAGCTACCTTCCAGGCCCAGATTCATGGCTCTGTGTTGGCCCACCCCAAAATCCACATCATCTGCAATTGGTTGTGATGCAACTTTTGAAAGGGCCAGTCATGGTGGCTCACAACCATCCGTAACGAGATCTGGCTCCCTCTTCTGGAGTGTCTGAAGACAGCTACAGTGTACTCACATATAATAAATAAAATAAATCTTAAAAAAAAAAAAAAAAAGAAAGAAAGGGCCAGTCCTGGAGATCTAAAGCTACAGGATCTCCATGACAAAGAGCAACAGCAGGATAATTAGGAGGAGTCCAGGTCAGGCTCCAATATTGATGCTGTGACAGAAGCCAGAGACCTGGAACCAGACCTTATTACAATGAACATTTGCAAGTGAAGATGTACAGATAGAGAGATACACTTTGCACACACTATGACAAACTACAGCTTCTACAATGAGATGTTTTTCTGTTTTATTTTGTGTGCCTGCATGTGTGTGTGTGTGTGTGTGTGTGTGTGTGTGTGTGATTTTGAGTGGAGGCTGCAAGATGTAGACTTGTTTACTGAAGATGCTTAGAGATAAGAATGAGGAGAGGAGCAAGACTGGGGTGCATGATATGAAACTCACAAAGAACCAATACAAAATTTAAAAAAAATAAAAAAAGAAATGAGACCACATGAAACTGAAAATCTATAAAGAAAAGGACACTATCAATAGGACAAAATGACAGCCTACAGAATGTGAGAAGATTTTCACCAACTCCACATAAGACTAATTTCCAAAATATATAAAGAGATCAAGAAAGTAGACATCAAAAAACTAAATAACCCTATTTTAAAAATTGGGTACAGATCTGAACAGAGAATTCTGTTCAGGTATTTTCTGTTGGATATTTTTTTATTTACATTTTAAATGTTATCCCCTTTCCTGGTTTTTCTCTCTCCTGGAAACACTCTATCATATTCCCTCCAACCCCTTCTCTATGAGGGTATTTATTGCTCCACATACCCATGCACTCCCACCTCCCTGCCCTCGATTCCCCTACACTGGGGCATCTATCTTCATAGGACCAAGAACCTCTCCTCCCATTGATGCATGACAAGGCCATCCTTTGATACATATGGAGCTGGAGCCATGTGTACTCCTTTGTTGGGGGGTCTGGTTGGTGGATATTGTTGTTCTTCCTATGGGCTTGCAAATCCCTTCAACTCCTTCAGTCCCTTCTCTAACTCTTCTATTAGGGACACTGTGCTTGTTCCATCCAATGGTTGGCGGCTAACATCAACCAACAGAGGAATTTCAAATGATATTGAAGCATTTAAAGAAATGTTCACCATCCTTGGCCATCAGAGAAATGAAAATCAAAAGATGTTTGAGATACCATTTTCTACCTGTCAGAATGGCTATGATTAAAAACGCAAGTGACTGCTCATGTTGGTGAGGATGTGGAGCCAGGAGAACTCCTCCGTTGTTGATGGGAGTGCAGACTTGAACAGCCACTTTGGAAAAACAATACGGAGGTTTCTCAGAAAATTGGGAATCCATCTACCTCAAGACTCAGCTATACTACTCCTGGGTACGTAACCAAAGGACTCTCCAGCCTTCTACAAGGACACTTGCTCAACTATGCTCACAGCAGCTTTATTGGTAGCAGCTATAAGCTGCAAACAGCCTAGATGCCCTTCAACTGAAGACTAGATAAAGAAACTGTGCTAATTTACATAATGGAGTATTACTCAGCTGTTACAAAACCTGAAGATCATGAAACTTGCAGGCAAATGGATGGAACTAGAGAAAAATCATCCAGAGTGAGGTAGCTCAGACTGAGAAAGATAAACATGGTATGTGCTCACTTATAAATGGATATTAGCTGTAAAGTAAAGGATAATCATGCTAGTTAGAAAAGTATAATATGGAAAGAGCAGTTAACATGATTTCAGGTTTAAAAGGTGATCAATGTTACTTCATCCCTCCTTAGAATGGGGAACAAAATACCCATGGAAAGAGTTACAGAGACAAAGTTTGGAGATGAGATGGAAGGAATAACCATGCAGAGACTACCCCATCCCGGGATCCATACCATAATCAACCACCAAACACAGACACAATTGCATATGCCAGCAAGATTTTGCCAACAGGACCCTGATAGGGGCTGACTCTTGTGAGGCTATGCCAGTGCCTGGCAAATACAGAAGTGTATGCTCACAGTCATCTATAGGATGGAACACACGGCCCCCAATGGAGAAGCTAGAGAAAGTACCCAAGGAGCTGACAGGGTCTGTAACCCTATAGGAGGAACAGTTGCATATGTAGCAGAAGATGGCCTAATTGGCCATCATTGGGAGGAGAGGCCCTTGGTCTTGCAAAGATCATATGCCCCAGTACAGGGGAATGCCAAGGCCAGGAAGCAGGAGTGGAGAGGAGGAGAGAGGGGTTGGAAAGCATGGTGGGGGGACGGTATAGGGGACTTTTGGGATAGCATTTGAATTGTAAATGAAGAAAATTTCTAATAAAATTTTGAAAAAAGTGATCAATGTAATCTGCATAGTCATGTGTGTGCAAGCAGAGTAGTTAGCATGCAATGCAATGTAATGAAACCATGCCTAGTGAGGTCAATGATCAGTGGAGAAAGATTATAATTGTTCTGAGATCTTTAAGATACATGATCAGAAATTTGAATCTAATTGTTGATTACAAATTTAGAGAAAAAAATGTAAACTAAATTTTATTTAGTATGCTATAAATGCCAAACCCTAAAAACTAAAGTAATTTTTTTACATCTTTGTAAAAACCTATTAATACAAACCTAGCAAGAGTAGTTGCAACTGTGAATCTCAACTGTCTTCCTCCCTTATACAACATGTGACATACAATGAGCTCCTCTGTGCTTCAGCAAGCTGACATGCTTCTTTGTAAATTTGGATAAGCTGTGACATTTTTAGCCTTCGCACTTTCAATGGCATGAACTATCTTTGGAAATTCCTTTAACAACAGTTTTTTATTGACTTCTCTGCCTCTTAGACAGTTTTTTTTTGGGGGGGGGGTCACAATTTCTTTCCTCGTCTGTGTCATCAGATTCCTCAGGCTGCAGAAGTCCAGCCTCTTGAATGGTAGCATGGCCCTGGTCAGCTATATTCTGTTAAATCCTCTTTATGATTGCTTGTATTTCAGTTCCAGTTTGATCTGTTTTTATGCCTTTGCTGCATCTTTGTTAACCACATCTCTCTTGATCTTCATTTCTGTAAACATCATATAGGTTTATTACTGGGGACCAGGGGATAGCATAAGTATTACGTTAATGATCTCTGCATCGACTGACTAAAAATCATACAGTGGCCAATCACCAACATGACTTGAAAGAAATGACACGATTGGTCACAGATCATGTTGTACCTTTGTTATTTACATGGTGATTTGTAGACTGACAAGTAGCCGTGATGTCTGCACTTTATGCATTGGTAGTTTATGTTCACAGCATGGCAACTTAGCTTCAACTGTGTGCTAACTCAAGGGTGACAACTGAAAGTGATTTATATAGGAACTGTGCAAAGTGAAGATTTACTCTGCATGTACTTATGGGCCTGACTATACGATTGTGTGTTGATTTTTCAGTTGTTCTAAAAAACACATAATGCAAAATTTATCACCAACCATGTTTAGTAGATGGCTCAACAGCATTAAGTTGTTTACATTATTGTGGGAATAGTTCCAGAAGTTGTTTTTTTTCTAATCTCAGAAAACAGAAACCCTTTGTCTGTTAAAGTATAGGCCTTGTAATATATAATCATAAAAATGTTGAAAGATTCTTAATATGCTGCAGGTATATGGCAATTGGGAGAGATTATCTGAACTGGGGAGGGGGAATGGCAAACATACAAACAGAAGGACACACAACTGCCTTAAGCAAATCATATATTATATTACCACATTTATATATTTATGAAAAATGTAAATATATCAGTGTTTAGACATGCAACTGAGAATAAAAGTAGTGGGCATAGGAAGAGAGTCCAGTGGAAAGAGGGTCCAGTGGATAAGGGTGCCTCCCAGGCAGCAAGGAGGACTTGAGTCTGATAGCCCAACAATCAGGGCAGACATGGCCCTGTGTGGCTATAATCCCAGTACTGAGGGGCAGAGACAAGTAGATCCCAGAGGCTTTTCAGCCAGACAATCTAACCAAGTAGTGACCTTCAGATTCAGCGAGGAATCCTGTCTCCTGGGAATAAGACAGAGAATAATAGAAGAAAAGTCTGCTATCCATCTATCCTTCTCTGGTCTAAGTCTCATGGACCAGCATGCATCTCTTTCCTCTGTCTCTCTCTCTCTCTCTCACACACACACACACACACACACACACACACACACACACACACACACACAGAGAGAGAGAGAGAGAGAGAATAAAAGTAGTGAATTAAATAGGAATAAAAATCAAATGAGCAAAATTTCGGACAAAAGGAGATGGCATAAAAACTGTGACTGTGGTCATTTTTCACCTTCCATTATAGCACCAATAAATTGAGATAGTGGAGCATAGGTATAATGTTCAGTAATATGGGGGTAATGACTAAGGGAACTTGAAATAGAAACAGTTAAATATGGTTACTTCATCTGAATAGACCTATGAGTAGAAAGTGGAGAGTCTTTCTACTTACTCTATATTTTTTTATATTGTTTGATTTTTATTACCACATTTATCTTATTTTCACAACTTTTCAAAATAAAAAACTTAATGTATATTCTCTAGGTGTGTATAGTCCAGCTATATATTACGTACATAATTAAAATACCACACTGTTCAGCAGTTCAATTATCTGTTTGGAAATACATCTCAAGAAGTGAAGTTTAGGAGCCTCATTAATGAGGAGTAAGGAGACGTTACATTTAAAAATCTCTGTACTCATTATGCAGACAGTAATATCTAACACCATAAAATACTAAGATGAGTTAAAATAAGTAGCAGGGCAGCAGGAAGACATCAACCTAAAATCTGAAGCCAATTTGAATAGTCTGTGGTCAGCTGTACTATATAATAGGAAAATAAGTCAATAGTGGACAGAGCCACTTTAAAACTGTTGCTACCACATTGACATAAGAGAAAAATGGATCCTCATTTCAAGGGTTTCCTAGAACATGATTCACGTTGAATAATTTAAGTGGAAGTCATTCATTTCTTTAGAAAGTCATGACATTTAAATTATGGCTTTGTCTTAGTTACTTTCCGATTGTTGTGATAAAACATCATGACCAAGGCATCTGATAAAAGAAAGCATTTAATTTGACAGTTATACTTACAGTGTGTGGGGCAGTGGGTTTGGGGGAAAAGGGGGATAGGGAGAAAACCCACGAGTCCCGGTGCTCTGGACGGGCAGATGCAGAAGGACTGCCTCAAGCTTTCCATGCAGCCCAAGGTGGGTGTCTGGCTGTGGGAAGCCACGGAATCCCAGTTTGGCAGGGGGTGCACAAGGGGCAGTCCTAGGTACCAGGTTGTCAGTCTCCAGCATCCCATGCTGGATACCGGGAAGAGCTGAGAACAAACGGGGGCCCCAGGGAGGAAAGGGCAGGGGGAGAGGGGGTTGCTGGGTGGTTCTCACAAGGGCCAGAGCCCTTGGTCCAAAGAGTGGCTGGACCGTAGGAAGGTCTTCCAGTGGGAGGTTAGATACAGCTCTTTAGGGGAAAGCCTATTCCATTGTTCAAACACTGTGAACCTTGATGAGCAGAGACAGTCTATGGTTTTAGAGCTTAATTGTAGAAAGGCAGGGAGAAAGAGAGAAGGGAGAGAGAGAGAGAGAGAGAGAGAGAGAGAGAGAGAGAGAGAGAGACTGGCCAAGGCCACGTGAAGAGAGGGGAGAAGAGAAAGAGATGGAGAGCTAGAGAGTAAGAAAGGTGAGAGCTTAAGAAGAGCGAGGAGGGGCCAAGCAGTCCCTTTTAGAGTGGGCTGGGCTCAGATAGTTGTGGGGAGGAACATACCTGGCTATAGTCAGGTAACTGTGGGGGTAGAGTCTAGCCAGAATGCCAGAAGCTTGGGACATTGTCTGTGTGACATAATTATAGTCACAGAATCATGGAGTTGGGGGCTCTGTGGTGTCAGGCACCTGACTCTGGAATCATGGCTTGCCTTTCTGTCCCTTGTAGAGTTTTCTATTGAGTCTCCGAAGCAAGTCTCATTCAACCAAAACAGGCTGCCTATCACAGTCCCACAGCAGGGGGCTGGAGTTGCTGATGGTGGAGTAGAGGCATACTGTTAAGAACAGCTGAGAACTCACATCTTGATCCACAAGTAGGAGACAGATACTGAGAATGGCACTGAGTCTATGGAAACCTCAGAGTCATCCCCAGAGACACACCACATCACACAAGGCCACACCTCCTTATCCTTTCAAACAGTTCCACCAACTGGAAATCAAGTATTCAAGTATATAAACCTATGGAGACCATTCTCACTTAAACTGCCATCAGCTCTAAGCATAACTGTAGGCATATTTCCAGACCTCTGTGAAAAATATGAATGTACACAAATATGGGAGAGGGGAGTATTGAATTTGCAAGAATTTATGAGTGAAGATCAAATAACCTTTTAAAATTGTGGGGTTTTTTTAAAGACCTTAGAGAGCATGATAGTGAGGTAGCAGCTGTGTTTGTTTCTTCTCCTGCTGTTGTTCTTAGAAAGATGCATTTTGATATTTTCATGTGTTTATGGAATACAGTGTGGGATTTATCTTTGTGCATGACAGAAAGTTATGGTTGGTAACTGATGTTCTTAAATTTTGATATTGAAAGATCACATATTAATAGGAGATAGTGGAGTTTTTTATGAAGAGGAATGAAAGACTCAATTATATATTTTTCAGAGCATCTCATATAACTGGAAAGAATGAAATAAATTAGAAAGCCACATGCAGAAGAACATCTGTTGTCCAATCTTATACATGGTAATTAAGGCAAATGGGCCATTTGTTTGGTCCTAGTTGTCAGTGAATGCATGAGGAACTCTATCTTGCATCTATGATTATTGCTTTCCCAGGACTATCATAAAGGCTTGACTACTAGGAAGGAAGGGAGGGGAGGGAGAGAGAGGGCGAGGGAGAAAGGAAGGGAGGGAGATCATTTATTTCACATTTAACATGCTCTTTTTGAAAAAAAAAAGATATTTAAAGAGACTTCATGAATTTGTGTACATAAAACCCTTCATAACATTTATTACATTTTACAGACCCACACACAGGGCTGTGAGCCATTTAGCATGATTTAATTCTTTACCCCTCTGTATAGCTCTGAAGTTATAGTTCACATTAACAAAAGCGAGGTTGAGAACAAATGAGTTAAATAGGTCATTTTCAGATCTTGAGCTTTTAAGGAGACGGTCTGTTTACACTGGTGCCTGCTCAGTTTCCTCTGCTGCTCTCTGCCTGTCTCATGAAAGTACAATGTTGATTCTACGTTTATCTTCATACCAGTTCCCTAGTCTATCATCAAGTCCCTGTTCAGCTCTTCCTAGAAATTAAACTTTCTTTCTTTCTCTCTGAGGGTACAGAGCCTGTTTCGGTTCTTCGATAACCTCTCAATAATGCATGTGCTAAGGTCTAACCAGTGTGCCCATGTGTAACCGACAGGAAGCTCTAGAATGTAGCTCAGAATGTGGAATGAGGCAAACGCTGAAATCAAACAAGCTGGACCCTTGCACAGGTGATGGCCTGCCGGAACCTCTAGAAAAAGAACATGCCTGAAGAGTCTTAAGAAAGTTGGAATTAGGAAATTTTTTAAAATTTCCTTTTGTTGGCTCTGAACCTTCAGAATGGTCTTGGCTGCGCGCTAGAAAGACTTAACGGGCAGATTACAGACAATGTTCCTGTTTCTCCTTAATGAAATCCTGCTATGGAAAATAAATAATAGCCTTCATATTGCAAGTACAAGTTTTCTTGTCATCTCTCCTGTTTGTCCTTCAGGTGTCTCTCACCCCTCCTAAATGTGGGTTATTTTATAAAGCAACAATAGATGTCATCTTTACATATTCATGGAAAAACTTTACCTCTTCCCCCAAATTAATGATAAAATTCTTTTATACCCTTAGGTCCACACTAACATTAGAAAATGTCAAAGTAACTGATATTTACTGAGTGGTCAGGATGCAGCAGTAATAGTCAACAAACTGTGGAATAGAAAGATTAACAGACTGTAGTAGAATGGCTGATCCAACTCAGTGGGTTTATGTGATTATCTCAGTTTTGCCTGTTTGCGGTTCTATTCGACCTTGTCATTTCTGGCAAAAGGATTGCTGTGGCTTGGGCAATTGATCTGAGAGTGTCCTCCAGGTGTGTGTAGTAAAACTTAATCCTCACTTTTGGGGTGTTAAGAGGATAGCATCTGAATGTGACCACAGCATTTATAGATGGGCTTGAAAGAGTTAAGTAGGACTGGATGGACCAAGACTTCACAGTGGAGCCCTGTGATGGAATCCTAATTGCTTCATTGACGAAAGAGAGAGTAGAAGAGGTGACACACGTGCATTCCATTTTTCTTGCCATGTGATGTCTTGTGACACAGTGGGTCTGTTACAACAATGAGATTATGGCTACACGTTTGTATCTTGGTGTTAGAACTCTCTCATTACAACCTAAAACAGATATCTTTTTCTTTACAGCTCAGCCACCCTGTGCTACTGTGCTATTGGCAACAGAAAACAGGTGAATCTAACTATTCTGATTTCCTTTGGGAAACCCATTTCCAACTCCTTGTGGTTTGGATATGTGGCTTGATCCCATGGTCCAATCAGTATAATTCTACTTTTCTTTGGAGTCCCTCATCATGCCTAGGGATTTCCCTAAGGCTGGACCAGTCAGAATCCTCTCGGAAATCAGACCTCAGGTTGTGATATTATCAACTCCTGATTATCTGTGAAGGATAGATTATTCACTTATGAATGATTTATAGCACAGTCTTAAGGCTAAATGCTTCATTCCTGCCATCTGTCATGCTTTCTGCTAACTTGACATCAACCAGGTAGTCTATTCAACGAAGATGAACATTGTTTCATAATATATTTCTTATATTTTTAAATGAATAGTATAAAAATAAGTATATGAAACAAAATACATATCCAAATATTATATATATATATATACCTACATATTACATATATATAAAACATACCTACCTATGCAACATGAGGTAAACACATACTAAAAATACATTAGTATTGCTACGTTCAGAGTGATTTCTACTTTATAAAATGTTTAACATATGTTACTAAAAATGTTTTGAGGGGATCAGAAAGAAATGAGTCATTGATGGGTAAACCACTCAGAAATTTGCATATTGTAACATTTAAATATTTTTTGAAAGGGAATGAAATCATCTTCTTGTCATATGAAAGCATGTTCCTTCTACACCTAAAATTCAGGTTGGGTACTCAGAATCTTTATTAGAGAATTAGGGAACAATCATTCTGGATCCACCAAATCCCTGGACAGGACAGGATGCAGCTGTAATCAAGGCAGCATTTAAAGACAGGGGTGTTCTCAGCGAGAGTGAAGACTGGCTGGGGAAATGGCCCAGTAAGAAAAGAGTTTACTTCCTAAACATTAGGGCTTGGGCTCAGCACCCAGGGCCACATAAAAGCCAACGAAGGCAGCAAGAGTCTATAATCCGTGCCTATAATCCCTGTGCCTGAGAAGGCAGATACAGGGGGACTTCTGAGGCTTGCTGGCCAACTGCAGAACCAGTGAGCCAAAGGTTCTGTGCCTGATACAGGATATGGTAAAGACGCCCAAGGCTTTGGCATTGTAGTATCTGATTTTAAACCTAGCAATTGGGAGGCAGATATAGGCAGAGTCCCATAATGAGACCTTGTTACAAAACAAAACAAAACAAAACAAAACAAAACAAAACAAATCATGCTAGGGATCCTATGTGTACTTTAGATAACAAAGAATATGTACTTCAAATTATTAAACTGCAGGATGAAGCCCAATGTTCTGGAATCTCAGTTCAGAAAATTATATTAAACTACAAGCACTGTTTAAGTAAACAAACTATCTGGGTAAATCTATAAAAGTCATAGGAATAAGCATTTACTGAAGAAAATGTGCTATGGAATAATGTGGAAGGTTGAACATAGACCTTAATAAAGGCTAAGGCATGTTTGTACAGTTGTATAATTTCATCTATCAAAAAGATCTTTGGCTCATAGATCTTGCAGTCATAGACTGATTTTTTTGTGTCTCATCCAAATTTAAATGTTGAAACATAATCTCAAATGTGATTAGCGTTTGGAGTGGAGTGGTTCCTTTGGGAGGTGATTGAGACACGAGGGCATGACTCTCATAAGGAGCTTTAGTGCCCTCCTTATAAAAGCCACTCTGGAGCAAGTGTCATGCATACTGCAAGAAGAGCAGCTAAGTGAACCTGCTGGCACCTGGATGTTGTACTTCACAGACTCTAGAACAGTAAGAGATGTCTGTGGTTGCTAATCAATGCACTATGTGATGTTTTGTTAGAACAGTCCAAATGGACTGAGACAGATTTGCTGTGATGTCTATTTCCCCAGAGGACTGTAGCAGGATGATGCTAAGACATCATCATCTTTTTAGCATCTTCTACAGCTTGTTCAAGCTCATTCGTCTCTTAATGTGCCTGTGAAGTTTGTCCTTGCTTACAAGGAGACATCCCTCTCTCTTGGCACTGTGTAAGTGAAGAGAGAATGCTGTATTGTGTTTATTCCCTCTTGTTAGTAAGAAATGGAAATCAGCCTCGGGGGATCACATAATGGTAAGAGGGGAGAAACAGAGCTATAGAAATGGCAAGACCTTAATACGAATTCAGGATGCAGTCACCATCAGAAGGACAACCACAGATGGCGGGTTTCAAAGTGTGCAAATACAATGGGAAGAGGGCACCTGAGTTCTGTGGCAACTGCAGAAAAAGAGCGTGAGAGTTTTGAAGAATAAAGAAGAGAAGGGGAGCCATATGGTGGAAGGATAATTAGGCACCAGCATTTGCTTTTAAGAAAAGACAAATCTTAGAAACGTATTTACCAAGATATCACCTAAGGTAAAGGAGGTGATTTATTAGAAGAGGAAAGGAAGAGAGATGGCAACACAGGTCTAAGTTGCACAGTTTTGGAGCAATTCTACAGTAAAATTAAAACTAGGAAAAGGGAGAAAGAAAAATCTAAAGTAATTTGAACAATGCGGCACCATGAATCAGGTTTCCTAATTACAGGAAGGGTGGAAAAGTACGGGGAAGCGAGCAAACTTCCCTAGGACATTCTTTACAAAGATGAGTCAGAAACACCATGGCACTGAAAATAAACCGAGTGAATCCTCTTATTTAAATGCAGCTCTCTACATATCTAGGACGTAATGTTTTCTTAAAGCAGAGAAAAGCCTCTGCCTAGTACCTGTGGTTGAGTATTTTAAGGGTTTTGTAAGCTCAGGCAGCACTCCATTCCCTAAATTAGGCCCAGGTTGGTTTCTTTTAAAGTCAGCAGACTTTTTCTGAGATGAAGCATCAAGCGAGGGGATTTTTCAGGTGCCTGTGTTCTAGTGGCAGTGACATTGCCATGTGATCTTTGCTAGTTTCTTATGGAGATCTGTCCCTTCCTTTAAAGTGTTAGAGTTTGAAGGTGGGTCATGACCCTGATGGGATTACACCTGTAATCCCAGCACTCAGGAGACCGAGGCAGAGGGATCACAAGTTCAAAAGCAGCCTGGCTGATCCAGTCAGACTGTCTCAAAAAAAATCAACCAACCAAACAGTACAACCTGAGGAGTGACACGGACCATCAGCTATCGTTTTCAGAGTCAGGATCTGTTGGAAGCATCAGAGTGCAGCTTGGAAAACCAGAGGAATTAGCTTGAGGCTGGGCAGTAGTGCAGACAGAACAGATGTGAGGGGAATTAATGGTGAAGAATTGGCAGGATTTAAAGACTAGATGTGAAATGGAGGTTTCTGCTCAGATAAGTCAGAATCCTGCTGCTGTCCAGAGAGGTGGTTTCTTAAGTGATTAAGATACAGATGCAGGATGCTCTGGTGTGTGTATGTGTGTGTGTGTGTGTGTGTGTGTGTGTGTGTGTGTGTGTGTGTGTGCTGGGGAATAAACACAGGATATTGTGTATGCCAGAAAAACTGTTCTACCACTACGCTGTATTGCAAGCTCCTGAGAGTGTGTGTGTTTTCTGAGTTTTATGTGTCAGTGGAACCGTCTTGTATGTTTCTCATTTTGAAATTTCATTTTCAAACTGATGATGGATTTTTTTTCTTACATAGGATTAATGTATATTTGAAGTAAAAGTTGTTAAGTCCTGCCGGGCATGGTGGCACACTCCTTTAATCCCAGCACTCGGGAGGCAGAGGCAGGCGGACTTCTGAGTTCGAGGTCAGCCTGGTCTACAAAGTGAGTTCCAGGACAGCCAGGGCTGCACAGAAAAACCCTGTCCTTTTTCCCAGAAAAAAATAAATTAAACAATCTTCCTCTTCGGTACTAATTTAATTGTTTTCATTATTTGGGTGAGTTAGGGTTTAGACGGGAGGCAGAGGCAGGTGGATTTCTGAGTTTGAGGCCAGCCTGGTCTACAGAGTGAGTTCCAGGACAGCCAGGGCTACACAGACAACAAACAAACAAAAAACAAAAACAAAAAGGAATGCCTCCCCGAATGTAGCTGAAAGCTCTTGGTCTCAGACACCATCTGTAGTTTCTTTGGCAGTTAGGTTGGGCTGTAGAGGAAGTTATGTGGTATTGGGGATCAGATCCACAGTCTCCTTCATGCTGATTAGGCGCTGTTCCACTGAGCCAAGCTTGCGTCCCATTTGATGAGCTATCAGGAAGTAGGGCCAAGCTGAAGAACGATGGTGACATAGGACATTTTTTCTTTTTAGGTTATCCTGTCCCTGGTTCACTTCCAGTCTTTCTCTCCTTGCTTCCTGGCTCTCATGGGAGCCAGCAGCCTGCTCGGCCATATATTGCCACCACACCATGTAATATTGTACCATGCCATAGCTGTTGTGTTTTATAAAAAGATAAAGGAGAAAAGGAATATGTTTCGGTGGAGGTGCAGTAAGATGTGGGGGAACGGGGCGGGAGGGGTGCCTTCGCCGGCCCATGCTGAGGCATCCCTTCCCCCTCTCCCCCAGGGACCAACCACATGATAGTATAGTATAGAAGAGAGTTAATTCAGGGCTCAGGGCGTAAGGAGAGGATTTAAGAAGGTAGTAGAGACAGAGAAAGGTGGAGAGAGAGAGTAGATAAGTACAGGCAGGCCATGAGCACATGGAAGGACGTGGGTAGGGGAATAAGGAGAGAGGGTGAAGGGGTGAGAGGACAGAGGGAGAGCAAGAAGGCAAGGGAGAGAGAAGGGGATAGGGAGGGGGCAAGCAGCCCCTTGTATAGTGAGTCAGGCATACCTTGCTGTTGTCAGGTAACTGTGGGACGGAGCTCAGACAAAATGCTAACCCAGAGAGGCCACTCACCTCAGTCCTCCTTTTCAGATTAGGGGTGGTGTAGAAGGCGCCATCTTGAATTAGTTATAATGTATCAAGCTGTGTGTGGGCTTTTGCATCAGGTATTGGTGTTGGGAGGGAAAGTGGTACCAGTGGAGTTCCAGAGACTGGTTTTTTTTTCATTAACAATATTATAATTTATCTATGATTTCATATGTTGGAAAGGCCTTCCTTCCTTCCTTCCTTCCTTCCTTCCTTCCTTCCTTCCTTCCTTCCTTCCTTCCTTCCTTCCTTCCTTCCCTCCTTCCTTCCTTTTTTTTCCTCCTTCCGGTCGCCCCACCCCCCTCGCTCCCGTCGGCCTGCTCGTTCCGGCGGCCCCGTTCAGCCCCCGCTCGCTCCAGCCAGCCCCGCTCGCTCCAGTCCTTCCTTTTTTTGATTCACTTTACATCCTGCTCACTGACCCCCCCCCAACCCTCCCCCAAATCTTCCCCCCCATCCACCCTCCACTTCCCCTCTGAGCCGGTGTGTGTGGGGGGCGGGGGCTGGGTATCCCCCCAACGTAGTACATCAAGTCTCTGCAAGGCTAGGCACATTCTATCCCATTGAGATCAGATTAGGCAGCCCAGATAGAACATATTCCACCTACAGGCCACAGCTTTTGGGATAGCCCTCTGTCCAGTTTTTCAGGACCCAGCTGAAGTCCAAGCTGCCTAGGTCCAGCCTGTATAAGCTTTCTGGTTGGTAGTTCTGTCTCTTAGAGCCCCAAGGGTCCAGGTTAGTTGACTCTTTTGGTCTTCTTGTGGAGTTCCTATCCCCTTCAGGGCCCACAATCCTGGCCCCTGTTCTTACATAAGAGTCCCCAAGCTCCTTCCTCAGTTTGGCTTTACGTGTTTGCATCTGTCTGAGTCAGCTGTTGGGTGGAGCCTCTCAGAGGACGGCATGCTAGATTCCTGTCTGCAAACAAACAGTATTATCAATAGCATCAGGGATTGGCACTTGCCCACGGGTGGGTCTCAAGTTGGTCTAGTTATCAATGTGATGGGAAATGAAGCTTTATTGCACATATAATATATTCTAAGCTTTCTAATAAAACCCTTCATACATGTTACCTCAATTATTTGAACCAAATGTTTGTCAATTGTTTTTCCTGTTTCTTAAATGTAAAGAAAAAAATCTTAGCGGACCAGAAGGCAACTGAAAACCATCCAATTCTTTAAAGCAATAGCACCCTATATCAAGGTTATGAAAATCCATCTTCAGTGTGCTGAGGAATTGCCTCTTTATATGAAAAGCACTGATAAACCTACAGTTCATACACACATTATAGTATAGTTAGTGTCTTAAAATGCCATGGATTTTAAGAGAAGGGCACCGGGGAGATATACACGAAAGACTTTAAGAATATGAGAAAAAGTAAAGGTTGGGAAGCCGCTTTAGATCCCATTTGGCTTTGAAGATTCATTCTACTATTTCATGTGACATCTCATGTAAGACAATAATTGATTCAGTGAGTAGATGAGTTGGTTTCATGATCATTGGGGAGAGCGATCATGATGGGATCTATACTACCATTATTACCTCAATATACGATTAACAGATTGGCGTTTGCATCATTAAATGGTAGATAGCTTATTGCAATAGTTGACACAGTGAGCACCCTTGCCTTACTGCCGAGGTCTAGAATCATGTCCTGTTTGAGACCCCTTTCCTTGTCTTTTGTAATGATCTGAGATGCACTGATACAAAAACTTGGGGATCCTTGTAGCTTAGTGTGAATTGGAAATTTTAATTTGCCCGTTTTGTGGAAGAGTTAACAGAGCAAGTTTGTATGGAGGAACGCATCACCTCTCTACTACATGGTAGAACCAAATCAGGCTTCCTACCTTGAAGCATTCTGTACAGAAAGGCAAACAATGACAGGACAACATGAGAACAAACCTGAAAAGGCCCAGCAGAGGTCAAGACAAGATGGCTTAGAGATGACGAGAGCAGCGAGCAAACAGAAATTCTCAGAAAGGTTACCACAATCAATGTTGACAAATGGATAAAGATTAGGGACTTGGAATGAGGATCTGACATTATAAAATTGTCCAGTGACTTGTGACCATAGTGTCAGGACAGCACACCGGTGTATCTTGATTTCACTGGCAACTTTAAGCCAGACATCTCTGTATTGAGGGAATGATAGTATTATAGTAAGAAGATGGGTTCAAGTAGAATAAAACACAAAATAGAGGGTGGGTGCAGGTAGAAATCTTAAGGAGGCACCTCAATAAAGATAGGGTTCTGACGGAATGACCACAACATAGTAGTTTAATTCAGAATTAAAAATGGCAAATATATATGATGATGAGAGGAAAAGACTTGAAAATATCTCTTGGGTACCACAGAGGTTTTGTAGCTTATTTTACGTTTCTTTTAACTTTTGATTGACAGACTTACTATTTGCTATTGTCAGAAAAATTAGTTCAAGTGACTCACCAAATTATACTTAGGCTTTAGTAATTGTTCTTTAATAGGAAGCCATTAAACGATAACTGTACAACAGTCTTAATAATTACCTAATTCATTTTTCCTATTTGTTTCCAATATGGAGAGTGTGGCTGGTAGTGACATCTAACACTTTGAAATGAACCTTAGTTAAGTATCTCACATTAATGGGAATATTTCTGTTCTCTTTTAAATGGCTCTATCATCTACAAACACAGGCAGATTAATTTTCTAATCAGAACACTCTGGGAAACTATTAACCATGACATTAAACTGTGTTATACTAATTGCATTCCCTATGAAGAATTTCTATCTGAACTTACAGCCTAAGACCCTAGAGAAAACTTATCTGTGCACAAATTGCTTGACTGTATTTTAACAAGAATCACATATTAATATAATAATTTTGCTTTTCACACATACCTTAAATATACTCTATCCTCCATACTGGCTGGATACAGTGGCAAGATATTTTTGACCTTGTTAAACTGAATTTTTGTTTCTTTGAAAATGATGTTAAGTCCTATGAGAGTCTCACAAAAAACAGGGACCTGGCTCTTCTGTGGAAAATTGATACTTATTTTGTTTTGCTATACTACTCACACTGAAGAAAAGTCACAAACACAAGTAATTGTCATACAGCAAAATAAAAGAAAATAATTTGTAAGGGATCAGAGAATATCTGTAAAGGGCCCCACAGCCTAAGGTATTTTAAAGCTTGTTGTAACTGTGTTTATGTCCCAGAGTAAAACTGTGTACAGAGAGCACTTAAGAGTACAAGGGTGCCTATATTCTAATAACATTTCCTTTGTAAAAAAGTTGTGACAAGTCAAAAATCACTTTCTATGTATTAGAACGGATAGATTATTTTTCATTGGCTATTATTGCTATGTGAGAATGTCATATATGCTTACAATGTATTCTAACTAGTCTTCCTACTTCAACCTTTTCTTGTGACCCCTTTGTCCACATTTTCCCTCCCCATCCTTATCAGTCCCTTTCCCAGATACACATCATTTGGTTCAGTCTTTTGAGCCATTCAATTTAACCAGGGATTTCTGTGTGATGATTGGTTTGGAGCTATGGGTTCTTGATGGGGTCATCACTACGTACAAGACTCAAGGTCTTTATTTTTCTGCTCTATGAACCTATCAGTAGGAAATAGTTCACCAATGGAAGATGGGGCCTCCTGAGTTCTTCCTCCACTCATGGCTGACTGTTTAGGATGATTAGATTCAAAATTCACCTCAGGTATTGTGGGCAAAGATGTGGCGAGACCGGAGGCCTCATACACTGCTAGTGGCAATGCAAAATGAGTGGTGGCATTATCAACATAGAGTTGGTTATCTGTGGCATGGCCCAGGAACTTCTCTTGCGTATGAACAAACATTCTCTCCTTTGTTCAATCCTGGATCTTCTTCCTAACTTCTCCAGATCTTGGGGTTGACTCCCTGTCCTTGTAGAATCCACTTTGAGAACCTTCCCAATCCTATTGTGATGGTTCATTTAATTCCTCTGGTATTAAATAGTATTGTGATGCAGGATGCTGTAAACCCTGTGGATAGCACAGTTCTCTGAACTGGCATCCTGGGTTGTATAATAAGGAGAAACCCAGTTACACACAAGGTTCCTTTGCTCTTTTCTTCTTCACCAGGGGTGGATGCAATGTGATTAGATGCCTGAAATTCTTGCTGCTTTGACTTTCCTGCCATGATGGACTGAAACCCAGAACAAACTGGGACAAACATTTTCTCCATTAAGTTGCTTTGGTCAGGCTATTTTATCAGATCCACAAAGATACTTATTAAATCAGTTTATCCTCAAATGTTGGTATCACATTGCCTTGTCATACTTTTAGCAAGAATTCTGAGTTGATTTAACAAGAATTCCCCTTGTCTCTTATATTTTACTTTCTGTCTCTTGTCCTTACTGTATTCCTTGACCATAAGGAGCCCAAACTTGTCTTTACTGTATTCGGAGTTAAGTTCAATCTTGTTCTTCTGAAAGTCCCTAAACCTACCTTGCTGAACCTTCTTTGAATAAAGTTCATGTTGCTGCTTTTAACTAGTGATATTTTTGTTAATGTTATATGCTTGAGAGATGAGAATACAGTTGCCAAATAGTATCTTTGGGGGATCAGTTTCCATCTGTAAGTAAAGATGATACAGGATTTACATGGAACACAAGCACATCCCTTTAAACACACGAAAGTTATATTTACCTCACAAAGTTTGATTTGATTCTTTCCCCTTTCTGCAAGTAGATGGATCTATTGCTTATATTTCCTTCATGTTCTGCATTTTAATTATCTACGTACACATTTACACAGGTATTACATTTATACATTTCCATGTATACACGACACAAATGCAATTTTATTACATTGTTTATATTTTTGGCAATTTTATCTTTTTTCTTTCTCTCATTGCATTTTTTTTCTTTATTTATTTTTGTTTTTGTTGTTGTTGTTGATGTTGTTGTTGTTGCAGATTGAACCCAGGGCTTCATGTATATGAGGTCTGTTGGGTTTAAAAACAACAACAACAACAACAACAACAACAACAACAACAACAACAAAAGGGCCAGGCTATGTTTGGCAGAGCCAAGTATGGAGAGGTGGAAGGGGATGATGCTTGGTATGTTTGGCTCAGGGAGTGGCACTATTAGGAGGTGTGTCACTGTGGGTGTGGGCTTTAAAACACTAGTCCTAGCTGCCTAGAAGCCAGTATTCTGCTAGCAGCCTTCAGATGAAGATGTAGAACTCTCAGCTCCTCCTGCACCATGCCTGCCTGGATGCTGCCATGTTCCCGCCTTGATGATAATGGACTGAACCTCTGAACCTGTAACCCAGCCTCAAGTAAATGTTGTCCTTATAAAAGTTGCCTTGGTGTTGGTGTCTGTTCACAGCAGTAAAACCCTAACTAAGACTAAGGGGGCGCTGGGGCTGGTGAGATGGCTCAGTGGGTAAGAGCACCCGACTGCTCTTCTGAAGCACCCGACTGCTCTTCTGAGTTCAAATCCCAGCAACCACATGGTGGCTTACAACCATCTGTAATGAAATCTGATGCCCTCTTCTGGAGTGTCTGAAGACAGCTACAGTGTACTTACATATAATAAATAAATAAATCTTAAAAAAAAGAAAAGACTAAGGGGGCGCCTCTGCGGACTCATGCTGAGGCATCCCTTCCCCCTAAGGTACAAGCCAGGAGACAAATATAGTATGGAACAGTTTATTTAGGGTTTGGGAAAGAGAGAGGGAGGGGGAGGGAGAAGAAGAGGGAGA
Organism: Mus minutoides; assembly: GCA_902729485.2. Lineage (NCBI taxonomy): Eukaryota > Metazoa > Chordata > Mammalia > Rodentia > Muridae > Mus > Mus minutoides. The sequence goes on from LR749526.1 coordinate 1,008,570, forward strand.
AGGAGAGAGGGAGAGAGGGGGAGGGAGGGAGACAGAGAGAGAGACAGAGAGAGGGAGAGAGAGAGGGAGAGGGAGAGGGAGAGGGAGAGGGAGAGAAAGGCCAGGAACAGGTGGACAAGGAGCAGAGAGAGAAGGGGCAGGGACTAAAAGAGGAGGGGCCAAACAGCTCCTTTTATAGTAAGACAGGCATTACCTAGCTGTTGCCAGGTAACTGTGGGGCAGAGCCTAGAAGGAATGCTAACAAGGTCAGCACAACTAAGCCATGTCCACCAACACTCTGGGCAGAAGCAGGGAGGATAACTGCAGGTCTCTTACTCCTCTCCTCCAGAGCCCAGCCCCCAGTCTCATTTAAGGCTGTGTAGCTGACCACCCACTGTAGCCTCCCCTTCCTCTCTGCCCCCACCTCCTGTGTCTCACATACATCTTCCTCTCTTCTCCAAACTTCATTCCCACTATTCATCCCCATTATCCCAGTTCCCAGCTCCAGCAGGCGCTCTCTGGTGTCTCACTGTTCTATTGGTATGAGGGGACACCATGACCACAACACCTTGTATAAAAGGAAGCGTTTAATTGGGGCTTACTTACCTTTTCAGAGGTTTACTCCATTACCAACACAGCTCTGTAGCAGGCTATCTTTTGTGGCCTGGACACACACTGTGCCCTCATTTCCAGAGGGCTAAGCAGATCCTGGTGACACACCATACTTTCCTCCCACATGTGGACCTCCTCAGCCCCCTCCTGTTATCCCATTCCTAACTATATGGAAAAAACAAACAAACAAACAAACAAACAAACAAACAAAAAAACGAGTGGTGGTTTGAATAAGTTTGGGCTGAGGGAGTGGCACTGTTAGGAGGCGTGGCCTTGTGGGAGGAAGTGTGTCACTGTGGGGGTGGGCAATGAGACCCTCCTCCTAACCACATGGGAGCCAGTCTTCCAGCAGCCTTCTGATGCAGAACTTTCAGCTTCTCCTGCACGATGCCTACCTGGATGCTGTCATGCTCTTGCCATGATGATAATGGACTGAACCTGTAAGCCAGCCCCAATTAAATGTTGTCCTTCTAGGAGTTGCCTTGGTGTCTGTTAGCAGCACTAATTAAGACAACAGGATAGCTACAATAATACTTTCATTAAAAAACTGCTGGAGTTACTTTCCCAGAATTTTACCACAGAGCTATAATAATAAAAATAGCACAAAACCAGACATGTTGATAAGTGGAATCTAATTGAGATGTTGACATAAAGTATCTATTTATGAACACCTGATTTTTGATAAAGAATCTAGAAATATACACTAGGAAAAAAAAGAAAGGACTGGGAAACTGGGAAGATTAGAGGAAGGGAAAAATGTAATCAGTCTATATTATGTAAAAAAAAACTATTTTCAATATAACGGGAAAAATAAAAGAAATACAATTTGATTTTTTTTTTTTTTTTTTTTTGAGGCTGGTATGATGGCATAAGCCTACCATCCCAGTACTCCTGAAGCTGAGGCAGAAGGATCATATGTTTTAACTCAATCTGGATTAAACAGTGAGGTCCTGTCTCAAAAATACTTTTTTTTTTTTCTAGGCAGCAACATTTTATTGTATTCTTTAGTTTCAGCAGCACAATTAGCTGTACAAAGTAATAGACCACATCCTGATGTTTTTGTACATAAATATGATATACTTTGATTATACTCCTACTCCCTATTTAAAACATCTGTTAGATAAATGCTGCATGATTTCACTCAGAAAAATAAGAGATGTATCTACATTGCTCTCCCCTCCCCCTTTTTGAGCCAGAGTCTATATACTGCTGGGTGGTGTAGAATTTGCTGTGTAGATGGCCTTAGACCCCTGTCTCTGCCTGTGAGTGGCAGAAATACAGGTGTGTGCCACAACACTTGATTCTACTTGATTTTTTATTTATTTTGATATCTAAATATTGTTCATCTATTCATTTTAAAATACAGAGTAGCAGTCCCTTGTCTAATCAACTTCTATTTACCTCCTTCTTCCCCTGACTGCAGGATAGTACCTAAGTAGTTTCCATGTTTTGCTACCACAGAGTGTGCAAGGCAGATGTTTTCACGTGTATTTTGGGCTTCTTCAGGGCAGCATCTGTGTGTGGAATTGCTTGGCACTAGATTTGCATGCGTTTGCTTTTCTGAGCTTAACCATATTGTTGTCCTAGGTGGTCGCCCTAGCTTTACACTTCTCCTGCCTACGGAATTCACTTATTCTGTATCTTAGGCAAAACTTGATGGCCTTGGGCTTTGTGACATTTTCTAATTTAGTGAGCGTGCAATGATATTTGGGTCATTAACACTATTGCTTCTCATCAATGCAAATTTGGTATAGTGATTCCTTACCTTAACGTTCTGCTGCAGTCCTTCACTATGACCACTTAAGTGCATGGTAATGGCAAGTGCCTGGGGATTGCAGCTTATCAGAAATGATAAAATAATATTTCTAGGTTCTTAGATTTTTCTATGATTGCCCTTTCCCTCCTTCAACTCTGTTGCACCTAACATACTACCGAAGCACAGGGTTGTGTTTCTGCAACTTGCCCATTAGAGTGGAAGACTTTTTTGTTGTCTGCTCTGGATGAGAGGTAGGGAATGCTGCTTACAGCTTTAAATGATACATAAAATATTATCTAAGTTTGGTTTTATTGTTATGAAGAGACACCATGACCAAACATTTAGTTGGGGCTGGTTTACAGTTTCAGAAGTTCAGTCCATTATCATCATGGTGGGAAGCATGGCAGCGTCCAGGCAGGCTTAGTGTTGGAAGTGCCGAGAGTTCTATATCTTAATCTGATGGAGGACACTGTCTTCGACAGGCAGCCAGGAGGAACATTTCTTCTGCACTGGACAGAGCCTGAGCACAGAAGCCTCAAAGCCCATCCATCCCCATGGTGACACACTTCCTCTAAGAAGTCCACACCTCCTCCAATCATGACACACCTCCTAATAGTGCCGCATTCCACTGGCCAAGCATATTCAAACCACCACAAACATACTTAAAAGTTCTCCAAACATTCTTTTCAACAACGTGTTGCAGGTGCAGTGAATTTCTGTGGGAGAATCCAGAGTGCTCTTTCTAAACTAGAAACTCAAGCTCCTGTTTATTTACATTAGAAGCTTTTAAGTGCCAAGGGCATGAGAAATAAAGCAACAAGTTGACATCTTGACATTCTGAAGACATTAGAAACTGATCTGACACAGGCAGGTCATGTTGCTGCTGTCCTGCTACTCAGTATCCTATTGTCTAGACAACACCCAGAGGACACCGGGGCCGGACAAGGGCACTCTGTGGCCATAATGGCGTAAGGCAAAACAACACTGCTTAACTTTGTCTAAGCACAGAAAAAAATTAGTATGTAATATCAAAATGCCCATAAGATGTAAATTCATGGGAAGCCATTAAGGACTAAGTAAGTGTCATTATGGGCTCAGCTCTGATTACAGGCTCCAGCAGACCAAACCAGAGCAGAGTTACTCCCCCTTATTGCTGCATGTTCCCACTAAACTCTAAAGGAGGCTTGCTTTCCCCTTGTAGTAATTCATTTTCTTCTTGTTGCCATAAAATATTTGACAAAATCAACTGATGGATGGAAGGGGTTAGTCATGGTGGGGAAGACAGAGCTGCAGAAACAGGGTGCTCACTGAGCCTCTGTGGGTGGGCAGCACAGGCAGATGGATAGTGTCTGTTACTCTCAGTCGCACCCCCCCCCCCAGGCCCATGGAACTACCTAGCCAGGGAGGGTTTTTTTTCTTTTTCCCTCAATAAACCCTTCCTGTTTGAAATGACTGAGAAGAGACCAGTCTGCTCTTCAGTCTTCACTTTTGCTTTCTGTAGCTCTTTCCTGCTGATGAAACCACAGTTGTTGCTCAGCTCAGTGGAACAGTCCTTGTTCTGCTCTTCAGTCTTCAGTTTTGCTTTCTGTAGCTCTTTCCTGCTGATGAAACCACAGTTGTTGCTCAGCTCAGTGGAACAGTCCTTGTAATTGATAGGATGAAGGGTATTTTTCTACAATTGAAAATATAGGGGCAGGAGTGAGCAGGGATGGAGCAAGAGGGAGAAGGGAAACAGGTGGGGAATAAGAAAAAGAAGAAAAGAAAAGAAAAGAAAGAAAAGAAAGAAAGAAAAAGAAAATATAACGCAATTACTTTTTAAAATGAAATTTGTTTGGATTTTGTCTTTCGACATCGTCCATTCCCCACTCTGAGAATCAGCCATGCTGTTAGTTATAGCTTCAGGCAACCACACTCCTAGAAAACATCAAGATATCTAGGGGCATTAAACTGCTCCCATTTCAAGAGAGCACCCAGTCCAGGCCATTCCTCCTAATAGTATTCTGTGAGGTTTTCCTCAAATCACCCAGGCAAAATGCAGATCTTTTAAGTGATTTGTAGCATTCATCTCCTAAGAGCCTCGTGGGTCATCGTGGGTCATCATAGTGATGTTCACATGTTCTGTAATAAATCTAAATTGTCCCAAATATAGGTCTGTCTGTCTGTCTGTCTCTTGGTTGTCTTTGGCTGCGTTGCGCTGATAGACAGGTCTGTGTGCTTTCTGTATGTTGTCTCACATAAGCTGAAGCATTCCTATTTGAAACATTTGCTGGTGGAGAATCAAAGGAAGTCACACATCACCTCCAACACCACATAGGAAACAAATGGTAAGAATGGAAGCTCCATCTTCCTTGTTCATCGTGACAGAGCTAGCTACTTCTTCCGGTGACCTTGGTGATCTCTTGGAATCTGCCTTTAGTATATGCTCACTGAAGATGAAAATCTCTGTAACAATAATAAAAACTAACATTATAACAAGAAAAGGAGCAAATGGTACCTGCAAGACTAGAACCAAACCTAAAACCTCCAAAAGCTGTAGATGAAACCTTACTCGAAACCTCAGGCTCATTTTCTGAATTCCTGTGCTAGGCTCTGTGGAATACCTAGAATTGTTTCTTGTACCAAAATCAATAGTTTATGTTTACTTGTCTTGGCTTGAATCACCTCCATATAGTCAGGAGATCAATATCTTTAAGGAAATAGTTCAAAGGCAAAAGATGATGTTTAACGGGGAAGAGGCAGTGATGTGTGAGAAAACTGCATTAGCATCGTAACTTGACCTTCCGTGTACACAACAAATTCTTCTATTCTGCTTTTATTTCAAGGACCTTCAATATATGCCAGGTACATTTCGTCAACTCTCTGCTCTTGACCTCTCTTGGCTTTGCTACCTGCTATGCCTCTTATGTGAACGTCCTGCCAGTTTTCTGCCACTATCCTTTCTATTGTAACCACCCAGCCACTCCCTATTCAACAATGGAGAAGGAAAAGGATGAATCTTGGTGCCAGCAAGAGGGGCAACTTATCTCCTAGGAAGATGTGACTCAGGACTGACAGCTTGTCACCTTGTGGTCCACGTGGGAACCATGGCAATGAGGATGCCACTTCACAGAGTGCCCAGAGCTTGCCCACTATTTAAATTCAAATCTCAGGTCAGGGATCCAAAGATGGACTTGGGAGATTCCTGGGTTTCTTTATTTGTTCCTCTTCCATGTGTAGCCACACTGAGTGGATCTCCAGAGTTTTCTCATCATTACTAATGTCCTTTTTTTTTGTTTTTTTTGGCATATTGGGGATAGGTGCTTGCTTGCGTTGAGCCCAGGTTTTGACACTAACACCATAGCTTTCCTCTACTTTATATTTAGGATTGCCACCTGAACTTAAAAACCTGTAGAGTGGCTGTTATAATTTTACATTGGCTTTTTGTGTCAACATCTGTGAAACACTTTAAACTGTGAATTGTTTGGACTGTGTTCCTTTTAATTTTTGGTTGACCCTAAGTACGCACTTAGGCTTTGAGGCATGCTGTAAGGGCTCAGCAATGTGAACTGAAGTTCCAGAAAAAGCCGCACCTGTACTAAAAATTCTACGCGCTTAATCAACTCGTTAGAATTCCCATGATTGTTGAGACCTGGAATGTTGCAAATCCAGAGCCAAGTAATTTGGTTCACGTAATTGCCATCATCGCTGCCTTAGATCTAACATTCTTACGACTATCACGTGATGCCTTTCGCCCTTCCTTAAAAGTGCACTAACTTCTATCAACCTCAAACCAAAGACTGTGCATCTCGTAGCACCTGAAGGCTTGTCTGTCCTAATGTGTTTGAAATGACTTTTTTCTGTGCTTCAACCGATGTTCACACGACCTGGCTGCGGTCACTCATTTCTGGTTCTAGAATGAACTTTACTCTCTCTGAGGCGGTAGCTGTATTTTTATATAAACCGTAATCACAAATGGCAAACATCCCTTCTAAGAGGCATGGGCACTGGCAAGTAGGGCCTAGAAGTACTTCTCCTAGACCCTGAGATTTCCAGAGACCAGTCAGAGGGCTTACCAGTTGCTTTCTTATTTAATGCTGCTCAAACAGTACCGAGAGAGGTTCCCTGATTATTCCAGAACCTACTCTCAAAGTCCAAGGAAAGACTGGAAAGTCCTCCTAGAGACTCTCTTTAGCTCAACCTTCCTTCCAAACCTGCACCTTACTACGTACCACCTGGCAAGCCGCCTGCATAGCCAGAGGGCGAGAAGCGCGATCGACAGGCCGAAGGGCCAATCAGGCCCAGGCTTTGGCATCTCCGGAAAAGGCGGGGCGCTTGCCGGTTCCGCGGCTCGGGATTGGCTGACCGGGCTGCTTGGGGTGGCGGCGGGAGATTTCGGATGTATTGGCCCAGCGGTGTGCAGCGGTTAATGCGCAGTGGGCGTGGGACCCGGAAGGCGAGCTTGAGGAGCAGAGACCCAGGTCAGGTCGCCACCGAGACCCGGGAGGATGGAGAAGCACCGGGCGCGCGTTCTCGGCCGGGACAGCAAGACGTCGCGGAGGAAGGGCCTGCCGTCCGCGCCGCCCGCTGGCCCCTACGAGCCCGGGGAGAAGCGCCCCAAGTTGGTAAGCGTGGGCCAGAGGCAAGGCGAGCGGCGACTTCCGGGGCCCACAGCTCCCTGTGCCCCAGATGACATCCCCGGGAGCTGGGAGCTGGGTTTGTTTCAGAAGGCCTGAGCTGTTAATCGGCTTAGATCCTCAGTGTCAAGGCGGAATTCGATTCCTTCCTGGGACGAATGCCCTGATGTCTGCAGCCCAGCAGTTCTTTGGGCGTATCTGAAAAACCGTTCAAATGGCTGTGTACTGATGTCATCAAGGCGGATTCTGCATTTTTAAAGAAAGTTAAAATTTACCCCATCCCTTTAGTATATAACATCAGTCAGACAGAAAGTGAACTTCTAGCTGATAGCCCTCCCTCCCCCGTCTAATATTTTAATTCAACAGGAACCTTTTAAGGTGGACGTATTTTTACAAGTTGAGGCAACTCGTTTTCAAACTTGGCGGGTTGTGTAGTCACTGCTAAAGAATGTCATGTTTAGCTTGGAAGGAGTCTTCAAGTATCTGCAACTCGTTAATCGGGTTGGCTTTGCGTTCTTAAGGCTTAAGAGCTATGATTAGCACCTGGCAAGCTTTTTGTTAGTGTCAGCTGGAAGGAAACTAGGTAATGAAGATGATTTCATTCAGCTTGCCTTATTGTATGGGTTGGTCGATTTTGGTATTAGTTCAAGAGAACTGGAGAGTTAACACTAACTGTTAATTTTCCTTAGAAGTATGGGAAAATTATTTTTATGTCTTGATAGGAACAGGTTTTGCCCTTTCTTGTCGAATACAATTTCAGGAATTTATACTATGATTATATCCAAAATAATTGATTGTGAATCAATCGCTAAGGATAATATTTACTTGTAATTGAATAAAGCTGAGAGCAGAGGCATGGGGCGTTGAGATAAGTGGGGATTGATTATACAGAAGTGAGCATCAAAATACCACGAAGAATAGCAGCATTTTGTGGAGAGGGTTGTGCTTCATTACGCCTGTCTGCTCAGGTTCCAGACTGACTAGGAGAGAGTTAACCTGGTCATGATAGATTCTGTCCACTCTGAGAGGGGTCCACGGGATGATGCCATCTCTCTTCTTCCTACTCCTCCTCCTTTTTAAAAAGATTTATTTATTATTTTAATGTAAGTACACTGTAGCTGTCTTCAAACACAGCAGGAGGGGCAGTCAGATGTCATTACGGATGGTTTCAAGCCACCATGTGGTTGCTGGGATTTGAACTCAGGACCTTTGGAAGAGCAGTCAGTGCTCTTAACCGCTGCGCCATCTCACCAGCCCCCCATCTCTTCTTTTTATAATTTACTTTCTGGGTTAGTGCTCAGCACATGTCTGGGCTGCCACAGAAGTGTGATTTTCTGTAGTTTACAACATAGCGTTCTTGAATAAATATTTGATGTTACTGAAGGCTGGTGATTGTGTTTTTTATTATTTCTCTGGTATGCCACAGTGACCATACCATTTGCTAAAAGTCATGCTGAAATGAAGTCTAAAAGAAGATACGTTGAAGTTCTAAGATGTTGAACTCTACAATGTTGAGTTCATGGGTGGGGCTTGATTTGAATCATGACTTCATAATTCATTTAGAAGTAATTTGGATTCTTGATGACCTCCGCAGTAAGACTTTTACTTACATATTAATTTTATTATTGTAATTTTTTAATGTTTTAAGATTATAATATAATTTCCCATTCCCCGCTTCAGCTCCTCCTGTGTACCACCCCCTTTCTTAAGTTTATGGCCTCTTTTTCTTTAGTTGTTGCTACGTATATATGTGTATTTTTAAGCTATAAATTTATAATTTTATTTTATTTTATTTTTGAGACAGGGTGGCTGTCCTGGAACTCACTCTGTAGACCAGGCTGGCTTCGAACTCAGAAATCCGCCTGCCTCTGCCTCTCAAGTGCTGGGATTAAAGGTGTGCGCCACCACTGCCCAGCATAAATTTATAATCTTAAATATAATGATACAACCTGCTCAGTCCATGTAGTGGACTGTATTGACACATCCTTCTCCAGAGAACAGTAGTTCTCCTTACGAAGGAAACTGCACCAGATGAAGACCTAGTGTTAGGCCCGGTTTCAGGGCTGATCGTTTGTTATTGGATAGCATGTTGGCGTGTGTGCTCTTTGCTGGGGAAGACTATTCTGCTCTCACTATTCCTTACTGCTTGAAGTTCTTTGTCCAGGGTTGAGGCCTCGTGAGCTTTCCCCTTCCACATTAGCATGTCCTATTGGTGCTCTTATTGTTCAGGGCTCCTTCAGGCCACCATATTGGTGAGACTTCATGGGTAGAGCATCTCCGACATTTCTTGGAGGCAGAATCTTACAGCACTCTCCTTGTTCTTCCTGCTCTTACAGTCTTTCTGTGTCCTCTTCTGCAGTGATCCGTGAGCCTTAGGTGCAGGGGTTGTTTTGTAGAGGAATAAACTGGACCAGGCTCTACAACTCTGTATTTTAATCAGTTGTGGTTTTCCATAACGGTCTTCATCTGTTGCAAAGCGAAGTTTCCTTGCTGAGGAGTGAGAGCCGCACTTATCAGCTAGACTCTGGAGGAGGATGTGTCCATGGTAATTTCTTCACGTGTCTTCTGGTCCATCCACTTGGCATCATCCATGGCGGCTCCATCTTGCTCTTCTGGATATTTGACTGTAGCAGTTGCTTTTTCTTCTGGTACTTGCTTCCTTTTCATACCCGTCTGGGCATTCTTGAGGGTCCTCTGTGCCTTGGCTGTTTATTCTTCAATAGTTGTGGTGTGTGCAGTCTTTGGATCTACATTGGCTGGACTTCATGGCTGCTTGCTGGCTTAAGTAAGCGCACCAAGTTAAGCCAGTGGGATTCCAGGATGCCTGAACTGGGGTGCTTCTCTGTGGAGGTGCTGTTGTGTTTCCACCAGAAGCCCGAGTAGGAAGCTGATTCAGGACTACTTTTTCCACCTCACCTGTGTTTTTGCCCGAGGCCCTTTGCTTAGTCTCATTTGCCTTCTGAACAGCCCTTTCAGCCCCTCACTGCCTGATAACCACATAATGGCACCCTTGTTTCGGGGTGGCATGATTGGTCTGTAGTTTAGTCAGCTTTATTGCTGGATGTCGAGTCAATTCTTGGCTTTGCCTTGATTGAGATGAAGTGATGTTAGCCTGATTTCATTGGGTCACTGTCATTTTCCGAGCTTTTAGAACAAGTAATGTACCTTTGCCATGTAATCTAGTAGTTTGCTTTTTTTGTTCACTTCTGTAAAGCCTCAAGCCAATAGTAGCATCGAATGTAAGCTGGAAGGGTGGTCTCTGTAGAGACTTTAAGAGGGAGACTTAGTAAAATGCCCTGGAATCTGCTCTAGATCTTGTAAGCAGCATCTGGCTACTTCCTCTTTCCTGTCTAGAACAGAATTAAGTGGAAAGGTTTCCTACTTGCTGTGAAAAGCCTTGCAGTGACTTCTAATTGCTGTTAGCCACACACAGCTACTCAGTGACTGTCTCTAGGTCCAGATTGACCAAGACATGGCTTTTGGGAGAAGTGTCCATTTGTATTGTGGGTGCCAGTATCCAGCACAAGACCTGTAAATCATTAATTCAAGTGGGTAGAGGAGTTCTTTAATTAGGGATAGCCTTTCAAAGTTCTCACACCCTTTAGGGTGAATCTTGTCATTAATGGTTTCTATCCAGTAGATTGCTCTTGCTTGATTATATCTTTATAATTCCTTCAGTTTTGGTTGTGAGATTTTTTTGTTTTGTTTTGATCCTGTCACTGTGGCTCTTACAGTGTTTCTGCCCTGCCTCTCCTGCAGTGATCCCTGAGCCTTGAGTCTATCAATTGAGACTGTGGTATATTTACCATTTAGGGGGATTATTTATGAAAGAGCAAGGCTTATAAATACTTATAAATATTTAATTGGAGTATTTTGGTAGGTAGTGTTAAAAGAAACAGTTCTTAAACCAAGTAATTTAATAGAGTTTACTTGAGTAAAATAAAAGGAAAATGTTTAGACAGCTCCCAGATCTAGAAGAGCTCCAAGCAGATTGTGGTGAGCATTCATGAACCAGGACAAGGGATAGGAAAATCTGGGCAGTCTTTGGGTTATAGCTGTACTAGTTGCTTGATGAGCCTAATCAGTTAACTGGTGTTTGGGTGTTCTGTAACCAGCCAAACTCAGTTAGTGTGATTAAACGTCATTGGTTTGGACGGTTGGGTTGAGAGCGGATGCTCAGGCCAAGGCCTTGCCTTCCTACAAAGACTGATTAGTAGACTTGTTTGTCCAAGTTATATAAAGGTGCTTACAGGCCCGAGGTCCTGACCTTTGATCAGCATTCCATTCTGGACTTAGGAGTTTGAGTCTTTACGGTTTTTTTTTTTTCTTTCCTCATCTAAAAACTATTAACAGTAGCAAAAAAATAATGTCTTTAATAAATATGTAGGTAATGACATCGTGGTCACAGGCAGATTTTGAGGTGGGGAGAGGTAGAAAGTTGGACAACTTGTGTTTTGTTTTAGAATTTAGGAAAAAGTGAGATCGGAACAGGTGTAGCGACAGGCTTGCTTTATTGTCTGGTGTTCATGGAATCAGGTGTAGGGAGATATTCTCCTTAATCTGCGGAGCCTTTGCGCTGCTACCTTTTATGGCAACAAAGAGCTTTACTGTACTGTTTGCAGGCTAAAAATGGCAGGTTATTTTGGGTTATTAGAGCGAGAGGTGAGGTTTTGCTGACAGGAAGGGAAGATGATTTGACTATAGTGACAGATTAGTGATGCAGCCATCAGAAACTGGAGTCCGTGCTCTCCCAAGCACCTGTGTCCAGCCTACTGCTCAACACAAGCTGCTTTCAGTGTCCAGTGCGGGCGAGCGGGCGGGGAGGACAGCAACCTGCTGACTTTAGTACAGTGAGACCTATGTGGGCCTTCTGCTCTCTAGAACGGCTGGACAATTTGTGGTTTTGCCATCGACTTTGTGATATTTTTCTCCCCCAATTGTAATAGGAAGTAGAGCAGGTATTGTAGTTACAAGGATGATCATGTTGAAGTCTTAGAATGATCTAATCTGTTTAAATTTCCTGTCCTCCTCTTCCTCTTCGTCTTCCTTCCCTCCCCTCAACACTCATTCCCTTTTGTCTTCGTCTTTGTCTTCATCATCTTCGTCTTTTGAGACAGAGTCTCACTGTGTAGCCCTGGCTGGCCTAACTATGTAGACCAGTCTGGCCTAGAACACACAGATATTTGGTTAACCTAAAGAATCCAGAATCCAGATAATGTTCTTAGTTGAAGTCTTTGGGCACTTTCATGCATAGCAAAAGTCTGTGTGGGATGTATTAGCCATAGTAACCTTGATCTGCAAGGAAAATCATTTAGGGTGTTTTTCTAAGAAATAGCTCTAACCTTTCTCAGACTTCCCTTTCTTGTCTTTCTTATGAATAGAAATGCAGCCTTCCAAAGAGATGCACCCCCCCCCCCAATCTCTCTTTTCTTTAACTTTAGACATACGAATATTGAGGTTTGGAAGTTAGTATTTTGGTAGAGGTTTTATAGCTGTAAGAAATCCAGGCTTGGTCCTTATATTACCACCCCTCCACTTTTTTTTTTTAATGTATGAGTTATGAAAAATGTATCAAGTGGCTCTTTTGGGAGTACAATTAGCTGCTGAGAAGAGAGCTATGCTGTGTCTGGTGTTTGTAGACTGGGCTGGATCTTTTTCTTTGAGTGTAAGGATGGGTGGGCATAGGGATGATTGTCTCAGATTTAGAGCGAGGCTTAATTGCTTTTTTCAAAGGCTCATGTCTTTAATTATGAAGCAAGCAAACTGACATACATTTATTATACTGTGAAACCTTGCATTGCATCTAGTCTGTCTTGTAGCAATTGCTTCTGAACAGATGTTACCTGAAACACCTTTGTGCAGTTGGTGGAATGCTAAAATTTGTCATGCTTTTATTATTGTTGCCTTGAATTAACTCTGCTTTATGGTATAACTTTATTGCTGTGTCCTAGGATCTTTATATATTTATTGCCTTATAAATTGGATTTAAAATTGGCTTTTTATATAGAATGTAAATTAACATGTATATAACTTGTTTATGTTTGCAGAATAATACAAGAACACCCCCCCACCCCCTAAGATATTACACTAATGGAGTTGTCTTTTAACTAAGCACATAGCGTCATCTAAAGCAGGAGTCAAGTGAATGGTGAGGAATATGCTTGCTTCATACTTGTGCTTGTTTATCCCAGAGCCTCATTTGACTTTTAGATCTATAAAATATAGATTAAGCATAACCTTTTACTTCATGGGATATTAAGGATCAAAGCACGAGCTCTTTTTTGAACGGCATCTACAAAGGTAATGTCTTCTCGGTAGCAGCAGGATAGCATTGAAACACCTTACCATTGGGAGCAATTTTTCTCAAATTGCAAGGCAAGTGGTCATTATTAACTTAGGAGACAATTTGAGAGTTTAAAAGCGTTCGGCTTTGTAGCTGAGATGATGGAGTTTCCAGGTACCTTGCTGCAGGCTCTCTGGGAGTGCTTGTTGTGGACTTTATTCTTCGCCCAGCTCCCTGCCATTCTTTGTTACTGTTTGTGTTTGGAGGGACATGGATAACATGAGCAGTAACTTCTGTTCTCAGGGCTTGGATCCCAGCTGTGCCAGTTGTTAGCTGGGCAATCGCAGGCAGTAGCTGCCTCTTTAGGTGCTGTCCTTTCTTCACAAGGAAAGCAGGGCTGTTTTAGTATAGACCTGGAGGAGCAGTGCTTCCTGGCTGTCACCTCTGAGTGTTTGCTATGTAAAGGGTTGGTTGCTTTTGCTATATAGTAGTGCAATTTCTGTGTTTATTTTGGGTCATAGGCACATACATTGGATATTTGACTAACTTCCCCATCCTGGAGAATCTTTGTTAAACCACGATCGTTCCTCCTGGTGTACAGAGTCAGAAACATTATTTGGCAGTGCCAGGTGACGGTGGTGGCAGGACTAATGGTTAGGGCAGGTTTCTAAAGCTTTCTGAGCGGTGCTACTTATTTGTAAACTGAGACTTATTGAACTATGAACCCTCCATATAAATGAAACAACCAAAAAAAAAAAAAAAACCTGTAACACTCTGAAATCATCTTGAATGATAATAAAAACGATGCTACTAATACATGTGTAAATATAAAGTGGAGTGTAAGTATACTTATGGATCTTTTGTGGCTATCAAACTAAGCTAGATTTACATATGAATCCAAAACAAAAACCATAAAGCCATTAAGATGCAAATCAGCATCACCATTAGTTTAATGTGATTAGTTTAATGTGATGGATGATTTGTGGCTGAAACTAAGTCACTCTTCTTGGATTTAGAGTGCTGGAATCAAACTAAAGTTTTACAGCATAGCTTTTTGTTTAATGATGAGACAAAAATGGTGTCAGCACTTAATCAGTAGCGAAGGATGTATACAGCGAGTGTCAGAAGGTTAGTTTTAATAGGTGTCTTGGGTAAAATAGAACCTTGCAGTCTTAAATATATTTTTATATATTTAATCATAAAAGAGACGTTCACCAAGAAGCTTTAAAAATCCTATGGAAATGTCCTTTTTCTCTCCTTCATTCATATTGTCTCCCTGTAATTTCCTTGAGGTCTTACAGGGCTTAAAATAAAAAAAAAATTTTTTTTAAAGCAAGTTTTGATTTTACTATTTTTTAAAGTAGATGTGTGAATGGAGTTGGTATTTTCTTTGTTCCCAGTCATTGTGCCTCATGGTATGTATTAAATAATGGGAAGGCAGGAGGCAGGAGGCTATGAGGTAGTGTATCCGATGAGGGCATTCTGTGTGCTGAGGGGTTTGAGCTGTGTTCAGGTAGGTGAGGTGCTCGTCAGACCTTCACAGATTAGAGCATAGCTGAGGTGCCTGCCTGGTCAGACTGCCACTGCTTCCTCCAGGCATGCTGTAGAAAAGTTTGAAACCCTTAGGTATGTTACATGGACACATTGTAAGATCCATAATTGTGTATTTGATTAAAGTAATTTTATTTGAGGTAGTGTAGTGTCTAATGTAGTCTAAACTGGCTTTGAAGTCAGTCCCTAGCAAAGATTGGCTTTGAATTCCTGATCATGCTGCTTCAGTCTTCAAATGTTGGCATTATAGACATGTGCCACCACTCCTAGTTCTATTCGGATAATTTTATTGTGAACTATTCCCCTCGAATATGTTTTTTCTTTTCTTTTTTTTTTAAACTTTAAATGCTGCATTTTCCCAAGGTAGGCTGTTTATTTATATCGTAAAGTTAAACCTTGTAATGTCCCAATTTTAAATAAAATGTTTTCACATTGGTGACATTAATTATGGATGTAAGAATTAAACTTTTTGTTTATTGAAACTTTGGCTAGAATTCAATTCATAATGACAATTACAATTCATTTTTAATGAATAATTTGACAGCCCAAGAAATGAATATAAAAAATGGAGTACATATAATCTGCATCCAGAAATCCAATGTGACAGGTTCATTTCTTTATAAAGGGTGAAGGTCTCCAATTAAAACCATGTTCTAACTTCACTCAGCCTCCCGTCAAAAGGTGTTTTGCTCTTACTGATAATGTTGCCTTCAATAAGCTTTCAGTTCCTTTACGCATATACTCGTAAGCCTGAGGGTCACTTTTACTGTGGTGCCCGGTATAGGCTTAGAGAATCTGAATGCTTGCCTAACTGAGAAGCCAAGTTACTATAGGAACTTATACCACTTGGTTTCTTCATTCATTCATGATTAATCTAAGCTTAAATGGAATTTAGATATCCCACATGTCTGTGGGATATCTTTTATGAAATGTTCTAGGGTTATTGGGCAAAGGCATGTAAAAACTACCAGGAGTTTTCAGGATTGGCATGTCTATGCCCCAGCCATAACCACTGGGACAGTTTAGGTTTAAGCTGGAATTCTTAATCTGTGTGCAAGCTTCTAGTTTCCTATTGGTAAAATGGAAGTATGTGGATTGTTGTGAGCATTGGTTGGGATTCTTATCACAGGTTGGGCAGAGTGCTTACCAGTGCACATGTGGCCCCTGGTAGTAGTTCGACTGGTGCTGCCCTTTTCAGGGGACATCAAAGTATCGGAGACCTCATTCAGCACTGTGAAACACAGCCTGCCACGCAGGACTGCTTCTGTGGAAGGGGATCTGAGGAGCTCTGCTAGTGAACATTTTGACTTTTATTTTCTCCCTTTGTCTCCTTTCATTACGTCTTTCCTGCCAGACACGGGTATTGTATCCAGGAACTCCACCCTTCATTGGAGAGGGACACGTATCCTGAAATTTGGGCCGTGAATGCATTTTTTCCTTTTCTTCTTAATCTCCGCCTTTAGCCCCTGACCTTGCCTCTCTCTCCTTCCATGCCCGATTCTGCTGTCAACATTTGCTTCTCACTAAACCCCTGCTCCACAAAGGTAACCCAAGAGCTTTCTTTGATCCAGGGTGCCTTCACCTTCCTTGCGTCCTGCAGCCTCATGTATGATGAATATAATAGATGACCTTTGGCTCCCTTGTCTCGCCTCAGATCTCTCCTGAACCTCCACTCTAGTAGAGGAACCAGGCAGTCATCATGCTGAACCTGGCTGCTGCATCCTGGTGGAAACCTTCCCTGTTATTTGACCTCATGCTCCTATCACATGGCTTTAAACACTCTAGGCGAATCGTCATCCTTATGGCAGTTACCTTACACTGCTCTGACCCTGGGCTGGGCACTGTCTTGATCACTAACTCTTCACACACTACTTTGAAAGCAGGACTCTCACATAGCTCCGAAGCAGCTTGGGAACTTCTGAGGTGTCCCAGTAGGGAACAGGTCTTGCTAGATAGGAACACTGGCAGAGTGCTTGGGCCTTGATTGGTAAGTCTCTGGTCAACACTTCTGTGTGTGTGTGTGTGTGTGTGTATATATATATATTTTTCTTTTTTTAGTGATTGTGCTAAACATTATTATCACTTTTTTTTACCTTCATCAGTAGATGCGATTTCCTTTTGTATAAATGTATAAACTTACTTTGTAATTTTTTATTTTAATTTTTTATCTTATATTTTTAATTTTTTAAAAGCTTATTTATCTTATGTGAGTACACTATTGCTCTCCTCAGACAGACTAGAAGAGGGCATCAAATCCTATTACATGTGGTTGTGAGCCACCGTGTGGTTGCTGGGAGTTGAACTCAAGACCTCTGGAAGACCAGTCAGTGCTCTTAACCACTGAGCCATGTCTCCAGCCCCTTTATTTTTTATTTTTTTATTTTGAGGTCATGTAGCCCACACTGGCCTCAGACTTGTATGTAGCTGGGTTGTGAGAGCTCTAAACTCCCTCAAGGGAGTTTCTGTGCTTCATATTTCTGTATATACCAGGCCCGACAAGTGGCTCACTGGCCTCAGGGCTCCCAATCTGTATCCTGTTTTATTATTAGATGTAAAGACACAGGAAACATTCTTCAGGCTTATTAGTATTGGAGTAAGAGGATGAACTCCATTGTATTTTTGTATTCAGGTATTCACTTTACAAATGTGCACTCCTTTTGACTTGGCTTAAGTGGTTCAACAATTTAGAGGATAGAAATAAAAGTACTAGTCAAATTAGACAAAGACACTGATAGTTTAATTTTTAACTAATAAAATTTAAAAATTAATTTCCTTTAATTAGCCATTGAGGTGTCTTTTTAAAAATATTATGTTGGAATGTGGTTATTTCTGTGGTTTCTGCTTTATCCTGAATCAGAAAGGTATAGTTTATAGGATTGTACTCTGCACAAAGCTTAAATAACATAGTATCCTGTGACACTATTCCCTGGAGCCATCAACAAGTATCTATCCACCCCAGATAGGGAACCAATGATATACCATAGAAACCAGTCCCACATCCTCAATCAGTTAGTTTTATTGGGATCTACTCACAGGAATGTAGGTTTGCTTACAGGGGCAGATGTGATTCAAAGATGGCCGCATCACCAAAGCCCACCCCATCCTGGGCCACAGCTTCTGAGAATGGGAACCCTGGAGCTCTTTGCACAATCTGCAGGCAGTTGCTGGGCTTGGAGAGTGCCTTTTCAGGCAGCTTAACTGGCCTGCGCCTCCTCTAGGATGCTCTGCAGCTCTCAGGCAGCTCTGTTGATCTCTGGGGTGCTTGGGTTGGTCTGCAGGCAGTCTATTGTTGCATGTGCTTGGGGAGGGAGGGCCATTGGGACTTGTTGAAGCCTTTGAGTTGTTTACTTCTCAAGTCCAACAACTTCCTGAGATAGACTGTGTTCATTGCCCTTTAGAAGAGTGGTTCTTAACCTGGTGGGACGACCCTCTCACAGAGCTTGCCTAAGACCATCAGAAAACACAGATATTTTCATTGTGATTCATAACAGCAGCAAAATTACAGTTATGAAATAGCAACAAAATAATTTTATGGCCAGGGTCACCAAATGTATTGAAGGGTTGCAGCATGAGGTAGGTTAGAACTGCTGCTGTAGAACACCCTTTGCTTCACCTTTTTAATTAACGTATGTACTGTGTCCTAATGAGTTTCTCATCAAGATGGAAGCTTTTGGTTTCAGAAGAAATTGCCACATAAAACATATGTGCATACATGTGAGAAGTAAAGAAACCTCTGATAATCATTTTATTTTTGTTATATACCTCAGAGAGTGTCTTAGTCAGGGTTTCTATTCCTGCACAAACATCATGACCAAGAAGCAAGTTGGGGAGGAAAGGGTTTATTCGGCTTACACTTCCATACTGCTGTTCATCACCAAAGGAAGTCAGGACTGGAACTCAAGCAGGAGCTGATGCAGAAGCCATGGAGGGATGTTCTTTACTGGCTTGCTTCCCCTGGCTTGCTCA